>OW804095.1:147335171-147695171 GCA_942159475.1 Sthenelais limicola
TTTCTATACAAATCTCAGTTTTCACTTGTTAAGCTACCTAGTACACTGCCCCACCTTATCCCAATCGTTAAGGTTTCTTTCTGAAGGTTGGAGTTTATTATTTGAGAAGAAATACTCGTCCTCCCGTACTAGTGGTCACCAGTGTGACCACTAGTGTGGTCACCAGTGTGACCTTAGCCAACAGTATGACCTCCTTAGCCTTGTTCTATACAGATAGTCGTTGACGGGGAAAATTCGTTGGCAGACAGAGAGAAACATGTGGCTTGATGTGGCACAGAGGCGCCACATGTGACCATTCAGTGCATCTACAGAACTGTGATGATGGCTTCTATACATATCCCTGTGTGTTCCCGATCATAAAAACACAGAATTTAGACATTAATTTTACTTTTCATTGAAACAGAGATAGATAATATTGAGTTTGGGAACTAACATGAATGTAATTCCAGAAGAACCACTCAATCTTAAATCCTGGGAATGCAGCTTTAACCAATGAGACAACGGGTTTTAAAAGGGAATGACGGTGAAGTTGTTGGCACTCTTTCGTCCGTTGAATTATTCTCCCTATGTTTTGTTTTGAATATCTTTTGAAAATAAATAATGTCAGTGTCATTGCCAGGACAATAACACTGGTTCTGAGACACAATAATAGTGTTTATTAACAATGGTAAAGAGTGCATTGATTTCTGCAACTATTATCATCTTATGAGAAAATCTGTTTGCACGTGCATGTTAATTCCTTCCAGGACAATAGAATAAGTTGTCTTGAAATAGGAATATATCAGTGGTATAACATATCAGTTATAACATAATAGTTGTCATATATTAAACTGTATTTGTATATTTGTCACTAATTGGCCAAATGTTAGTAGTGCTGTACTTTATCTTTCCCTGGTCGCCCGAACTCATGCAACAGTGGAAGATTTTTTGATTTTTTTTAATAAATTTTATTGGACAAAGTTTCATAACATGATAATTCTCATTTGCCAATTGTAAACAAACATGTAAATTAAAATTACAATTTCTTGCTGTTCATCTCCACTATCTCTACTACAATATAACATATAACATTCGGATTTTAAACTTTCTGATTTAATTATTCAACCTTTAACCTGTTCATTTATTTAGTTATTACATATATGATCTTCTGGTACATGATCTTATATATCACCGAATCGTTTCAGTTCAAAACAACTCAGCTCAATATATTACATATTATTTCCTGCTGTATATTTTATCACCTATCAATACAGATACATATCACCATGGTTTTGCGACACACTAAACTATAATACTATTTCTGTTAGTGTAAGGCCATGTCTGAATAAAGATTTTTAAAAAGAAAATATAAATGTTTGACTTCAGTACATACAACCATCTCTAGTTTCTTCCATTATCGATCACTTCCTGTTCTAAACAGACCTACAGTTTTTAATAGTATTTTTCTCTATGATAATACACTATAGACATTTTCAATTTTTCAATTTTTCAATTTTTCAGTTTTATTATCAATGTTTTGTTTAAGGGCTACCAGGAAGATCTCCTGTGCAGAGGGAGCAATAGCCCCATTCTTTATTGTCATTATGTACATGTCTTTATACTACGACTGAATGGGTTACTCACTTTGAGCGGGAAGAATACGCCCATTTAATAGTTTGTTCATTTTTGTACGCGTTGAATAAAGAGCGCGTGGCCGCCGATGTAAAAACGTTTTTGATTGGTCAGTAATGGTCGATATGGTGACGTCATCGCTGCGTCGACCAATCAGAGACGAGCTTACTCCATGATTTGGCATGATCAAAACTAAAGATGGCCGCACGTCTTGGACATGCAGCCAGCCTGTAAGTGTAAGATTGGCCTTTTTTTTAATATTTCCAAGTCGTAGTATAAAGAAAGAACTGTACTTAAGGTTGGAACTACTCGTGTAATTCAATGGCTCTTGTTAAAGTTAAAACTTTCTTTTGTATCCAACGCGCGACCTGCGGCCGCTTGTTGGATACAAAAGAAAATTTTAACTTGAGCCATTGAATCACACTTGTAGTTCCAACCTTGCGTACAGTTCTATCTAAATACTGAATAAAAGTTGTATAATAATAATAATAGAGAGAAGAACAAAGGGCAGAGTTTAATCTCATAAATGATCCATGGCCGAATATAAAGATCCAAATTGGTTTGAAGACCGTTCATGCATCTATTTAAATGAACGCGAAATGTTAAGCAATAGCATATTTATACACATATATATGGGGTGTATTTGAAAATTATTGAAGTTTATCAAAATAAAAGAAGAAGAAGTAGAAGAAGAAGAAGAAGAAGAAGAAGAAGAAAAAAATTGTTTAGTTGTTGTTGCAAATGGCCTGATGCAGGTTTCCAACTGATCGAGACATGGTCGGAAAATCGTCCCATTTTGAATTCTTCAATTCAATTCTGTCTTAATTCCTACCGTTTTCGTCTCTCCCCTGCTCTCTTTCACACTCTCTCTCTCTCTCTCTCTCTCTCTCCCTCTTTCTCTCTCTGCTTCTCTGCCCCCCCCCCCCCCCCATCTCTCCCTCGCTATCTTCCTGCTCTCCCTATCTTTCTCTTTCTCTCTCTTTATCTCTCTCCCTCTTTCTCCCACGTTTCTCCCCCTCTGTCCCTCTTTCACTTTCGCTCTCTCCTTCTGTACCTCTTTCCCTATTTCTTTTTTCCTACTTCCTTTCTGTCTATCTCTACTCTCTATTCATCTGTGTGTGTGTGTGTGTGTGTCTCTCTCTCTCTCTCTCTCTCTCTCTCTCTCTTCCCACTACGTTCATTTGATTACATTTGAAATAACGTTAAGTTCATGTCTGTGTGTATCCTTTCTCCCCTTCTCTGTGTCTCCCTCTCCTATAAAACAGGTGACAGAGAGCTTCAGTCCCATTACCCGATGCAACACTCTCTTATTCCCCCACCATCCTTCACCGCCTTCCCAACCCTACTTGGGGCAGATTTTCAGAAAGTGTACAATTGGCAGCTGTACACTTTTAGTCAATTCTGCTAAATAAGGCTGCAATTTGGTCAATACTAGGTAAATTCGAGTATATTCTGCATTGCATTGATTCTAGCAATCTGTTTGGTTAGGTTGAACTGTATTTTGAACTTAGTTTTCGTCCGAAATTCGGGTTATTTGAGAAGATTGGTGAAGTTGAATTGTACATTTTCTGAAAATCTGACCCACTTGTGATTGGAACCTTCTAGGAGCGTATTATTTCATCGCAAGGTAGCGCCACAATAGTAATGACTCTGTCACTCTACTGGGGATAAAAATCCGGGCATTTCATTGGTTGACGTGCCGTCCACAAGGCGTCGCCACAGTGGCCCCTTCTGAGGGAAATTGTTTAATTGGAGAAGCAAAAAAGCTGTCACATGGTAATGGAATTCCACATGCATCAGTAATAGTGCATTTGTTTTATTGAATTTTTTTCTGAGCTGGGTCCTCATAGGGGATTTGCAGTTGCCACTATTTGCATTCTCATCTAACATGGATCTGGAAGAAAATAGTTTCTATTTTTCCTTACTTTCTCTTCCTACATATCTGAAAGTGATTTATATCATCGCAAGTGGGGAAGCCATACTGGGACTAGCCAACACAAATATTCCCCTCTATATTTGATATTCAATTCAATTCAATTCATAGATTCTTTTATTTTGCAGATCTTGAGTTTACAAAGTTACAGAGGTAATTATCGAATATAGGGTCGTCCATTACCGTTGATAAGTCAGGACAGTTCAAACTTAATTCTTTAGTTCTACCAGACAGAATACTCAACTATTTACTATGAAACTATATACATACGTCCTTAATCTACAAAATTTACCACAGTGGCCCGCTTGTATTTCTTTCAAAGTTCTGATTATTCTCTTTAAATTTAGTAGTGTGTCTTAAGTAGCCTGTCTTCTTAATGGTAGGAATTGAAGAGATTGTGTTGAGCATTTTATTCAGCGACCGTTACGCATTATTTTTTTTACTTTTTTTTATTACAAATCTGGCCGAATTTTGCCTTTTGTTCTAGCTACATCAGAGGATCTGTATAATAATCGAACCTGAAGATCTGGGAGCTGATTGCTTTATAACATCGTTATTAACTATTAAACAGTGAAATGGTTTATTTATTAATTTATTTATTCCTATTGCCACATTTAATGATTACATGAATGTGTCCTAAGAATGAACAAATTGATGCTGGAAATCCTTTTGCCAAATTTAACCTCCAATACATTGCAACTCGATCGGAAAAGTGGCGAAACACATGAAAGAATTGAAAGACATATGAAAGATCTGGTACGATTGTTTAAAAATCCCCCCAAAATACAGAAATACAAAGGAAGACAAAGGGAGGGATAAATTGATATAGATGTGTAAAAGCCCCCGATGGCAGGACACGCTGCTTAAAACGGGGTTTTCTTAAACAAAAACCACCAATACTAGTGGGGCAGCTTAGGGTTTGCATGGGGAGAGAGTGGACACAAGTACCAAATTTGGCATACAGGTACTTTTGGTGGTCCTCTTTCAAGTTAGAACAGGATCCAGCGCCACAGCACACAAGATCACCCTAATTCCACAATGGACGCCAGTCCACCTCTAAAAGGCCCCAAAATCTCTCTGAAGTCACTATTTTAGGACAATTTGTATATGGGTCGGATTTTCAGAAAATGTACAATAAGCAGCTGTATACATTTAGTAAATTCTGCTAAATTACGCTGCAATTTGGTCAATACTAGGTAAATTCGAGTAAACGTGACTTTGCATTGATTCTAGCAATCTGTTTGGTTGGGTTGAAATCTATTTTGAACTTTATTTGCGTCTGAAATGTGGGTTATTTGAGAGGATTGGTAGAGGTGAATTGTACATTTTCTGAAAATCTGACCCATATAGATATAATGTTTTATGACTTATTCTTCCTTCTTAATCAATGAATAATTATTTTGGTACATGTGCTTCATGTTAACAAAAAATCAACGAAAAAAGGACGTTTTCCCACCGCGCACTGTTCCTGGTTGCTGGTCACACAGCTCCCAGATTAGTGTGTCTACTATTACCTCTGTGTTTGAGGAGGCTGACGTTGCATCTATAAATGGTAACCTTCACCAGAACCTCCAATTAGGAGATTTGGCTCAAATCGCTCTCTATCCTCTGGGCTTCATTACAGTAATGTCTCAACAAGCTGAAGAACTGTGTTTGGCCGTGTGTAGCTTCAGGATAAAAGGGGTTACACGCCAGATTACACCAGAATATAGGCTCAGGACATTCCATTATTTCAGTAGAAAACCAATAATGAATTAGCAAAAAACCTAATTTTTTTTAAAACATATTTTATTTCGACAAACAATTCCACACAAGTGGTACGTTTCACGTCATCGAAAGGACAAATATTAAGCAATTTATAAGAGAGAAACGATATAATATATAAGCTAACTCATTTACCTTTAAGTTTACACAATTCAAGGACAATAAGCCACATTTAGTTCAATCTGAATTATATATGGGGATCTCAATATCGACATGACCATCAATGCGAATAAGACAAAGGCCTTAAAAAGCATAATGTCTGAATATTCAATTCAATTCAATTCAAAGCATTTTGTATTCATACATGAAAGGTTACGTACACAAAGGAGGCACACATCTGAAAGTAAATGTCAGGTCTCAGACAATTAATTTTGACCTATCTAATACATTTTTAAAACATTAAAATTTTACTGTTTTCAGAACATGCAGCTTGAAATATAGTAACAATAATAAAGGGGTATAGGATTGAATTCAAAAGGTAAATTAATATTGCCAAAAATGAAATATTGCCAATGAAAATGCAACAAGATACTGAAAACTAGAGAAATCAAGAAATCTTTCCTCAAGATTTGTCTTCCTCCACTACTTTTCCTTGCTGATGGTAAGGAAATTTCCGGGGAGGAATTTACTACAGACAAGGATAATTTGTGTTATATACGCATGCACATTCTACCTTTTGTTTCGGATATGTTACGACGATTCAAAACAAAGGTCTCTGCATTATTTGAGGCATGCCTTTTCGTGGCCATTGCATCAGCCCTTAGCAGGGACATTGCATCAGCCCATAGCGTGTGGGCAGTGCCGCCATTGCACCCTCGCTCCACATGTACCGATCAGTGAGCCGCGACGTTGTCACCGTGAAAGCGGTGGGCACTATTCATATGTGATGTGTTCCAGGAAAATGAGTCATAAGTCGCAAATAATAGATTTTGAGATACTGTTTTATTTGAAAAGATGATATCAAGCCGATTCCAATGATAGTAAACAGTCTAATAAAATAATAAGTATTTCTAAATTTTAAGTTTGATATTTTCGTTTTTGAAAAAAAAGTTTCCAATATTTCTAGGGTTACTAAACAGTAAAGTAACTAAATGTAGTCCATATGATCACCTATAAAACCAAAGAATATATTGCATAGATTGTCCTGAAATTTGATACATAGATTGACCATACTTTAAGTGACAAACCCTCCAAAAATCAGAACATTCCAATAATGTGATCTTGTAAAAAAAACACTTTGAAAAATGTCAATTTTGCGACTTATGACTCATTTTCCTGAAACACATCACATATGGACTTGGCTTCAATGATGCCGTCCAAGTGTCTGGTGCATAGTTTCATTGAAGCTGTGCTGAATCATTAAATGCGCTCGTAGAACTCCCCCACAACGTTTAACACGACACTCACAAACACCTTTTGCCAACAGAAAATCTGTTATTATAAATTGACTAATATTATAGGCATACAGTGAGTGAGATTGGTTGCTTTACGCCCTTATCAACACATTTAATATGGTTATATCAAGGGCGGGAGAGCTGAGAGGGAGTGAGTGAGTGAGATTGGTTGCTTTACGCCCTTATCAACACATTTAATATGGTTATATCAAGGGCGGGAGAGCTGAGAGGGAGGCAGTTTATAAATGATCATACCCAGGAAATAGAGATAGAGAAGAAGGGAGAGAGAGAGAGACAGAGAAGAGAGACAGAGAAAAGAGACAGAAAGGCACTTTATCGTCATACCCAGGACGAGTATAGGCATAGATGTGAGTATATTTTATATTGTTTTGGTTGAGAAACTATGCTGAATTATGTTGATTGTTGAATTTACCACCTCACGAGCTAGGAAGAGACATTGGAGGGCATGTATAATGACCTAGAACCCTGTAAATGTCTGCTAAATAGGTAAAACCACTGCAACTAGGAATTTCGGTAGATCACCGAAATCAAAATGTGGTGTTTCAGGAAGCCCTGCAGAAACGAAAACGGGATACAATAGTCCTGCATGAAATAAAACTTTAATAAATGCATTTCAGAGAGCTAGGAAAAGAATGGAACATTTTAGGGAGTCTAGCTTGTTAAGTAAAGCCGGGCCCACAAATTCAAGAACTCGCAATTCATACGAATTGGGGACTCACGAAAAGCCCAAAATCTTGCCTACAAATTGTCGTAAGAACCCATAATTTGTCGTATGAATTGGAGGTTTCTTCCTAAGAAAGCCCACACATTACCGAACTCAAGTTGATCTTGAAATCATACGAATTGTCTTAAGGCCAATTCGGCTCTGAGTTCTTGAATGTGTGGGCCCGGGCTAATACGAATACATCTACCAAGTTAATTGTAAAAATGTATGCGTTTTTTTTGCCTTTTTCCACCCAGTAGCCTTTAAAACAATATTTATAATGGTAATATCATTATCATATTGTTATAGGAATAGAACCCTCCAAGGGAAGATAACGTCCCAGTGAGCTTCATAGACACCGCACCCCTGCACAGCTTGGTATCTATTTTTTACTTTTTTTTTTTATTATTATTATTCATTTAAGGCCTATACAATATTTAATAGTTCGCATGAAAAAACGCACTGTCCACCATGGACTAATTGAGGCGTTGCCTTGTTATTAAAATTAGATTCAAGTAAATCCCACTCTCTACTTCATTTACATTAGGAATATAGTCCTCTCTACCACTATCATTTACTACTGAAAATGGCATAATATGGACCGCCTTATTTCATAACTTTCTTTATTTAACTGGCTTCGTCCAATTAATACCGTACAACAAAACTAAAATTACCCATTACCAATCACATGAACTCCACTTATATCATAAACAAACACTAAACTATAAGGCTCTTCTAGAACCAGTTGATATCTCAACTATACAACTACAATAAGGTCATACATTCATTATACAGTTCAAACAATTTCTGCTCTTATTTCTTATCTGTAAATATCGTTTCGCCAAGTCCCAAGTTTTAGCATAGACATATCCAGATCATCCTCTACTAATACCTTAATTATATTGTAAAGTATAGATTGAAACTTTGTGGTTTTTATTTTAAATCCTCAGTAGCTTCACCTGGCGGTGGGGGAGCGAGATCATGCATTTTGTCCGTTCCAATTGACTAGTGTCCAAACTGACCAGATACTTATTTGTTATCACGGGGAAGGGGGGTGGGGTGGGTGGAGGTCCAACAGGTAGGGCGCATGATTAAAGTGGGAGGGAGGGGAAAGGTTATTGGACAGTAAGGTGGCCAGTGTAATTAGTGTCATTCAGCCATTGGATAGCTGGAAGGTTTGTTAAGAATTCCTGCCTCATTTTTATGCATCATGTATGTGACCGTATTGTTGATTGAACACCTGCTATGTTGTTATGATTGATTGATCAACCCAGGGATATTATATATGGGTCAGATTTTCAGAAAATGTACAATTCACCTTCACCAATCCTCTCAAATAACCCAAATTTCAGACGAAAATAAAGTTCAAAATACAGTTCAACCTAACCAAACAGATTGCTAGAATCAATGCAATGCCGAATATACTTGAATTAACCTAGTATTGGCCAAATTTCAGCCTAATTTAGCAGAATTTACTAAATGTGTACAGCTGCCAAATGTACATTTTCTGAAAATCTGACCCATATATACCCATTATAGCCAGTGTACTTTGTGCCAGTCTACCAATATTTCCAATTGTCATTTGCAAGGATGTTTGACGTTTGCTGTATAACAATTCTAAATAAATAAAAAAAAGGGGGGGGGGGCGGGTGAGATCCAATCAGACTGATTGATTGTGAGTCTATGGGGTATAAATAGCCCAGATTAAATGGATCCAGGCCTCTTCTTTTCTCCGTTCTGAACTGAAAAACCTTTTGTGTATGTGTTGATTCAATTCTCGTTTGGTTGCCAAACCTAATTTATTTACCAAAGAACTGACCATCATTTCCATATATGCTATATTTCACCTATGATTATAATTATTGTACATATATTCTTTCATAATGTTTGATTAACAATAAATAAACATTTAATGGAATGTAATAAGGAAAATTGATTGTCCATGTAATACTCTCAATGTAATGTAGAAACAGAAGCGTTGATTATTCATATATTACTCTACCACAATTGAATAGAGTCGCGGGCTTAACCATGTTAATACCATGTTAGCCATGTAATAGGGAAAATTCACTCTATTCAGCACAAAAGAATTGACACACTTTTTTTTAAATTCATTTAAGACCAATATGTATTAACTGATCATTTCATTGTTAATTTACACTAGGTTACGGTCAGGCCTGAGGAAGTCTTTGACCAATAGCCAACATGTATTTCAAAGAGCATGTGACCGGA
Source organism: Sthenelais limicola (assembly GCA_942159475.1). Taxonomy (NCBI): domain Eukaryota; kingdom Metazoa; phylum Annelida; class Polychaeta; order Phyllodocida; family Sigalionidae; genus Sthenelais; species Sthenelais limicola. The sequence goes on from OW804095.1 coordinate 147,344,830, forward strand.
TCTATTTATATATGAGATTGTATATGGTCCTTACAAGTATGCCAAATCATGCATCACTACCTTTCAATAATATAATATAATGTAATTCAGCCCCAGATCCCATGATCCCTTATGCAAAGTAGCATCCGTGCAAGTTGGCTATCCCTCTAACTGTTTTGTATAGGAATAAAAATAAGTATTTATTATTAAATATTATATATAATATATCATATATTATATATATCAAGTCACCCAGTCCCACAAGGGTCAGGCTCACATTCAGTCTAGTAAGCCATAGAGGTCACCAGTCAATGTCACGTATTTACCATGAATCCATTGTGCCTCAATTAGACATGCCTACTTTATTGACCAGTACTTTTACCACTTTAACTGTTGACCAGTATTGATGTATTAACGTTCATGTCTGTTACAGTGTATGCTAGGATACACAATAGGGGTCTTGCAGGTGCCACGGTGCATGTCTGTTACAGTGCATGCTAGGATACACGATAGGGGACTTGCAGGTGCCATGGTGCAAGTCTGTTACAGTGCATGCTAGGATACACAATAGGGGTCTTGCAGCTGCCAATGTGCATGTCTGTTACAGTGCATGCTAGGATACACAATAGGGGTCTTGCAGCTGCCAATGTGCATGTCTGTTACAGTGCATGCTAGGATACACAATAGGGGTCTTGCAGGTGCCAATGTGCAAGTCTGTTACAGTGCATGCTAGGATACACAATAGGGGACTTGCAGGTGCCACGGTGCAAGTCTGTTACAGTGCATGCTAGGATACACAATAGGGGTCTTGCAGGTACCATGGTGCAAGTCTGTTACAGTGCATGCTAGGATACACAATAGGGGTCTTGCAGGTGCCACGGTGCATGTCTGTTACAGTGCATGCTAGGATACACAATAGGGGTCTTGCAGGTGCCACGGTGCATATCTGTTACAGTGCATGCTAGGATACACAATAGGGGTCTTGCAGGTGCCGTGGTGCAAGTCTGTTACAGTGCACGCTAGGATACACAATAGGGGACTTGCAGCTGGCACGGTGCATGTCTGTTACAGTGCATGCTAGGATACACAATAGGGGACTTGCAGGTGCCAATTTGCATGTCTGTTACAGTGCATGCTGGGATACACAATAGGGGTCTTGCAGGTGCCAATGTTCATGTCTGTTACAGTGCATGCTGGGATACACAATAGGGGTCTTGCAGGTGCCAATGTGCAAGACTGTTACAGTGCATACTAGGATACACAATAGGGGACTTGCAGGTGCCAATTTGCATGTCTGTTACAGTGCATGCTGGGATACACAATAGGGGTCTTGCAGGTGCCAATGTGCATGTCTGTTACAGTGCATGCTAGGATACACAATAGGGGTCTTGCAGGTGCCAATTTGCATGTCTGTTACAGTGTATGCTAGGATACACAATAGGGGACTTGCAGGTACCACTGTGCATGTCTGTTACAGTGCATGCTAGGATACACAATAGGGGACTTGCAGGTACCACTGTGCATGTCTGTTACAGTGCATGCTAGGATACACAATAGGGGTCTTGCAGTTGCCAATGTGCATGTCTGTTACAGTGCATGCTAGGATACACAATAGGGGACTTGCAGGTACCACTGTGCATGTCTGTTACAGTGCATGCTAGGATACACAATAGGGGACTTGCAGGTGCCATGGTGCAAGTCTGTTACAGTGCATGCTAGGATACACAATAGGGGTCTTGCAGGTGCCATGGTGCAAGTCTGTTACAGTGCATGCTGGGATACACAATAGGGGACTTGCAGGTGCCATGGTGCAAGTCTGTTACAGTGCATGCTAGGATACACAATAGGGGACTTGCAGGTGTCAATATGCATGTCTGTTACAGTGCATGCTAGGATACACAATAGGGGTCTTGCAGGTACCATGGTGCAAGTCTGTTACAGTGCATGCTGGGATACACAATAGGGGTCTTGCAGGTGCCACGGTGCATGTCTGTTACAGTGCTTGCTAGGATACACAATAGGGGACTTGCAGGTGCCGTGGTGCAAGTCTGTTACAGTGCATGCTAGGATACACAATAGGGGACTTGCAGGTACCACTGTGCATGTCTGTTACAGTGCATGCTAGGATACACAATAGGGGACTTGCAGGTGCCAAGGTGCATGTCTATTACAGTGCATACTAGGATACACAATAGGGGTCTTGCAGGTGCCACGGTGCATGTCTGTTACAGTGCATGCTAGGATACACAATAGGGGTCTTGCAGGTGCCACGGTGCATGTCTGTTACAGTGCATGCTAGGATACACAATAGGGGACTTGCAGGTGCCAATGTGCAAGTCTGTTACAGTGATTACATACAAATACATTCAAAAATATTTGTATCAAAATTTTGAAAACTTATGAAAATTATGAAAACTAAATGCATTTAGACCCAGTTTGGTCAGATTCTTGGGTGTATTTTTGTCACAATAAACCACGGCAATCACTTCTGGCAACTTCCGGTAAGGAATGGGGGTTATAGACATCGAAAGAACTGGTAAATAAAAGTCAGTAAGTGGTAAATAACAGTTGAATCTGACCAAACCGAGTCTAAAAGCACTAATACCTGAGGTTTTGGATGGTCTAAGTGGTCTGTTGCGTGGTGGAAATTCTCGGCAACAGACCACTCAGACCATCCAAAACTTCGGGTATTAATGCTATAGTTGAGAAAGATGGAGACTTGTACTACAGAAACATGTTTAACACATGAATATAATTTGACATAGAAGCTCCAAAAATATCCCATTTTGAACATCAAGTGCCATAATTCAAATGCTGAATAAAAAGGGCCTGATGGCGGACATGCAAGTCCGCTATCACTGAACAATCCATGATATTTGGCTTGGTATTATAAATGAATAAGAGAGGAAGTACGTTGTTCATAGTAAGTTGTGTTTGATAAACGGATGACGCACGTCTTCTGGATATTGTGGAACTAACATGTTTATATGTATATTACGTGTATTGATATTCATGCACTGAAAGCACTGAAACCTAAACTGACCCAATGTATGTACCCTTCAACACCACCATTATGGGAATCAATGTACAGCTTTCCTTCTATGTCGAATAGTAATTAGCATGGTATCACAACCGACAATAACCAGACAGGCAAAGCAAGTGAACAGTCACAGTAGGGGGTGGTATACACTGTGATACTAGTCAAGAGGTCAACTTACAGGTAAGGAATTGATAATTTAATAATACAACTAGTAGTTAATAATTAACTGGTTCCTTTAATTAATTCATGTATAGCTTTCTACTTGTTAACAAAATGTGATGTGTTTCAGGAAAATGAGTCATAAGTCGCAAAACTGAAATTTTTCAAAGCGTTTTTTTCACAAGGTCACATTATTGGAATTTCTGATTTTTGGAGAGTGTGTCAATTATAGTTATGTCAATTGATGTATCAAATTTCAAGACAATCTATGTAATATATATCCTTTCGTTTTAAAGGTCCTCATATGGTCTTCATTTTTTTCAAAAATGAAAATATCAAACTTAAAATTAAGAAATACTTATTATTTTATTAGACTGTTTACTATCATTGGAATCGGCTTGATCTCGTCGTTTCAAATATAATGGTATATCAAAATCTATTTTTTGCGACTTACGACTCATTTCCCTGAAACACATCACAAATGTTTCAAACTGTTCTTGGGCCCGTTGCTCCGTTTTCTCGCTAACTAGAGTTCAGTAGACTTTAATATAATCAAATTTCATAAAAGAAAATTCTGACTTATTTATTGCTTAATGTAGTTCGATGTTAATGAATGAAACATTATATATAATGAACAATGGCTGGGAGAAGATGAAACATTCACGGCAGATTTGTGAAACGTCCTCCATAGGCCAAGGACGTTTGACGTTCTGTTGGGAGGTGATCTGACCTTTTGATGCAATTTATATTGGTTGAAATGCATGTACTGAGCTTTGTCTTTATATATGTAATATGGAATAGGAAAATGCATCGAAATTCGGAAGAATTATGATACGGATTAATCAAATCCATGGAAATGATTATTGATACCTAGAGTTCAATATTGTTCAATAAGAAAAACTTTAATACCTTTTGTTCTCATTGCCCAAGAAACAAATGAACAAAAATAATTATGTATTACTGTCTATTGTACTCATTTAACCTAACAATAGGTATTAATGGTGATCTGAACAACTAGTTTAGCCATATAACTGTTTTCTCTCTACTAGGCTGTCTCATCAACTCTAAATAGCATAACAATTACTGTGCATACCAATGTGATATACAAAGTGAGAACTAGTAAAACAATCCTACTGCCTTTTGACATTGTCCTACCATTTGATTTCATTCAGATATGAGCTATGTCAGAGGTTTCACAGATAGAAAATGCAATAATAGCAAATAATCAGAACATGAATAATCAACAATAGATACATGATTTAAAATCCAGAGATTTTCTACAGGTTCCTGACTGAATCTGCCAACAGGTGGACTTGGACAAGGCCTTTGACATGGCTGTAGTGTGGATGCTGATAGGGTGTGCCACAGGGCAGTTCCTTAGTTCAGCATCTGCCCAGCTTATGACCTCCACATACTTTACTGCATCCACTGCGGGTGGGTCTCAGTGTGAGGAAGCCCGCTGTTCCTCCCTCAGATGTTTTGTGAAGAAGGCTGGTGAACATGGCCAATCTCCCAGCTGCATCAAGAGGGGGCTGCTGCAGTACACCTCTCCTCGTAAGTACACAAATATCATAGATTACATCACAATATTATATATGTGACGAGTTACAGGAAAATGAGTCACAAGTCGCCCAAAATGGATTTTGAGATATCACCACATTTGAAAAGAGGAGATAAAGGTGATTCCAATGAGAGTAAACACTGGGACACCTAATAAGTATTTCTATATTTTAAGTTTGATATTTTTATTTTTGACAAAAATGTTTGCAATGTTCCTGGATCAGTAAAGTGACTAAATATACTCCATACAAAGGCCTTCAAAACGCAAGGATATATTTAATACAGTGTCCCGAAATTTCTCACATGGATTCATATGACTACAAGTGCTACTTCCATTAAAAAATCAGAACATTTCAATAAAGAAATCTTGTAAAAAAAATACTTGGAAAAATATGAATTTTGCGACTTATGACTCATTTTCCGGAAACACATCACATATGTGACAAGTTACAGGAAAATGAGTCACAAGTCGCAAAATTAATATTCAAACTGATTCATTACAGGGACACTAACCGGGTTCATGGTCACTTTTAGGACAACAAACATTATGGATGCATGAGTACAACATCCAAGTCCCAATTATTGTTTTACTTCCATTTATCACAGACATCCGCGGTTTTGTATGAAACTGTGGAACCAACTAATAATGAATAGTGGAAGACATGGGGGCGGGGGGGAGGTGGGTTGAGGTTGAGGTTGAAGGAATGGTATGTACTTACACCAAAAATCTGTAAATATGTTCAAACTGAATTTCAAGAAATGTATAAAGAATCTAATGAAGTTTGCATAAAGATTATCACCTTGCATAATATATACTACATATCTTCTAGTACCATGATGTATAATACTCTTATATCTCATATCTTGTATAAATAGTAATTTATAAACAAACATTCCCTAATATAAAATGAAAAGTATTATCAGTTAAGAATCATCAAGGATACAAACGAAAAATCAATAGCAACATTGAGATGTACCTGTCAGAGCAATAAAAGTAAACGTTACAACAACAACAACAATTTATGTCTAACTTATAGTCGCCCACAGGCAACAATTGAGAAAGCTAGGTTGAAACGGTCTGTATAGCACAAGAGGGCACTGGGAGTGTTGTTTGACGTCACAAAATATCGGCTGATATGTGGGTCAGACTTTCAGAAAATGTACAATTCAACTTCGCCAATCTTCTCAAATAACCCAGATTTCGGACGAAAATAAAGTTCAAAATACAGTTCAACACAACCAAACAGATTGCTAGCGTCAATGCAACGCCGAATATACTCGAATTTACCCAGTATTGACCAAATTGCAGCCTAATTAATTTAGCAGAATTGACTAAATGTGTACAGCTGCCAATTGTACATACTGAAAATCTGACCCATGTACACAATATAGCTACCTTCAACCAACTCGCAGCAATTCTACCAGTTATTCAATACAGGTATTTCAAGACATTCCCTCTGATCTTGGGAGAATCAATGGGTAGCATTTGTGGCAAGTCAACAAGGGCCCCCCACCCGCTTTTATTCTTGCAGCAATAAGCACACCCTCGGCACCTACGATCCCAACTGCAGTTACCAGCATTGTTGTTGTTGTTGGCACTGATGATTTTCTTTGAAATCTTGCTTAAAAATACTTTATATAATAAACTGAATCGATAGATCTCTTCCTTTTAGGTATGACACCGTTGTGATGGGTTCAAATAATGTACCAGGGTTGAAGTTTACTTATATTTTGTACTTGGAATAACACACTGTATGACCCCAACTGTTTTCCACTATGACCGTAACTGTATAATGCAGTTACGGGTATACCACTCAATGTTTTTCACCTAGATTACACTGTATTATAAGCCAGATACATGTATCTGATAACACTCAAACCTAAATGCAACAATAGTAAACACCCACAGAACATGACAGCTACTGAAAACGGCTTTTGTTAGGTAAAAACCAACATTGTTTGTTCTAATGGGAGCCCACCTTCCGCCATTTTGAATGCTGGTAACTGCAGTTTAGGTCGTAGGTGACGAGGGTGTGAATAAGGAGACTTGTTTATTGCATGTTCATTTCAAGATGTCAGCTACCTTGAGACATAGGCAAACAGTGCGCCTTATATGGGGTGCTAGACTGTGGAACTACTTTTCCCCTCCTTTAAATGGGTAAAACTCACAAAATGTTAGATTTCATTAAGTAAAACTGGGTCACTTACATTTGAATAATAGCAAAGAAGTTGATTTTCTCATAATACTTTGAGGTTTAACAAGATCTCTTCATTGGAATATTTGTATCTTTCAGGTATCTAGTGCTTGAGCTTTTATAAATACAGGTATCAAATTCCAAGACAGTGTATCAAATATATTCATGCATTTCTAAGGTCATCTTGTCGAGTATATTTAGCTACTTTACTAGTAAATTATGTCCACCCAGAACTACAATTTGTTTTCAAAACTAAAACTATCAAACTTAAAAAATGCAAATACTTTAAATGTACTACTGTTTACTCTCATTGGAATCCGCCTGATCTCACGTTTTCAAATATGATGATATCTCAAAATTTCAGTTTTTGACGACTTGTGACTCAATTCTCTGTAACACATATATGTAAAGTAGAAACGGCTGATATTGATAGCCCTGAGTGACAAGCCTAACTGACCAGTGGTCAAGCTACTTCTGTCCCACCCTAGCTGCATACAGAATTAGCTAAGGAAGGATTATCTCAAGTAAGTATTTCTTATGCAACTGGCCCCAGGGATGGAACAGAGCCAAAGGTTGATTAAATATGGTTTATGAGCTGCGCTATGTACTTTGACCATGCTATGCAATAAAACAGGGGCCTGTTGCAGAATAAACCCTTCCTTAAAGTGCAAGCTGTACTCACGCTGCCACAAAATACACAAACTAAAAGCATGCTGTACCTTCACGCTGCAACTAAATTTACCAAAGTAATCATTTCTGAATTTATTTCATTCAATATTGTTTCTAATCTTGTCCTTTGGTCTTACTTTGGACTTTGTTCAGAAGAGTTAGATCTAAATAGACACAGCAGTGGGCGGAAGACCATGGTTATTCTGTATCGAATTATCTGTGAGCTCATATCTCAATGTTAATGTCCTCAATTGGTTATTAGAAATTTATTGTACAATGTACTTTTTTCTTGTTTTTTCTTGATAACTTAACTGTCGTTATTATAGAAGATGTGCTGTATACAAATACTAAATTAAAAAAAATACAAAAAAATAACAAAATACAGAAATATCACACATCACAGCATTGATGTAGGGATGTAAGATTAGATTTTTTTTTTTTGATTTTTTTTTTTTTTTATAAAGGTTTATTATGAGTATACAATTAATATTTGACTGCTTATAGATAGATCCCTCGTTGCTTGGAGGAAGATCTTTGATAATATGGAAAAATAGTACACAAAATATTTGACTACTCACAAGAGGCATGATGCCTCAGCTGAATTTACTATTGATGATTGATTGGATCTTGACTTTGTCCTCTGGTTGTAAAAATTAATTGGCCATCTCGAGAATTGAGATTCCTATATCACCAGGTGACGCCACTAGCGGGCTTTACGCTTGGTCACCTGACTATGACCAGCGAGAGAGGTTGACCGTGTGTAGAGGCTCATTCTGCTTCGACCCTCCACACGGGAAGGTCTACGAATTATTTTTTGCCTAGACTGACTGAGCACCGGTGCCTACGCTTTACCATGCCTGGTAAACGTATGCGTTCGTGCAAAAGTTGTAATTCTGTTCACTATCCTCCAACGGGAGCTAAATGTGAACTAATGTTGGATACTTCTGATTTTTCATGTAAAAATGAATTTTCTGAAAGTGAATCGGTTTCAAGGTTGGTGGACTGGTCTAGATGGACACCTACATCTAATCAGTTCAAGAAAGATAAGCAGTCTAACACTAAACCGGCAAATGCTAAGCAGAATTCTAAGGCTGGCTCTGATATTGGTTGGAAAAGTTACCCTATTGAGTTTCCTAAACTATCTTCCTCGGCTGGAAAGTCAGAAACTTCCAGGCCGGCTAAGGGGAAAGCTGCTAAAGTTGGTAAAGTTGGTAAAAAAGGAGTGGTACCTGTATGGCCATTGAAGGAGACTCCTGCAGCTAAGAGTGTTGGTAAACCTTTGCATGTCCCGGTTGGTAATGTGGCTAATGTCAATGTCCCTAAAGTGCCTGTCGTTCCTGTTGGTAATGTCCCTAATGGTGAACAAGGAGCAGTTGGTGGTGTTAATATCCCAGTCGGTCATGGTGGGAATATTGCTGCTGGTGGTGGTGGACAGGTTCCTTTTGCTCAACATGTACGCAGGGCAGAATTTGATAATCTCCATACGGCAGTTGGGGTAATTCAAATGCACGTTGGGAGGTTGGCCACAGTCGCTGACGAGTCGACAGAAAGGTTTGATAGGCTTGAAAACTTGTTGGGAACTTTTGCTAATCGCCAGCCTTCTCCTGCCAAATACGGTGGCACGAGGGGTAAGCAGTCCGGACGTAGGAAGTCTAAGAAGTCCGCAGTTTCGTCCTCAGACTCTGATACTTCGCGTGGAAGATCCAGGAATCGTTCCCATAATGGTAGAAGAAGCCGCCGGCACAGACGGTCATCGTCCTCCTCGTCGTCTTCGTCATCCTCAAGCAGTTCCTCGTCCTCCTCCTCGTCGGATTCCAGCAGGAAGCACAAGCCTAAGCGAAAACATGGGAATTCAAAGAAACGTAAGAATACTTTCAAACTGAAACGTTTTCTCCCTAAGGAGGAGAGAAGTAAATTTATGTCTGGTGAAAAGCTTTGGTTTTGTCACGGCGCATTAATGTTGGAGAAATTTCGTGAAGGTTTGGATATAGAGGGTATGCTTGAGCACAATTGCTTTGTAGCCGAAAAGGCAAGTACTCAGGCATACCAAACAAAAGGTATCTGCAAATATGACGAGGCGGTGCGAGAACTTGCCAAGTCCAAGGGTTTAAATGCCTATTCTGCCGGGCATATGGGATATGCCCTGCGGTTCCTGAGCCATGACTACGCTCGTAAAATTTCTGTTCCCCAGTCTAAATTGAAAACTTCCACTAATGATTCTAAGAAGAAAGAGCCTAAGGGCATTTGCTGGGGGTTTAATAAAGGGTCTTGCTTGAACAATGATTGCAAGTTCCCTCATGTTTGTTCGGTTTGCTCTGGGTCGCATCCCAGGACGAGCTGTAAGTCGGGCTCGGGTACCAATGCATAGGTGCCGGTAGGCAGGGAAAACAAATTGAATTGTCTGAAAACTAGTGTTCTGGGTGTTGAAGCTAGCCTTACCGTCGGTAATATTGACTCTTGTGACTTTGTTAATGTATTGCCTTACGCTAGCTCTTGTATTTCAAACACAGTTTCTTCTGGGCATGTATTTGCTCCTGTTAAAAATGACTCGACTGATGTTGTTATTCCGCCATTTTGTTTGGATGGCCCTCCCGGCCCTGTATTTCCGGTTGACCGGCAATGTTCACTTATGCGTCCGTTCACTAATGTTGATTCGAACTTTACTGACATTTGCTTAGATTATTGTGACCTTATTGGGATCGAACCTGACATTAGTCTTCCCAAATATCATTCTGACATTGCTTTTGAAACTGGAAATGTATTAATCGTAGCTTATTCGATGTTCTGGTTGACGTTCATATCATATCATATCGTTAATTTATTATTGGAATCACTTTCTATATTTGCTAAGTTAATGACGGGGGAAAACTCGGTATCACGGTAGACGTCATGCATATGCCAGGAGACTGCAAAACCTGGATAATTATCCTTAGATGTCTTTTCTCCACGTGGAACGATATGAATTATATTGATTGTGATAATTTAGATATCTGTGCGATATAACACAGATCAAATGAGTAAACATTTAGAATTATAACACTATGCCTCTTTCATATTGTTTTATCATCACATGCCATATCGACTCAATACAACATCATATATATACGATCATCTATGCTACCTATATATATATCTTCAAGATGAACTGGTTGTTAACTTAATTTATCAATACAATTGACTCATTTCTGGCCAGATATATGTATCTCAAATATTCAAGCGTCTAACAACTTGCATACCAATAACCTGAAAAGGGGTGAAAGCCTAGTGTTGTTGGTAATAAAATCAATAAAAGACCCAAAAACTCCAAAGCCATAGGAAGACAGTTTTGGGTTGATTCAATCATCTATGCAGTGGCCCTCAGTCACACTCTGTAATGGGTCACATTTTCTGAAAATGTACAATTGGCATGTGTACAGATTTGGGAAATTCTGCTAAATTAAGCTGCAAGTTTGTCAATACTAGGTAAATTCGAGTATATTCGGCATTGCATGGATTCTAGCAATCTGTTTGGTTAGGTTGAACTGTATTTTGAACTTTATTTTCGTCTGAAATTCGGGCTATTTGAGAGGATTGGCAAAGTTGAATTGTTCATTTTCTGAAAATCTGACCCACATGTTAGTCTAGACTTCAATACTCCCCTTTACAGCAGTGACAGTTGATACGTGTGATGCTGTGGCGACATCTGGTGTTTACCAAATGCAACACATGGGGGAGACACTGCGGATGTACTGTCAGGTTGATGGTACAGGCAAATGGACGGTAGGTGGCCTTTTACAAATCTACAAAGCAGTTACTATTTATTTGAATATAAAATATGGACACTCACTGAAAACTAGTTATTTGAATTATCCCCATGTAATGATTTATACCTGATCTACAGAGGAAGTAGGAGGTATTACCGTGTAAAATAGGTGACAAAGAGGGTGGAGGTAGACTTACAGGTACATGTGTAGTACAGGTGATACAGGTATATTGTCTAATACAGGTGATACAGAGGGTGGAGGTAGACTTACAGGTATATTGTCTAATACAGGTGATACAGAGGGTGGATGGTAGACTTACAGGTATATTGTCTAATACAGGTGATACAGAGGGTGGATGGTACACTTACAGGTATATTGTCTAATACAGGTGATACAGAGGGTGGAGGTAGACTTACAGGTATATTGTCTAATACAGGTGATACAGAGGGTGGAGCTAGACTTACAGGTATATTGTCTAATACAGGTGATACAGAGGGTGGAGGTAGACTTACAGATATATTGTCTAATACAGGTGATACAGAGGGTGGAGGTAGACTTACAGGTATATTGTCTAATACAGGTGATACAGAGGGTGGAGGTAGACTTACAGGTATATTGTCTAATACAGGTGATACAGAAGGTGGAGGTAGACTTACAGGTATATTGTCTAATACAGGTGATACAGAGGGTGGAGGTAGACTTACAGGTATACTGTCTAATACAGGTGATACAGAGGGTGGAGGTAGACTTACAGGTATATTGTCTAATACAGGTGATACAGAGGGTGGAGGTAGACTTACAGGTATATTGTCTGATACAGGTGATACAGAGGGTGGAGGTAGACTTACAGGTACATGTGTAATACAGGTGATACAGAGGGTGGAGGTAGACTTACAGGTATATTGTCTAATACAGGTGATACAGAGGGTGGAGGTAGACTTACAGGTATATGTGTAATATAGGTGATACAGAGGGTGGAGGTATACTTACAGGTATATTGTCTAATACAGGTGATACAGAGGGTGGAGGTAGACTGACAGGTATATTGTCTAATACAGGTGATACAGAGGGTGGAGGTAGACTTACAGGTATATTGTCTGATACAGGTGATACAGAGGGTGGAGGTAGACTTACAGGTATATTGTCTAATACAGGTGATACAGTGGGTGGAGGTAGACTTACAGGTACATGTGTAATACAGGTGATACAGAGGGTGGAGGTAGACTTACAGGTATATTGTCTAATACAGGTGATACAGAGGGTGGAGGTAGACTTACAGGTATATGTGTAATACAGGTGATACAGAGGGTGGAGGTATACTTACAGGTACATGTGTAATACAGGTGATACAGAGGGTGGAGGTAGACTTACAGGTATATTGTCTAATACAGGTGATACAGAGGGTGGAGGTAGACTTACAGGTACATGTGTAATACAGGTGATACAGAGGGTGGAGGTAGACTTACAGGTATATTGTCTAATACAGGTGATACAGAGGGTGGAGGTAGACTTACAGGTATATTGTCTAATACAGGTGATACAGAGGGTGGAGGTAGACTTACAGGTATATTGTCTAATACAGGTGATACAGAGGGTGGAGGTAGACTTACAGGTATATTGTCTAATACAGGTGATACAGAGGGTGGAGGTAGACTTACAGGTATAATGTCTAATACAGGTGATACAGAGGGTGGAGGTAGACTTACAGGTACATGTGTAATACAGGTGATACAGAGGGTGGAGGCAGACTTACAGGTATATTGTCTAATACAGGTGATACAGAGGGTGGAGGTAGACTTACAGGTATATTGTCTAATACAGGTGATACAGAGGGTGGAGGTAGACTTACAGGTATATTGTCTAATACAGGTGATACAGAGGGTGGAGGCAGACTTACAGGTATATTGTCTAATACAGGTGATACAGAGGGTGGAGGTAGACTTACAGGTATATGTGTAATACAGGTGATACAGCGGGTGGAGGTAGACTTACAGGTACATGTGTAATACAGGTGATACAGAGGGTGGAGGTAGACTTACAGGTATATTGTCTAATACAGGTGATACAGAGGGTGGAGGTAGACTTACAGGTATATTGTCTAATACAGGTGATACAGAGGTAGGAGGTAGACTTACAGGTATATAGTCTAATACAGGTGATACAGAGGGTGGAGGTAGACTTACAGGTATATTGTCTGATACAGGTGATACAGAGGGTGGAGGTAGACTTACAGGTATATTGTCTAATACAGGTGATACAGAGGGTGGAGGTAGACTTACAGGTACATGTCTAATACAGGTGATACAGAGGGTGGAGGTAGACTTACAGGTATATTGTCTAATACAGGTGATACAGAGGGTGGAGACTTACAGGTATATTGTCTAATACAGGTGATAAAGAGGGTGGAGGTAGACTTACAGGTATATTGTCTAATACAGGTGATACAGAGGGTGGAGGTACACTTACAGGTATATTGTCTAATACAGGTGATACAGAGGGTGGAGGTAGACTCACAGGTATATTGTCTAATACAGGTGATACAGAGGGTGGAGGTACACTTACAGGTATATTGTCTAATACAGGTGATACAGAGGGTGGAGGTAGACTTACAGGTATATTGTCTAATACAGGTGATACAGTGGAGGGTGGAGGTACACTTACAGGTACATGTGTAATACAGGTGATACAGAGGGTGGAGGTAGACTTACAGGTATATTGTCTAATACAGGTGATACAGAGGGTGGAGACTTACAGGTATATTGTCTAATAGGTGATACAGAGGGTGGAGGTAGACTTACAGGTATATTGTCTAATACAGGTGATACAGTGGAGGGTGGAGGTACACTTACAGGTACATGTGTAATACAGGTGATACAGAGGGTGGAGGTACACTTACAGGTATATTGTCTAATACAGGTGATACAGTGGAGGGTGGAGGTACACTTACAGGTACATGTGTAATACAGGTGATACAGAGGGTGGAGGTACACTTACAGGTATATTGTCTAATACAGGTGATACAGAGGGTGGAGGTAGACTTACAGGTATATTGTGTAATACAGGTGATACAGAGGGTGGATGGTACACTTACAGGTACATGTCTAATACAGGTGATACAGAGGGTGGAGGTAGACTTACAGGTATATTGTCTGATACAGGTGATACAGAGGGTGGAGGTAGACTTACAGATATATTGTCTAATACAGGTGGTACAGAGGAGGGTCGATGGTAGTACAGACTTCTACAGGCCCTGGGCCAGCTACAAGGCAGGCTTTGGTGACGTCACACAAGAGTTCTGGCTTGGCAATGACAACATTCACCAGTTGACTACCAGTCTTGGACTCACCAAACTCAGGGTATGTTACTCAGCCATTAGACAACTTGGCTCTTTCAGGGCCGTAAAAATACACGTGGGTAAATATCGTTTTGTTTTCTTAAAATAATGATTTTGTAGTGGTCCTGGTGGTTGAACTTGCAATTGTGACCTGCTGAACTTGTGCTTGCCGCGATAGCTCAGTTGGTAGAGCATTGGAGCACCAATCCAAAGGTCTGGGGTTCGGTTCCCTGTCAAGGCAATGGCATTTTTCATCAGGTTCACTACAATTTCATTATAAATGCAGATGTAAATGTATGCAGTGTATCCCTGAAGCAACTCTAAATGATTCAGAAGTGCACACTAACTTGTTGGGTTCAGTCACTTATAATCTTACATCTATTGTTGCTCAATATTCTAATCAATTGTCACCAGCTGACTGGTGTGTGGGTCAGATTTTCAGAAAATGTACAATTTAACTTCGCCAATCTTCTCAAATAACCCAAATTTCAGACAAAAATAAAGTTCAAAATACAGTTCAAGCTAACCAAACAGATTGCTAAAATCAATGCAATGCCGAATATACTTGAATTTACCTAGTATTGACCAAATTGCAGCCTAATTTAGCAGAATTTACTAAGTGTGTACATCTGCTAATTGTACATTTTCTGAAAATCTGACCCGCATGTGTTCTATAATTTAAATAGGCTAAGTACAGCCCTGTGGCACACACTATTAACAATAACAGTCCAACCCTATCCAAGGCCTTTTATAATCAAAATAGCTTATTTAAAAGTAGTTCCAATCATTCGGGTGATGGAGAAAACTGACAGAGAAAACTGAGAAGACAACATTGCATATGGGTCAGATTTTTAGAAAATGTACAATTGGCAACTGTACACATTTAGTAAATTCTGCTAAATTAGGTTACAATTTGGTCAATACTAGGTAAATTCGAGTATATTTGGCATTGCATTGATTCTAGCAATCTGTTTGGTTAGGTTGAACTGTATTTTGAACTTTATTTTCGTCTAAAATTTGAGTTATTTGAAAAGATTGGTCAAGACGAATTGTACATTTTCTGAAAATCTGACCCATATACCTGTGTACACACAATCGTGTCTCCTCAGTTTTCATAATTACTAAATGTGATGTGTCACAGGAAAAAAGGTTATAAGTCGCCAAGTTGATATGTTTCAAAGTGATTTATTCAATCTCTTTTTAGGGATGTTTTTATTTTGAGGATATTTAGTCCTGTCCTTGAGGTTGTATGAATACATGTACAATATTCCAAGACAGTTTATTGAATATCTCTGCATTTCTAAGACCATCGTATGGAGTATATTTAGCCAATTTACTAGTAATTGTCCACTCAGAAATATTGCAAACAATTTTTTTAGAAATAGAAATATCAAACTGAAAATATAGAAACATTTTTTAGCTTTCTTAATGTTTACAATCATTGGAATCTGCTTGATCAATCCATGATATTTGGCTTGGTATTATAAATGAATTCCATCAGAGAGCATGTAAGTTGTCCTTTGTCAGTCGTGTTCGCAGATCTTTCTGGATGTTGTGGAACCAATATAATGTGAGCAGTATTTACAACTGATGTGTTACGGATAGATGAGTCACAATTTATATTTTAAAAGTGTTTTATCCACAAGAATCTTATTTTGGGGGTATAAACTGTTTTACGTCCTAAGAATACCTGTACTAAATTTCAAATAATACATATAAAGCTACTTAATAATTAGTTACTAATAATTGTCCATCCAGAGGAACCTTTCTTTTCAAAAATTAAAATATCAAACCTAAAATATAGAAATACTATTAGATGTCCCAATATTTGCTTGATCTCATCGTTTCAAATATGATGGTATTCCAAAATCCATTCTTTGCGACTTTTGACCCATTTTCCTGTTGCACATCACAAATGTCACGCTGCCCTAACACCAGACATGCCTAAGACTGTCACATTTCAATAATTAAGTACAAACAGGGTTTTTTATTTAAGAATAGGGGATTTGCATGTGCTACTGGGCATGATTGATACACTGCATACTGGCATGGATTCTGGTCAAATCTGACATACCAATATTTGGCAACATTTTTATCGAGAATTACAAGAATGCTTTCACCTATATCATAGCTTGTATAAATAATATAGATATGGGGAATTGTGTTATGGAAACATGTATAACACATGGATATTGACATAAGAGCTCCGATAATTATACCATGCTGAACATGACATTTTCCCCATAGACTTTACACTGTACGATAGGGGACTTGCATGTGCCACTGCGCATGTCTGGTACAGTGCATCATGGGATGGATTTTCATGAAATCTGACATACGAATATTTGAGAACATTTTTATAAAAAATTGCAAGAATGTTTCCACGAATATCATAGCCTTTATAAATGATCTATGAAAACCAAATGCATGATGGGAACGAGGGAGGCATGTGATATAGAAAAATGTATAACACATGGATATTGACATTAGACCATTGATAGATATTCCATGCTGAACATGGCATAATTTCTATAGATTTTGTACTGTACCATTCATTAGTCCCATAATGCCATGCGAATTAGGATTCAAAATGGCAGCTATGCAACTCCCCTATTAGTCCCATAATTCCATATGAACCACGATTGAAGATGGCGGACATGCAAATGCCCTATTGTTCTCTCTCTGGCAGGTGGATCTGGAGGACCAGACAGGAGAGAAGCATACAGTATACTACACTGTATTTGTGCTTGGAGACGAGGCCGACAAGTACAAGCTGACAGTGTCTGGCTACATAGGCAGCACTCCACCAGGTATACCAGTAAAAGCCCACACACACAGACACGAATTAAAATCTGCCACGAAATTGGGACTCATGATTACTCGTGGATCTAATTTTAACCAATTCGTGGGTGTTATTTGTGTAAATCGTGGTCCCAATTTCGGCACACACATACACGATTTCAGACGTCTTTCTGAATTGTCTGGATATCAGTGTGAACAATCAGTTAATTCTGATATCAGCAGATGGGATCAGAATCATGCTGGTTATGGCTGGGATGGGGAGAGGATGGCGTTTAGGTGTGAATTAAAGGGTAGACCATGTGTGAATTAAAGTGGCAAGTTGAGAAATAAGATGCCTCATATGCAAAGGTGTTAAAGGGACCAACAGAATCACATGGAATGACCAGTCATATATATGGGATAGGGATTTCATGTTTTCTGTCTCCACTTCCTCTCCCTCCTACTATCCCTCCCTGTCGAACTTTACATTTAACTGACATCAATCTTCGTTTCCCTTGGAAACGCAATCTTCTACATGAACCGGAAATAAATAAATAAATGTAAACTGATCACTGTTAACTATTTCTTGTTGAAAAGCGAAATCATGTCTGTGTGTGTGGGCTTTTACTCATTATTCACAAAATGTCATCTCTTACAGAAAAATGAGTCACAAGTCGCAAATTGATACTTTTCAAAGTGTTTTATTGACGAGTTCTCTTTGTAGGAGTGTTTTCATTTTTGGAGTTTCTAATGCTTTAAGGCATATCCTTGCATTTCAAAGGTCATGCTATTGAGTATATTTAGCTACTTTACTAGTAAACTAGTCCACCCAGAATTATTGCAAACCTTTTTTTTTTTTTTCAAAAATAACATTCACCATAAGTTTCAAGACACCCTGTCCCATCCAGAGTGAGATGAAATAAACTTGATATGGGAAAACCCAAATATGAAAACATAAGAATATGAATAAATGAGAAACAGAATAAATGTTAGTCATAAAAATTAATAATAGTGGTATATAAAATAATGGTAGAATAATGACCGTTTTATGATTACCTCTGCCCCCCGCCAACAGGTGACAGCCTTGTGCAACACAATGGCAAGTACTTCTCCACGTCTGATGCAGACAATGACAGCAAGGTACAAAGTATATCCTACCAGTATAGTACCTTATATTTAACCATGGTATTAATGAGTTTTACACGCTGAAATCTCATCGACCACTTGTATAAACTAATTACTAGTTAATTACTAGTTAATTACTGTACTGGACTAAGAACACGCCGCAATCTCACTCTAATTTACCTGAATTTGTTTTTTTTGTTTTTTTTTAAACATTTTTATTTGCTGAAAATTTCGCTACGCGATACGTTTCATTCAGTCAAACAATAACTACATCAATTTAGCATAAGTTATAATAATAGAACATACAAGAGAGAGTACACAGTTGTCAATTAATTCTTCTTCATTTTAGATTTTCAGCTGACATATATGTATCCAATTTATTAAGTTAACAGTACTGTAAATGAGGAAAGTCAAAATACTTCCTTTTGTTTCATCACAACAAACATTTTTTTTGGTTTTTGTGCCCTATTAAGAGGTTCAATATACAATGAATCACTGTTGGATAAAAACATGAGTTGGTATTGTTAACCTAGTACGCACCTATATACCCGACGGGCAAATGAGCGCGATTCTACGCGATTTTTAATGCGCAATGAACTCGCCATAGTTCTGTGATGAGCGTGGACGCTTTTTGCGCAATAATTATTGCGCTATGATTGCGCTATGGTCACGCTAAGGGTATAACGCAATATTGGTGCAATAATCAGCAAATTCTTATGACATTTTGAACGGGATATTTGTATACTACAGATTCCTTATATCAATAGCATCAGAAATAAATGACAGACTTCATGGCAGTTTCATTTTCCTGCCCTGGCAGCAGTAGTATATTTCTTCTCACAGAAAGGTATGAAGGGTACTATTATACCCTAAATATTTCCAAGAGGGTTTAGGACAGTTTGTCTTAACCTCTCTTTATAGGATTCATTTAGTTTTCATCAATTCTACCATCCTCTTAGTGAGCCTGATGTATATAGAAGTTTCCTATCTGATGTGTTCCAGTGGTTGAATGGCTCTGCTTCCCCCAAGCCACTAGGGACAATCTATATGTACAATCATAAGAGTGTTTTGATCACAGCATTTTTCGATATCAAACATGTATATAACACACATAAACTATAGAAGAATATCACTTATTATATTCTTATGTACATGATATGGAATATCTAAAGTGGTATAAATGCCACACAAGGGTATTAGCGGCACTTTTATTATAAAAGAAATTGTAAATGCAACCCAGTTCCCATTTGCACCACCTGGTGAAAACAGTATCGCCACCTGGTGGAAAAAAGTCGCATAATGGTAAGGGCTATTGGCTAACGGTAATGGGCTATTCCCATTATTTCGAACATATATAATAGAATACATCTAGCATTGAGTGAAACAGGAGCCAGTCGGATACCAAGCTATTATTTTTTTCAAAATCACTCATTATCATGAAATAAAGGTCTAGGAATTCTGTCGACGTTTCATGAGAAATGCCCATATATTATATATATTAGTTTGAATGAATTCAGAAAGAAAGATTCCTTTACAGAAAGTCCCTGATATAGTATTAGATTGACGTGAGCCTACAGATGCAGATACGTAAGAGGGCATGATGTAAAAGATGTGTTATCAGCTGGAAGCCAGCTTTATTGAAAGATTGAATAAAGACTCGATGTAGGAGGAATTAAATCAGTGACAAAATCAAGTATTTTTTTTTGTCATAATTATGGACCTAGGCTTACATCATACAGCTTTGTGAGTAGGGGTTTCTTTTACTTGGTGTCAGACAGTGAGTATGAGTGTCAGAGAATGGCTTGTCAGATGCGTGACAGTAAGTGTGAATGCTAGGTGAGTGAGCAGTGTCAGGTATGCATTATGGTGAGTATTTAGACGCGATTTTGAATGCGCATTATATGCGCAATTGAGATCACACCCATATTATTGACTTTTGAAGAAAACATGTATTCACAGATCTAATTGGTTTAGTAACACATGTTTAATACAAACATAAATGAATATGAATGAGAATTTGATCCAACACAAGTGTGAGACCACCAACAACATAGGAGGAAATAAACGCAATGGATTTCACATAATGGTTGCTAATGGCATGTCTATTTCACTGTGATTCAAAGCCATAAGTATCACACTTCACTAGTTTGCAGTCAATCACAAAATGATCGCATTGCTATCACACTCAATTGCACTCAGTGCCCGTCGGGTAATCATTCGTATCAATACATGTCAATATCATTTGTTAGCTTGATGGCAACAATTATGGATCAATCCGCCAGCCAGTTCTCATTTGATTTTAGAAAACTCTTCAATTTGGGCCATGATTTGGATTTTTCATTTGGTGGTAATTTATTCCAAAGGATTGGGCCAGTCATCATTGGTGAGATTCTGAGTTTCTGGGAGGTTGGGTTTGGTACTTTAATATTGATACCATGACTATTATTTTGACTTGATGTAGATGTAGTTAGTAGTTACTCTTATAGGTTAGAAACATTCTATCCCTGGTAATAGCTGGAAGGTCTGGATTATATCTAGAAGCCTGTCGACCCTTTAGTCGCACCTCATATATACATGTATACCTTCTTACAAATAAACAATTTTCACTTCAATTCAATTCAAGAATAACGTCCACTGCGCCCAGATAAGTCATGGAGCCTGGTGGTACCACGTGTGTCAACAATCCAACCTTAACGGAGACTACGGTAATGACAACTATGGGAAAGGCATCGGCTGGGCCAGCTGGAAGGGGCAGGCTTACTCTATGAAGTCCGCTAGCATGATGATTAAGGCACCTTAAGCCCTGAATACACAGTCAAGATTTGGGAGCCGATTTGGCATCCATGATCTGTCGTACGATTTGGAATTGTCCATTTGAGATCGTATGTCAGATCGTGGGTCCCAAATCATGCCAAATGCCCTACACATGCACGATTCAGCGCCGATTTGGATGTACGATTCATAGTAGGGGGAAAAAAGTGTCTTCTGCGATTTCAAATCAAATCGCAGCTGCTTCTACGATTAATCGGCGATGTGAAGAGAGTGCTGCGATTTATCATAGACCTTTATAATGAGGTCTACGATAAATTGTAGGTGCTTCTACAATTTTTGGATTTATTCGAAAATCATGGGTCTATCTGCGATCTGGCAATATTAAAGGAAATGAATTATTTATAATTTTATTTTGAAATGCTTTGGCTTCACTAATTTTTGGAGTATCACTTCAATAGTTTCACTTTTATAATGCAGAATTTCCCTTCTACACATGTCGACATTAGGTCTCATTCTTCTCATATTCTATTTTATTTTATTTGACAATTAAAAAGAGAAAAAAAACACCAGAAAATAGGTGATGTGTCACAGGAAAATGAGTAACGTTATGTTTTATTTTATTTTTACAGTTTTTTACTTTCTTGTTTGCTTCTAGAGTCGTTTTTTTAAACAATTTTCTCAGCTCCATATTTCAGAATCTCAGATCGATTTCACTCGATTTCACTTTTTTCTCCATATTGTGCATGTGTAGGTCCAAAAATAGGCACAATTTCAGGCAAATAAGCACCCACGATTAATCGTAGATCCTGAAATCGTGTCTGATTCCCAAATCATGACTGTATTCACCGCTTTAGGCCCCGAATACGATTTTTTGGCCGATTTAGAGTTTACGATTTGATAGAGTCCACAATAAATTGTAGACGTCTAAAGCGGCGGACATATTATGCACGGTTTAGCAATTCCTACGATTTGATATTCTTTTCTACGACATATAGTGGACCCAGATCATGCTGAATTTAGCTGAAATCGGCTTATATTTACCCGCACATATTGGATTTGAAGCACAATTTGGGGCCAGATCGTGAGTCTAGATCGTACAATTTGGATCACCTCAAATTATAAGGCAATTTCGTGCAAATATTTCTTCTATCATGTACTTGCAACGACTGAGAAAATGAGTGTATATTCACAATATTTTAACATACTGATACTGATATATCTGGGCATGTCATGTGAAAAATCTTATTAATCCATCAAAAGTCAAGTCAAGTCAAGATACAATTTTCAAACCATCCACAACTTTCCATCACCATCTACTATCCATCACTATGAAAAGACATGGCACCCGCCCAAGCTTTGTCGTGTATCATTTATTGATGCCTATGACTAATCGTGGCTTACCGCACACATACACGATTCCTCATAGGAATCATATGATCTCAAACTTGGAATCCTGCGGTGAAATCAGACCCAAAATCGTGCATGTGTGCCCCCAAATCAAGCCCCATGATTAGTCAAGCGATTTGGCGCACCTGCACGATTTGTGCGCCACTGAAAAGAGATTGTACGACAAATCGTAGGTGTCAAATCGGTCTTGAAATTATGAATATGTCCCCTCAGCATAAGACGTATCATACCTCAAATTGTGGTGTTCCAAATGGTGTGTTCCAGACCTACGTAGTCACGATTTCACGGCCGATTTCATACTACAATCGTATATATTTCTAGTCTCTGCTATGAGTGGTTCTGGGCTATAACCTCATTCAGCAGAGACTAAAAAGATCAATAAATCCATTTTAAACAAAATTAAAAACTTCAAACTTTAAAGTATACCTCAGTTTACTCACCATTAATTTAGTGGAGTTCATTATAGGGACTTTGCTCTATGTTTTACCTATTTTATTTATTGTTACTTTAAATAGATACCAAATAAACAATTAATATGCATTTTATTGTCCTTCTTTGTTAGTATCAGTAAGTTTGTTAGGGGAAAAGTAAGTTTTTAATCAAATTTCAAGTGTGTGCTTTTATTTGCTGTGATTGTGGCTAAGATCACTATTTTGACTATTTGTCATTTACAAATGTGTTTGTAGTTTTCAATGACCTGCACAAGTAAGAACATTTGTGTTGAATACCAACGTTATATATTCCATAGAATAATTGATATTTGTTAATGAAGAATATGGCAGAGATTCCATTTTGGAATTCAAATCTGAGAGAGAAGTAACTTGACCATAAGGTGCTGCCCCCAGTGCACGGTGAAGGGATGTGAAGTACAAGCGAGGCAGGAGGTACGCAGACTTTCCCCAACCAACAGACTTGGCTCTTGATAATAATAATAATAATAATGGCCTGGAAGGCATTTGTTTAACGACACTGGCACACCACTATTACGTGGATATAAGCCTTTACAATTACAGCTTTACGTCGGGGACCATGAATTTAGAATTTAGAATTTCGAACATTTTCTGAATGCCTTTCAAGTGAGAAACCTTTGGTGGGCACCGAGGATGAAAACTCACTCTACTTGGCACCGGTTGTTGTGTCTGGGAGGCACATCGACCGGCGGTTCGATTAGAAATTGGAGATTTAAACTCTTAAATACTCGAAATATATGTATTTCATGCATTAATGCTCCTGGGTATTGATTACTAATATACTAGTCTAGAACATGGTTGGAATTCAAGAAAACTTTCCCAAAATCGGGAGCTCAGTGATATGTGACACTTTAATACAAATAATTGCCTGCTTCATACGAGGTGGACATGCAGGTGGTATTGGGAAGGGGAATACAATAGTAGGGAGTTTTGACACCGCTCACCTATCCGCAAACGCAAGCGCAAGCGCATCCTTATTACCTTAGGGATGTGTGTGCCAGGCGTACATTCAAGATGGCTCCGATGGGATGAAGGGCTTTATAGCAGTGCTTTAACCATGCTTTCTTCAATAAAAGGTTAGAATATCACGAAAATTGCTATACAAGGACTTCAATAACATGTTTAATAGTGATCTCAACTCCTTGTTTTCAATATAAATTGGCTAGACTTTGCACAACCGACCCGCCCCCTACAGGGCCGATTTAGACCACCTCTAAACTTCCTTACGTTGCTCAAATACCCCTGGTCTTCTCACTTATACAGAACTCGCAGTCCTGGCCCTGTTTTTTATGTATTCCCATGTAAATGGGTACCATTACATTGTCTGTAAGGCAAGTCGTGTTCCTCCTGATGCCTTTTTAGGGGACGACTTATGTATAATGTGGTACAGGAAAGTTGCAATTTTAAATATGAAAATTGGTTTAGACTCCCACCCCTGTCGGACCTCTCACACACACTGCACCTTCACTCACTCACATAGCTTCACACAACCCAGTACCACACACTGCCCCTGCCGCTGCCTCTCGCTGCCTGCCACTGCCTGCCACTGCCAGCCACTAGTGTGTGTGTAGCCTTGAGGCAAGGCTACACACAGGTATCAAACACTAACACATGGATTCTAATGCGACAGGAGGAGTGAAGGGTGGGTGGGTGGTGGGCATGCAGTGTCATTCAAGGTGAGAAAAACGAAAACTATAAGAACAAAAACAGACAATAAAATAAGTACAGCAAGCAAAAGTACTAGCGGGTAAAATTTCTGGATAGTTTGTGAAATGCTTACGTATAATCCACGCAACAAGTATCATTCTTGCATATTCCTCAGTGGCCGGCCGGTATCACACTCATTACCTGACATAGTGACCTAATTCCGCACCATATGTACGGGTTTGCTCCTCTGTAGCGTCTGTCAAACTCCCTAGTATGCATGCAACGATCCGAACGATCTTGTGAAGCTATAGGATCGCTGTGAAGCTATAGGATCGCTGTGAAGCTATAGGATCGCTGTGAATCTATAGGATCGCTGTGAAGCTATAGGATCGCTGTGAAGCTATAGGATCGCTGTGAAGCTATAGGATCGCTGTGAAGCTATAGGATCGTTGATGCATGTACCAGATATGAGGGGAAAAACTTATTTTACAATGGTAATATCAAATCTCACTTAATAGGGAGATCGTAACCTGATGGGTGGCACACAGGGTAGTAGTATACCTAATCACACCATTGGCTCTGCAGCCAGCTAGATCAGATAAGAATGGTATGTCAGTGATTGGACGCCTACTTCGCTAATCGGTTTATAGGATTAGGCGTTCTAATGAGATTATAACATTCCTAACATAGTTCACGTCTTATTGCCCTCGTAATGTTATTGCCAGATCTTCAAATTATAGTCTGTAGTTGCGTGTTTTTCATATTTATTCAAATTTATATACATTTCTACACCTTTTTCTGCCATAAATGTAATAAAAACTTAGTGACCTTAAGTTTATAGAGTTACTTTTATCTTCCCATCATCCTGAATCCTAATAAACTATATTAATACCCTAAAATCTTATTGTGCCATAATGGGCCCTAAACTGAGCCACATCGTGACACGGTGCTGCTAACCTTATGTATCCCTTATTGAACCTCAGTATCCCTGACGAAGGCTAATTTTTATTAGTAGAAACGCCTTATAAATAGATTAGAAATCTATCTCTTTCTAAAGGGTAACTGTAGGAAGAACTGGGAGTTAACAAACCTGGACATACATATTATGCCCAATTTACTCATCTCTACATACTCATGTAACTGTTTTATGATAAATAAAGGTATTTCTCAATTCAATTCAACTGAAGCCAAAACGCGGATCAGACAAGCTCAAAACATCTAGATGTCTTTAAAAGTATTCTCTATTATAACCAACGGAATTACTGGGTCAGATTTTCAGAAAATGCACAATCTACAGTTCTACACATCTATCAAATTCTGCTTAATTAGAGGGAGAATTGATAAATACTGGATATATCTAAGTGTATTCTGAATTGTATTCTTGCAATGCATCTGTCTGGTTATGTTGAACTGTATTTTGAACCTGATTTTCGTCTTAAATTTGGGTTATTTGAGAAGATTGTACATTTTCTTGATACTTGACCTATTTGGGTTTTCCACTTCGATGTATCTTAAACATAAATATATAAGGGAATAATCATTAAACACCCGCACCCTCACTTCAGAGATTGTAAAGAAATGTATATCTGATTTTATCTTATAAAGCGGTCTTACTTCACCACATAAATACTACAGTTATGCTCTTTCTAAATACCCTTTATAACAGTGAGCACTCAAAGAATCATTTGGAGCGAGAGATCTAGAAATCATTTAGTAAGGCGGCCGAGGTAGAAACTTGTTCCTATACTCCCCATTCTAATCATTAATCATCCTACCCTTTCATTTGAGTGATACAATGAACCATTAGCCTAAAGGCCCCCATTGAAATTAGAACTACGATAAAGTATGCTGAGGCAAAATATAGGGTGCGTGTATTTTGAAATGATGTATGGGGCCCCAGCCTTATTATCATATATTACAAACAATGATGAAAGGTGGGTGAAGTTATCAAAGCATACCATCAAAGCAACTTCTATCCTGGCTCGGGCTGAACGCCCTGCGTTTAAGACCCTGCACACGCACAGCCGATTTTCCTCCTGATTGCCCCCCCGATTTGGGTCTTCCGATGAATCCTAGGATTTCATTTCCAATCCTGGTTTATGTTTTTGAAATAACATAAACCAGGATTGGAAATGAAATCCTAGGATTCATCGGAAGAGCCAAATCGGGGGGCAATCGGGAGGCAAATCGGCTGTGTGCGGGCAGGGTTTTAGGCTGCATTCACTTTCAGTTAACGTCGGTAAAATACAAAATATGTTCTACATTTTCTTTCATTCTTTTCCAACCCATCTAAAAATCATTTCACCAACGTTTCGGAGGATTTTGTCGAGTTGTTTTTCCTACAGGGCTTCTAAAACGTCCTTATTCATATTTGGAGGACCCGCCCAAATACTTTTGTATGATGACTTCATTTATTATCGCTCACAGGCGGCTGTTTTCACTCGACTGGTTCTACTTTAAATTCTTGTATAAACATACAACAGCAGTAGAATATTGATAAATTCAGTCCTATAAGTCATACTATGAGTAGATTTGCTAAGATTTTGTCAAACATGATACATAATAACTGAGAAAAATAAGAAAGCAATCGGCTGATTGGGACTGTAAGGACTGCTTCTGGCGTCAATCTGGCTGATATTGTATCGGTTTTGCCATTGTTTTCTCATTTAAATATATTTAAATATTTTTGTTTTTTCTATACTGTATACAGTATAGAAAATACCATAAATATGTGCAGGATTTCACTTTGATGTGCTTGCTTAAGATAAGATAAGATAAGAACTACTTTATTTATCGAATTGAGGAGTACATATGATAAACAGGTACACAGAATTCTAGAATTTCATCCAGTTCTCCCAGCCGTTACCTTGGCCGAAAGGATAATAATAATAACAACAATAATATCAAATTTTAGACTATGACAAAACAATAGTTGAGGTGAAACTAAGGCTAAGCCCTTCGGACTTCCAAATACAACCTTGTTTAGTGAGTAAGAGAGAACAGGTATACTCCTGCGTGTGAGGTCTCTGAATAAGGTTACAAGTAGGTGAGTGGAGTAGAGAGTTGCGACATTGGTATAGGGCAAAAAAAAATAGGCGTGCTTCCGATTTATCAGGCTAAAAACTAGGTAGGGGGGGTATTTTATCTTTTTTTGTTAATGTTTTTTGTTTGGAAACCACCTCCCAGGAACTGAGAAAAATGTCTTATTCATAACAATAGTTGTTTTGAACATGGGAAATGTGCTTTTTGACAGTTTCGGGTTAGGAAAACTCATTTTCCTGCTTTTATAAGCTTTTTTTGTAAAAAGAAAAAATCCAAACAAACTAAGATATGATGGGGAAAAAATCAGGTATGGTAAACAATGTTTTAGGTAGGGTAAGGTTTTTCTAGGTAGGGGGGGGGGGGGGTAAATCGGAAACACACCTATTTTTCTCGTTGGCCTAGTGACGGGATCAGGTCTATCCCTGAGAATAATAATCCCCTTTAAGGTGACGCCTTCACGGATAATCAGGTATACTCCTGAGTCCTGAATTTCCTTCCTATTTTGCTTTATGCTTTTGATGTATCTGCATAATTAACCTTCCCTGCCTGGGTTACCATGACCTGCTAATAATCTTAATTTATGGATTTTTTTTTTTAAAACATATTTTATTTCGAAAGACAATTCCATAAAGAATAACACGTAGGTAAAACATTATAAAGCGAGGAGGCCGGTTAAATAACGTTTATTTCTCTTTGTTCTGAGGTAAAGTTCATGTTGAATAAGAAACAGAATTACTTGTCGTTGTAGTCTTCTGGTTCTTGTGAAAGAGCCTTTTTGGACTGGGTGGTGGGCGGGATACCAACTTTCATGTATGGCTGCGAATGGATGCTCTCTGGACCGATTGTTGGAAAATGTACAATAGGCAGCTCTACATATATTTGGGTCAGATTTTCAGAAAATGTACAATTCACCTTCACCAATCCTCTCAAATATACCACTTTTAAGACAGAAATGAGCTTCAAAATGCAGTTTAACATAACAGAACTGGTACTATAAATCAATGCGATACCAAATGTACTCAGATATACCCAGTATTTAAACATTTTCAGCCTAATTTAGCCAAATTTCCTAAATGTGTACAGCTGCCAATTGTACATTTTCAGATAATCTAACCCATATATCAAATTCTGCCTAATTGGGCTGATAAATCATAAACACTAGCTATGTCTGAGTATATTTAGTATTGCCGTGGTTCAAACGATCCAACGGTTCAAGTAGTGGCTAGTTAGTTAGAGATCAATACAACAGGTGGCCTCTCCATTTCCCAAGATTGTACGCGATCACTACTACGGATAATGTTTCTAGAACCATGCGAATGATTAGGCACAATCCGATTTTAGATAGACACAGCAGTGGGCGGAAGACCATGTTTATTCTGTATCGAATTATCACCCGTGAGCCCATATCTCAATGTTAATGTCCTCAATTGATTTTTAGAGCTTCATTGTACAATGTACTTGTTTCTTGATAACTCAACTAAAAATACTAAATATATATTTTTTAAAAAGTCTTATGAACCAATGTTCATGGTGCAATCTCTGTGTATGAATGTGTAGTTATATTGATGTATTCATGTTAGTATGATGTAATTATGATATGAACCAAAATTTCGGGAACCCGCCGAAATCTTGTATAAACATATAACAGCAGAAGAATATTGATGAATTCAGCCCTATAATTGATCATATGAGTCAATTTGATGAGATCATTTTTGACAGCTTTCATGTATTATAACAAAGGATTAGCAATTAATGAGGCAAATAACTTATACATAGCCTTTTTGCAACCTTATAGACCTGATCATATATTGTACGTTACTATCATATGTACCAAATATTCTACCCTCTCTGCTCAATATTACCATAGAGTTTGGAGCTTCTTATCATATGTATAATTATGTCATTATATATAAATATAGATATATATAAAGTATGCGTTTCATATTGACACTAAGGAAAACTTTGTATAAGGACCATAAAGTGCTTTTCTCTCTCTTTTTCTCTGTCTCTCTCCGTCTCTCTCTCCCTTCTTCTCTATCTCTATTTCCTGGGTATGATCATAAACTGCCTCCCTCTCAGCTTTCCGCCCTTGATATAACCATATTAAATGTGTTGATAAGGGCGTAAAGCCACCAATCTCACTCACTCACTGCCTCTCAGCTCTCCCACCCTTGATATAGCCATATTAAATGTGATGATAAGGGCGTAAAGCAACCAATCTCACTCACTCACTCACTCTCAGCTCTCCCGCCCTTGATATAACCATATTAAATGTGTTGATAAGGGCGTAAAGCCACCAATCTCACTCACTCACTGCCTCTTAGCTCTCCCGCCCTTGATATAACCATATTAAATGTGTTGATAAGGGCGTAAAGCCACCAATCTCACTCACTCACTGCCTCTCAGCTCTCCCACCCTTGATATAGCCATATTAAATGTGATGATAAGGGCGTAAAGCAACCAATCTCACTCACTCACTCACTCTCAGCTCTCCCGCCCTTGATATAACCATATTAAATGTGTTGATAAGGACGTAAAGCCACCAATCTCACTCACTCACTGCCTCTTAGCTCTCCCGCCCTTGATATAACCATATTAAATGTGTTGATAAGGGCGTAAAGCAACCAATCTATCTCACTCACTCACTCTCAGCTCTCCCCCCCTTGATATAACCATATTAAATGTGTTGATATGGGCGTAAAGCAACCAATCTCACTCACTCACTCCCTCTCAGCTCTCCCACCCTTGATATAACCATATTAAATGTGTTGATAAGGGCGTAAAGCAACCAATCTATCTCACTCACTCACTCTCAGCTCTCCCCCCCTTGATATAACCATATTAAATGTGTTGATATGGGCGTAAAGCAACCAATCTCACTCACTCACTCCCTCTCAGCTCTCCCACCCTTGATATAACCATATTAAATGTGTTGATAAGGGAGTAAAGCAACCAATCTCACTCACTCACTCACTCTCAGCTCTCCCGCCCTTGATATAACCATATTAAATGTGATGATAAGGGCGTAAAGCCACCAATCTCACTCACTCACTCACTCTCAGCTCTCCCGCCCTTGATATAACCATATTAAATGTGTTGATAAGGGCGTAAAGCCACCAATCTCACTCACTCACTGCCTCTTAGCTCTCCCGCCCTTGATATAACCATATTAAATGTGTTGATAAGGGCGTAAAGCAACCAATCTATCTCACTCACTCACTCTCAGCTCTCCCCCCCTTGATATAACCATATTAAATGTGTTGATATGGGCGTAAAGCAACCAATCTCACTCACTCACTCCCTCTCAGCTCTCCCACCCTTGATATAACCATATTAAATGTGTTGATATGGGCGTAAAGTAACCAATCTCACTCACTCACTGCCTCTTAGCTCTCCCACCCTTGATATAACCATATTAAATGTGTTGATAAGGGCGTAAAGCAACCAATCTCACTCACTCCCTCCCTCTCAGCTCTCCCACCCTTGATATAACCATATTAAATGTGTTGATAAGGGCGTAAAGCAACCAATCTATCTCACTCACTCCTCCGTGTTAGACTAGCCCTCGTCCCTAAGTTGTAAAACGTGTCCTTGCTCTTAGTAGCTGACTTTCTGCCATCAGTCAGGTCTCCCGTCATGATTGGATGAATCCATTTGCGCCGTCTTCTTTTGATTTTAGAGATATCAATAAGGCCCCCCCAAAAATAGGTGTGTTTCCGATTTATCTGGCTGAAAACTAGGTAGGGTGGGGTGGTAACTTTTTTTTTTTTTCTTTTTTTTTTGTTTGGAAACCACCTCCCAGGAACTGACAAAAATGTCTATTTCATAACAATAGTTGTTTTGAACATGGGAAATGTGCTTTTTGACAGTTTCGGGTTATAAGCTTTTTTTGTCTAAAAATGCAAAAAAAGTAAGATATGATGGGGAAAAAATCAGGTATGGTAAAATTTTTTTTTGGTAGGGTAAGGTTTTTCTAGGTAGGGAGGGGGGGGGGGGTAAATCGGAAACACACCTAAATCACCCCAAATTAAAGAATAATTATATTACTTCAAATGGGACTCAACTGTTTGGGCTAAAAATCATCCCAGCCTGAAGCACAAACATGTAGGAGCCTAAATTAAAATTATTGAACTTAAAATAAAATCCAAGATGGCCGCCATATTTCTTTTTAAGTTTTTTTTAAATAAATATTATTACATGAATTGGGACTCAACCTTTTGGGTTAAAAATCATCCTAGCTTGAGGCCTGAACATGTAGAACGTCCATAATTTTTATTTTACAATTTTATGCAAATCCAAGATAGCCACCATTAAAAAGAAGTATATGAAAACGTAGTTCAAAACCATTTTGGCAATATAATTATCATCACCAGTATCAATGGAGGGGATATTTTTAGGGTAGAAAATCAACCCAGCCTGAAGCTCAAACATGTATAGGTCCCTAAATGGAAATTATTGAACTTAAAAAATCCAAGATGGCCACCATATTTCCTGTAAGTGGTCAGAATTTTGTGTGTAACTTTGACCTAAGTTCGAAGTACAAAATTTCATTTAGCGTGCTTTCTTTTACTACATCAAATATTACCAAAAAATGTGTTGTAAGCCACAAAACTATCATTTTTCAAAGTTTTTTATTCACACGATCTCCTTGATCTCACCTTTTGAGTATCTACAGCTTTCAGTAGTATAAATCTAAACATGTACTAAATTTTAAGATAGTCTATAAAATATATCCTTGTGTTTCTTAGATCTATGTACTATATTTAGCTAATTTATTTTGCCCAAGCAGACAAGATTTTTTAAACATCATACGTAAAGTATAGAAATACTTTTAAGGTTTCCTCAAATGTGACACTGTTGAAATCCACTTGATTTCATTTTCCAATATGATGGTATCTCAAAATCCATTTACTGGGACGCATCACAATGGTTTCATCCAATGGTTTCCATGACAATAGTACCATAGACTTTCTGTCATGACCTGAGTCATGTGTTGAGGTATTTTAGAATATAAAATAGTTGATACCAAACAGGCTTCACTTCTTTATAAAAACTTATTCAACACTTCCTTTGAGCTATTTACCTGCATAGCATAGCACTTGCTGGGCTGTAACACCATCTAACAGAGTAACTGTTCTCATCATATATATGTGATGTGTTTCAGGGAAATGAGTCGCAAAATTTATATTTTTAAAAGTAATTTTATCACAAGATCTCTTTATGGAAACGTTCTGATTTTTTTAGGGTTTAGCACTCATAGTCATATAAATCCATGTAACAAATTTCAGGACATTGTATTAAATATATCCTTGTGTTTTGAAGGCCTTTGTATGGAATATATTTAGTTACTTTACTGGTAATTACCCATCCAGAAACATTGCAAACATTTTTTTTCAAAAATAAAAATATGAAACTTAAAATATGGAAATACTTATTAGGTGTCCTAGTGTTTACTATCATTGGAATCGCCTTTTTCTCCTCTTTTCAAATATAATGATATCTCAAAATCCATTTTTTGCGACTTGTGACTTATTTTCCTAAAAACGGATCACATATATGTTATATATATTTTTGCCATTGTACAAGTCTGATAGATCGAGTTGAGTATTGGTGAATTTGGCATCTTCGTCTGTTGACTTGTCATAGAGATGAGACCAATGGGGGAGTCATCACTATTCATAGCCATAACTACTCTGGTGAAGTATGGTTTCTGATGATTGATGGTCAATGACTAACACTTCAGTCATTTGGATAGGTCTTTTCCTATTTATACAAAACAGGCTGAGTTCACAGCCTGAAGTTATTATAGCAAATGGCCCGATGGAGGGTTCAAACTGATCGAGACCCATCAGAAAACGGGACAAACCCCGAAGGGGTGAGTCCCCGTTTTCTGATGGGTCGAGATCAGTTTGAACCCGAACAGAGGGCCATTTGCTATTTATTACACACTCTATTTGGATGTTAAAAAGTAAATTTAACTTGTTAAGCCTATAGTTTAACTCGAGGAGGCTTCATTCACCGCAATTTGTAGGCCTAAGTTACGTGGTGGGGACGACGTCATCTGGCCTACGCTGCACCAATGAAATTGTGTCTTTGGCCGAACGGCACACGTGAGCGGTTCATATCAACCGAACTGCACCCCCAAACTGCACCTTTCTAACTGCTCACGTGTGTAATAATAGATTGAATGTTTACATAATGGCAAAGGCACAAGGCACTGCCATTTGGTCCGATAACCTGCTCAAGTCTAGTAAAACTATGAGTGTGCAGTGTTTCTGTACACTTCCAATGCTTTATACAGACTTATATAGTCAAACATAAACACTGCAACAATATATATATTGTCTGATACCCTTTGAGACCACAGCTACTCCAGTAAGTAATGAAGCAAAACGCTGGAAGGTGGAGGCACTGGAGGAGGAGGTAACCACCTGTATACCACCTAGCCTTCACCTAGAAGACCCTGTCACAAAGATGGTAGACCGTAGAAGGAGCAGGAGGAGATGGTGGAGCAGGAGTTGGAGAAAGAACAGCAACGGTTGCTCTCTGTGGACTTCTCTACTCTTTCTTGACTTGGAAATGTTCTCACTAACAGCCATCTGTGCCCTTTGCTTTCTGGGGCCAGTTTCAGCGTCCAACCATGACGGAGGTAATGTAATGATAAATTTGCATTTATTTTTTATTCTAATTTGACAAGACAGTAGTATGAGATGGTGTTTTCACAAGGTTCACCAAGACGGGAAGTTATAAGGAGAGGTAGCCTTATAAGCCACATGTCAAATCAAAGTGTGTCCTTACAAATATAAATTATAATCTATATCTCAAGTTCTATTCAAGCAATTATGCTTGGAATACATCAATGCAAAATAGATTTCATTTTTATATGATATTTGGATTTTTCTAGTTTTGAGGTTGATCAATGTCAAGTTCCAAAAGCAAAATTGAGTAAAGGGATAGAATAGAGTCTGTAAGTGTCATGGCGGCGGGGCGGCGGGGCGCGAAATTAACGAAAATTAGTCGCGTAGTTGTACCGATGTGTGGACCGGAAGTAAACAATCTCCATAGAGTTAGCATTGGGGCGATAAATAATCACTCTTTACATCGCCCCTGTAAAAGTTTAAGGATTATGGAGGCTATAGTTGAAATCGTATGCCTCTAGAGATCGATATATGTGAGTTAGAAGTCCTAAATCTATATGATCGTTGAAAGAACAGAGATTTAATATCGCGGTAACGTTGGGGCTATGGGACTTTTGCGCGACATGTCCACATGACGTCATGAAACTGCAACAGTAGCGTGACTCAAAAAATCGCCGCGGTGGACTACTTACGCGCCCTATGGTACTGAAGGAAATTACAGGGAAAGTAAGGTGGATACAGAGAGGGGGAGGGGAGCAGTTAGGTAGGAGGAGGAAGGGAGAACGAAAAGAATGGTAGAGAAGACAGAAACAAAGAAACAAAGAAGAAAGAAACAGATGAAGGGATGGAGAGGGAAACCGGTTTCCTTCACAATCAATATATAAGGCTCTCACAACGTTAAACCCAAGATTCCTTGTAGACAAACATTTCAAAGTTTACAAAGTGGTTTAGAATATAATTATGTTGGTAATGTTGAAGGTCCAGGTCCACCAATTGCAAAGTTACACTTAATTGAGAATATCAGAATTAAACCGTGTTTTCAGATTCCTTTTCTAAATGGTGTTGAAAGCAACCAAGCATTCTTTAAATTAAACATGCATAAATATTGCTGGAATCAGAAAACAAATTAGTATACCAGTGAAACTACATCCCAACACTTTACCTTAGATCCGAGCTCTGGAAATCGTCGAAGGCTAAATCCCCAGTCCGTCTTGTCTTGCAAGAGTTGGCATAAAATCCCGTTCATCCTCAAATGGGTGAGAGTTTGCTTAACAGCGAATTTCCCCATGTTCAAAATTCTCAAGGTACAGGTCTTCAGACAATAATATATTGTGCGAAGACAATTTATTCATGATTATACTTTAATATCATAACATATGAGACTAAAGTTGCCTGAAAATGTACAATTCACTTTCATCAAACCTGTCAAATAAAACACATAATAACTTCATACAAAGATGATTTTGCTTAATAATCTTGTTATAACAAGACCGAACCAAGTTTTTAATCAACGCAATACCAAATATATTCACTTGGGGATCTTTCAGTATTAATCAGTTTATTATATTATTGCCATCATCCAATATTTTGCATATATCAAAAGAACCACATGAGTGATGCAGTTTTGATATATAGTGCAATGGGCTCATAGTGCAATGCAGGTTAAGGTACAAGAGAGTTACAGGCCCCTAAGAGTGGTTTCCCATACAATCATATGGGTCAGATTTTCAGAAAATGTACAATTCACCTTTACCAATCCTTTCTAATAACCCAAATTTCAGACGAAAATAAAGTTCAAAATACAGTTCAACCTAACCAAACAGATTGCTAGAATCAATACAATGCCAATATACTCGAATTAACCTAGTACTGACCAATTTGCAGCCTAATTTAGCAGAATGTAATAAATGTGTAGAGCTGCCAATTGTACATTTTCTGAAAATCTGACCCATGTACACTTGTGTGTTAAACCACTCTTAGAGGCCTCACAACCCCCTCCTATTGTAAGTTGCATTGCACTATATACGATTATCTTCTTAGGGTGCATTGCACTATATACGATTATCTTCTTAGGGTGCATTGCACTATGCACGATAATATTGTGTCTTATGGGCCTCATAAATAACCCTCATATCATATGTCCTCATAATTGTGAATTTAAGAGGGTGTACGAGGCCTTTAAGACACAATCTTATCGTGTATAGTGCAATGCACCCATATAGTGCACTGTAAGTTATGCTGTGAGATACAATTGTATATTTAGTACAATACACACTAAGGGCTGGCGCACACATGGCCG
Source organism: Sthenelais limicola (assembly GCA_942159475.1). NCBI lineage: Eukaryota > Metazoa > Annelida > Polychaeta > Phyllodocida > Sigalionidae > Sthenelais > Sthenelais limicola. Next base: position 147,381,690 of record OW804095.1, read on the forward strand.
ATTTGACTCCTTATAGCCCCACGATTTGGGTCTCCCCGTGAGTCCTAAGATTTCATTTCAAACCATGGTTTATCTTATTTCAAAAACATAAACCAGGATTTGAAATCAAATCCTAAGATTCATGAGGAGACCCAAATCGTGGGCCTATAGGGAGCCAAATCGGCCATGTGTGCGCCAGCCTTTAGAGTGAACTTACTACTGGCATCTGTACTTGCACTTGTGCTTGGACTTGTGCTTGCTTGTTCATCATATACACAAGAACTGATAGTGTACTGTAGTTGAAATCCTTTGGAGCTGCCGTCAGTTTCTTTTCTGGTGAAGCTTATGGTCACTGGATCAGACAGTGTCAAGTTGAACGGTTCGCTGTCATCTTCACTAAGCACCAAGGAAGGAAAGGCAAGATACTTAGATAAGTTTTAGTTAATGCAATTAAGTGGTAGTTTCATAACTTAGACCCTACCTACACATAGCCGATTTGCCTCCCGATTGCCCCCCGATTTGGGTCTCCTCTATGGTTTCATTTCAAATCCTGGTTTATGTTTTTGGAATAATATCAACCAGGATTGGAAATGAAATCCTAGGATTCATCAGGAGACCTAAATCACGGGGCAATCGGCGGCAAATCGGCTGTGTGTGGGCAGGGTCTTAGCCCAAGTGTTAAACCGATTACCTGAATCATAGCTTCCTATGTTAGGAATGGGTTTTGTGGATAACCTTACGAAAATATTGGGTTCCTAACTTTAGGGTAAGAACATCAGAGAGAGGAGCCTAAACATTTACCTGCTGGGAAGGCTGACTTGCAACCACATTGACTGAGTAGCGTCTAAGGTGGGAGTAAAGTGTTTCTAAATTTAGGGAATGGTCATTTCCACTATTTAAGCTAGGTGTCTAATGATCGATCATCAACCATTGGTTAGCATATTTTTTTACGACCTCAGTGAACGTAAGTATAGGGCTTGCCAATATTTACAATACTGTACTTTACATATTGACAGTAGCGCCATACCAAGAGCGGCGGAAAACGGCTGAACTATGACGTAAGCGGGCAGGTCACAGAAGCCTTATGAGTTAACCATAGGCTTCTAACTTTCTCCTTTTTCTCTCAGAATTTGAGTTATTGTATGATACTGTAAGCTATCCAATATTATCAAATGACATGTTAAGATTGGTCATGCTTAACAAGAGGACATTTTATCCGCTAGATTTTAGTATATAGCAACTTTCGTAACAGTGTATCAACAAAAACAAGTAAGCATAGGTGTACGGGCTGCAGGGGGTCAGCAGCCGTGTGCTCCTAGGCACACACACACCCCTGTACGTCCAGCGGTAGCCCGGGTGCAGTTCGGCCCGCATAGCTAGGTGAGTCAACTGGTCTGCGCATGCGCAGAATGACAGAAGTTCATCCCGCAGTTACTGGTACGCACTGGAGACGGAATTTGTAAAGGGGGCTATTAGAATATGTTGGGGCCTTTTTGGACCCCACAGACAGGTCAATAATTAGTGATCGACGACCTGCTAAATGAATGTCACTGTCAATATTGTTGGTGCTAATTTGAGCGGCAAACGACATTGATGAGTGTTACTCTCATGAGAATCAATTTTTGGTAAGTTTCAACCAATCAGAAGGTCAATGGGCAACGGGAATTAAATGGTAGCCACTTCCACACTTTGAATTTTCAAAAGGATTTTGAGTATGTCCTGGATCCAATATTAATGGAATAAAGGTGGGAGAAGTAAATAAATGTGTATTTGTGTTCCAGACAAACGGCCCAAACATATCCTAAACGGGTTAGAAACTGACATGTTTTGTGGCCTTGGTCATTGTTGTTTGTTGACCATCTATGACCTTGCCCTCAAAACAAACGAGTTTCTAACTCTTAAGTAGAGACCTATGCACCCATTTCTGGGTGGACAATTACCAGTAAAGCAATTAAATGTACCGGATAACCTTTGAATGCAGGATATATTTAACACACAGTCTTGAAATTACCTACATGGAATAACATGACTTACTATACCGCACTAAGCTCCCCCAAAATTGAAAACCTTTCAACAAAGAGATCTAATGAATAAATCACTTCGGAAAATATCAATTTTGCTACTTGTGACCCATTTTCCTGAAACATATGACATGACATACAAAGACATTTTGACTTTGACAGCAATTTTCTTACCCATACACATGGTCAGACGCTGTATCAGAAACTGCCAAAAATTCAGGGCTGTATGTGAGTTCAGTAGAACCTCCTACTATATCAAGGGTGCATGAAGCATCAGGGATGTCTATTATCCAAGAGTATGGGGGGCCAGTAGGATAGGGTGCAGGGTAGCCTGGTGATGATATTGTACCATTAGAGGAGGTTAGAATCTGTGGCATGAGGCAGGGGTCGGTCAACAAGCCAGCTCCTGAAATATAGAAGCAGAGTTATGATCTATAAAAGTACTGTTTGGATGTGCTAAAGTTTAATATTTGCCTAATTCTATCCTCTGAAGTATGATGGTATATGCTTAAACAATTATAATAATATAGGTGAAAAGATATCGATTAATTTGTATTAATCAAATATGATAATTTATAATTAATTTGTATTAATTAAAGGTTCATGCATCATGAAATAAAGCTGCATTCTCAGTTAATATCAGACAAGAACTAAAGATTTCCTGATTGTAATTCCGTTCTTTTCCAACCAACTAAAAGTCATTGAAACAAAATTGTGAAGGGTTCTAGCCAGTATTTACTTGGCTCCAAGACAAATGTGGACATTAATGTGATGTGTTTCAGGAAAATGAGTCATAAGTCGCTAAAAATAGATTTTGAGATACCATTTTATTTGAAAAGATGAGATGAAGCCGATTCCAATGATAGTAAACAATCTAATAATCTAATAAGTATTACTCGATTTCAAGTTTGATATTTTCGTTTTTGAAGAAAAGGTTTCCAATATTTCTGGGGGTCAATAAGCAGTAAAGTAACTAAATGTAGTCCGTATGAGGACCTTTAAAACTAAAGCATATATTATATAGATTGTCCTGAAATTTGATACACCGATTGATATAGGTATAAGTGATAAACTCTCTAAACATCAGATCATTCAATTAATGTGATCCTGTGAAAAAAAAACACTTTGAAAAATATCAATTTTGCGACTTATGACTCATTTTCCGGAAACATCACATTTATGAAGCCTTGTAGCCAAGTAAAATATCTTTCGGAGACCCACTGATGTTCTTTCCTATGGTGGCTTCAACTAGTATCGTTCACCAACATCAGTTTCCTCATGGCTGATTCAATTTGAAATTCTTACATTTCGTACATATATGGTCAGAATATTGACAAATTTCAGTTCTGTATGCCATAATATCAGTAAATGTGATAAGGTTTTTCATGTCATAATAACCGAGAATGCTGTTTTAAATTTGCAAATCTTTAAAATGCATTGGACCTTGATACCACCAGCAACCACAGTTACCAATGTATCCCTAATTATTAATTCAGTGATTATTTATGTACTATACCTATCCATGACTATGTCAAGATAGATGATCACCTCCGTCGCATATAAAGCGTTCTTGCCACGTTGACGTGCTATTCAAACTACCCCAGTAAGGTGGAATACCTGGGAGGAGCAGACTTTTCTGCTATGTGCCTAAGTAGCTATTCTCTGTATTAGGAATTTAGTTGTCATTGTTTATATTCTCTGTATTAGGAATTTAGTTGTCATTGTTTATGTTGTATTGTCATGATTATTCTCACAGGGATGGTTGGAAGAACTGCTTATAGCAGAAACTGTAAACCTTTTTCTTAGGAAATAAAAGTTATATATATATATATTTAATAATTTTGTGTCGGTATTTATTAATTCGGTCATTATACCTTTTAATTCTGTCAACTGCATTTATTTATTCTGTCCCAGCATTTATTTATTTGGTGTCAGTTTTAAAAAAGTTTTGTGGTTGTATTTTTAAATTTGGTCTTTCTGACTACCAAAAAACCACTGAATTATGAAGGTAACGCTTGGCGCCTCATATTCACAGGGCTAAATGGGTCAGATTTTCAGTAAATGTACAATTGGCAGCTGTACATATTTAGTAAATTTGGCTAAATAAGGCTGCAATTTGGTCAATACTTGGTAAATTCCAGTATATTCGGCATTGCATTGACGCTAGCAATCTGTTTGGTTAGGTTGAACGGTATTTTGAACTTTATTTTCATCTGAAATTTGGGTGATTTGAGAAGATTGGCGAAGTTGAATTGTTCATTTTCTGAAAATCTGACCCAAATACTTACGACTTGGGTTACAGGCTGCCACAGTGTAGGCCATCTCAAAACCTGTGGCCTGATAAGACGCATCACTGATAAATATGATCCTTGTTGGCTCAACTGCTGTCACATCAGGAACAGATATATTTCCTTCAGCCTCCACACTGGAAAAAATAATTGTTCGTATTTTGGTGCTTTGAAATCATTAGTAGCACCAACGAGGGTACATTAAAGAGAGTTTGAACTCATGAGTCGGTATAACTTCTGTCACCTTTTCCCACCTTATCATGGCATCTGATGGGCCAAAATCAAAGGGTTAATGACCCTGGCGGTGACCCTTTTATCCGAGCTTGTTTGGTCGTTCTTGAAGGGCCTTCAGTAAATACAAGTCTCCCTGCTCATTTTCCGTTTTGGAAGTGGTAGTAAAGTTTCTTTCACTATTGTTTAAATATTGCATAAATCTGATATATAACTTGTCAATGAGGTTCAGAACATCTATAGCTTGGGACCTGTATATCTCATTTGTAAAAATAAAATAACAATGAGCAAGTATCATGAAGTAATTCATTTGTTGACTAATTTTCAATCAGTTTTTTCCATTTGATCATATCCTCCGATTTGATTTGAAGCACATAAAACATATCAATGTGTAGCCTACTGATTTCTCCATCCATAGGTCTTATGGTAATTCTTCAAATCAGATCGGACCAATGTTAAATGTGGTGATATTTCCATTTCTCTGTATAAATTTATGAGTTGAAATTTGCCAGAACATGTGGGTTTTATGGCATTTTATGGCCTTTTATGGTCCTTTCCCCGATTTTCTCCCCCAAACCCCTTACTGTGGTTCACAGCAGGACCAAACAAGCTCGGGTATAGTATTGGATATACTTCTATCTCTCTTCAATGTACCCTCGTTGGTAGCACATAGAGAGTAGCTAATGGGAATGTGGTTTGTTTTTCCGTGGCCCACAAGCCAATTGGCTGATGAGTTATGTTACATCATGTTACGTAATGATGACTTAACAGGGCGGGTAACATCACTTTATGGTTATGAACTAACATTAATTATTATTATATTTAATATTCTAAATTTATTTAGAAGAATTTGAAGTGGGAATGGGCAAGAGAAAACAGCCACCAGTGAGCGATAATAAGTGAAGTCATCATAGAAAGTAATTTAGACGGATCCTCCAAGTATAAGTGAGGACTATTTAGAAGCCCATTAACAAAAAGAAATCAACATAATCCTCAAAAATGACTTTTAGATGGGTTGGAAAAGAATGAAACAAAAAATAGAAAATGTTTTTGACCAACGTTAACTGAGCGTGCAACTTTAAGCGTTCTAGCAATGGCTTCCACACATAGTGGACATTCACAATACAGATTTAACTACACTTAATCTGTCACTATTATATATGGGTGAAATCGCCAGAAAATGTACAATTCGCCTTCACCAATCCTCTCAAATAACCCACATTTAACACAGAAATAAGCTTCAAAATGCAGTTTAACATAGCAAAACAGATACTTTAAATCAAGAAGGTACCAAATATACTCATAAATACCCGGTATTCATCATTTTCCAGCCTAATTTAGCAGAATTTCCTAAATAACTAGAGCTGCCAATTGTACATCTTCTGAAAATCTGACCCATATAATTATAGATCACTGTCATGGCACTGCAGGTTTCATTGTGGTACTTACTATATATTTAACCCAAATAAATCAGAGAATTGAAGTGGGTCATACTCTGTCTCAATGTCCATATAACTGAAGGAGAATGTCACTTCACAATAGTCCGCCCCAGGAACATCTATGATCCAGACACAGTGTTCGTTATTGTCGTATACAGCAGTACCACCGTCAAACCCTGGAGACTGGATGACACCTGAGGTACTGGTGAGAGTAAGTGGTCCCGGGCATTGTCCTTCCACATGCTGCACACCTGTCAATGATTTTTTTTTTTATTATTTATTTAGTATTTTTATACAGCACATCTTCTGCAATAAGACAGTTTAGTTATGAACAAAAACAAGTACATTATATAGTGAAGTTCAATAAACAAATGGCATTTACATTGAGATATGGGCTCACAGATGACAATCCAATACAGAATAACCATGGTCTTCCGCCCACCGCTGTGTCTATCTAGACCTAACTCCATTTAACAAAGTCGATTCAAAGTAGATTGGCAATTAGAAACAGTCTAAGATATATTAATTGATGTAAGACTAAAATTTCAGTGATGTAAGTCTACAATCTGAAACTACTGAAATCAGTATTTTTTTTAAATTGCCAAATATTTCAAATGTCACCAAAATTCCACCATTTGTGTCTGAGTTTTATCAACATTTTTCTAAATAATCTCAAAATTTGAATTTTTGTGTTGGAATGTTTTGGTTTTTTTAAAATCAGTTTTCAGTAATCAGTAAATATTAAGCAAAATAAAAAACACTTATTTTTAAAATATCTCAGTATACTTGGCATGACCATCTTGTATTATAATATGTGATTTGGTACAGAAAAATGTCACAAGTGGAATTTTTTTTTGAGATAGCATATTTGTAAAGATGAGATCAAGTGGATTCTAATGGTGGTCAACATTAGGACATCTACTAAGTATTTCTATACTCTTTTATGCATGAAAACAAGTTAGCAACCCTCGTTTAGGATAACCTCAGACATGCATAGATATATTCTATACTCAGTCTTCAAATTTGGTAAGTGGGTCAGATTTTCATAAAATGTACAATTTTTCTTCAACAATCCTTTCAAATAACACAAATTTAAGACAATAATGATGTTCAAAATTCAGTTTAACACAACCAAAAAGATTGTTTGAATCAAGGCAATACCAAATATAGTCAGTTATACCCAGTTTTGACCATTTTTCAGTCTAATTTAGCAGAATTTACTAGATATGTAGATCTGCCAATTGTACATTTTCTGAAAATCTGACCCAAGTATGTATTCAGGTTACCAGCGGCACTAAGCATCCCAAAATTAAGAACATACCTAAAATTAAATCTAGTGAATAAATCACTTTGAAAAATAACAATTTAGCTACTTGTGACTGATTTTCCTGTGACACATTACATACATGACACTTTATTTTCACATCAGAACATACAGTTTTGTTTTTTTTAAAGAAATTTTATTGAGAACATTTCTATGGTGATGTGGTGATATTGGGTGTAGGTGGCCGCTGAGGGTTAGTTCGTCCGAACCTCCCCAGTGGTCACTACTGGTCCGCGGGACTTTTTAGTCTAAATCATATGTTTTGCCTGTCGCCTTTTATATATTTAACAGCAGCCAGCTGTTGGTCGATAGTAACCACGACCTGGGTTTCTACCATTTAATGTAAGCTGTAGAGGCCATGATAAACCTCTCAGTGTGGATAGTGTTACTTAAACCACTCATTGTGAATTGTTGACTGTTGATGTATATGTCTGATGGACACCTTTGGATGAGGGTTACCTGGCTGGCCAGGTAATCCGAAGTCCACAGTCCAGTCGGGGTCTGATGCGAACTGATGCCAGTTCCGAAACCTCACAATAAAACCCAAGTGAACAGGTAGCGCCTGCCTTTGTTCCTTTTGTTCTATGTAACTCTCGATTGATAAGCTTCGGATACGCCAAGGGAAACGAACCTGCGACACAGATACACTACAGTAGTCCGATTCACTACAATTGGTGCCGTGACCAAACTTGGCTTTCTGTCTTATCGATTGAGTGTTGGGCTTATAGTTTTAAACTTTGCTAAAGATTTTGGTAAATCTTTGAGATGGCTGCCAATGCAAATGGAGTCCAGGTGGCGGATGCAGCGGCCCAAGTTGGCCTGCGCATTTCACCAGCTGGTATGAAGGGTTATCGCAAACCTACTCCTGGCTCTGGTGCAAAGAAAACTAATCCGAAGGTAAAAGTGACCAGTCCGAAGTTGACTCTACAGCCTGTTGCCGCTGCTGGAGGTCAATGGACTGAGTTTCGAAGGAATCCTGCGATAGCAGATTCTTTTGAGGAGGAAGAAAAAGAGCAGTTGAGGACTGAAGTGGCCTCCTGGCGCCATGCCTATTCTGTGCAAGGACAGTCAATGCACGATGCTCGTGGAACTATTGATCAGCTCATAGAGCAGAATCGAGACCTCCAGAGCACGTTGGTTCAAGTAACCGATGACTGCCATGCCACTACACGTCAGCTTCGTGTAGAGAATGAAAAATTGCGGAATGAGGTAGCCAGGGTGGATGACATGTCACGAATGAAGAACATGTTGGATGATTCTTCGGATGTGGAGGATACGGATCTATATGGTTCGCCCCCTAGGATAGGAGGAGTTTCTCCGCCATTAGGCGTAGAGAGACCTACATATCCTAAGGAAGGTGGTGGATCATACATCCTCCTCACTCCGAGGCATTTTTGTGAAGAAAAGGCTGCTCGGACACCCGTGCCCGAGCGTCTAAAGTTGTCCGAAGCGGTTGGTGGACAGGCTGCAGGCGAACCTGAGCAACATGCTACTTCCAGCGGAGGGCGTGTAGCGGGTTCTAATCAGCCTAACCAAACCCAGCAAGCTTCTCCTCCACGTGGAGGATCCAGGACACCTAGGCAAAAAGATACGGTGACATTCACTGCCTCGTCTCCTCTTCACGGAGGGGGAGGGGGTAGGCCTTATGTTGGAGCGCACTCCAGCATTAAGAGACCAACTGCTTCCACAACGTATGTGCGTGGTCATGTTGACAATAGTCAATATGTGAGAAATGCTGGTCGGCAATGGACTACAGTCGGAGGGTTGCCAGATGCTTCTGGAATCCAAATACCTGGCGTTCATGCGATTGACAATTCTCCCATGCGACATATGACTAACCAAGTATCAAATTACTTTCGGGATAAGTCAGTGGTGCAGGGCCTGAAGTATGAAGGCGCTATAGGCGCCGAACTCACCTTCAGGTATCAGTTTGTGGCAACGAACGTTAATCATGCCCCTAAACCGGCGATTATACGAAACTGGGATCCTAAGGATTCCTGGCGGACACATCTCGGAGAGATGAAAGTGCTAGCCGAAGCGCATAATTGGACTCCGGAACAGTTCCTTATGCAGCTTAAGTGTAGCTGCCGTCGTCAGCTAGGCGAGATGGGAGATTTGCCCCCAGGTTTGGATCTTATTGGTTTTGTAGACCATATGGATGCCAACTTCGGTGAGCATTCTCTTGAAAAGAAGCAGTCCGAATTCTATAACTGCAGACAAACCCCTAAGCAGCCGAGCCGTATGTTTGCCAATGAGGTAGCCAAACGTGCTAGACATGCTTTCGGAATTAATCTGGATAATACTCTTCGCACCCTCTGCTTGAGAGTCTTCTTGAAAGGCTTGATCAACCAGGAGAAAGCTGCGTGGGTGAAGCTTAAACAGCCGTTTGACCTTCTCCAAGCAATTCACTGGGCTGAGGTGTGGGAGAGTTGTCATATGGATTTCGCGAACGCTGCTGTCTTGCAATCTGCTGCTATAGGTCCGTTGGCTGTTGCTATCCCATTGGAGGGAGCGGCAGCCGAAGGTTCCCAGTTGGGGAAGAGCAAGAAGGCAAGTGCCAAAGAAAAGGCCATGGTACAGGTTAGCCAGGCACTGGCGTTGCAGGAGTCCGACGATCATGATCAGTCCGACGATCCCGGCAATGCGATAGTGCAAGCTTTCCAAACATGGCAGGAAAAGCAAGGAAAGTCGAATTCCTCAACCCAGCAGTATAAGAAGTCTGCTGGGGGTAGAGAGAGAAGAACCTGGCAAGTTCGAAAATGCTATTTTTGTAGTGAGGAGGGGCATTTCGCCTCGGCTTGCCCCACTAAAAAAGCTCTACTCGAACTTGTGAAGAAGCAAGGCGCTCCAGGAGGGAAGCCGGCTTCGGAAAACTAGGTTCGGCTCCTGTAGTAAGCGATACGGGAGCCTCGGACAACACGCTTCTTAGTACCACAGTCCGCGAGGATCTTGGTAGTAGTCTAGAAACTGGGAAATCAGCCCAGGCACCGGTGTGTAAGATAGGGTTAAAGCTTAACGACAAGAAGCTACCCGATCTGATAGCTGGAGGTCCTAGGCCGTTGCCGGACGGTGATTTTCTTCCTGAAAAGATTCAGGGATGCTCGGACAAGAGCCCTGGCGTGCGTTGGGGACAGGCCGAGTACCAAGCTGAGTCAGGTCAGGTTGTCTTGGTAGAAAAAGGCCAAGAGAAGTCTGCTCGGATTCAGAAAGTTTCTGTTCAACAGCTGGAAACTCTGGAGATTCCTTCCAAATTACTGGTGAGGGAGAGATGGTATGCCCCTGTAGGCATAGGTGGGAAGAGTGGTTATTTCTTGGTAGATCCAGGCGCGACGACGAGTTTGATTACCAAGGATTTCTACGAATCCCTTCCACATGCGCCGCCTATGATTTCGGTGCGTATGGCGTGCTCGATGGGTAATGGAACGCCTATAACTACATATGGGAGCGTGCTCTGTCCATATGAAGTGTCGGGTCGGACTTACATGATGACATGTCTGGTAGTCAGCGGTCTGAAGGGCCCTGAAGACGGGATATTAGGTGCAGATTTTTACTATGTGCACCGTTGTTGTTTGGATTGGTCAGGAGTGTTTTATTTGGAAAACTTCGGACATTCTACTGTATGTAAACAGTGGAAAAAGAAGTCCGAAGGTGAAGAATTTTCCTCTATAAAGACCATGACTGTGAACGAAGTAGATGTTGGAATAGCTGTGACACTTAGGAAAGCGGTGATCATGGAGCCCAAATCTATTACACTCGCAGAATTGGACTTTGATAGTGGCTCAGACGCATCGGATGCTTGGATGTTCGAGCCAGACCAAGGATTGCTAGAAGACTTCGCCTTAGGGAGCCTGAATACATATGTTTCAGGTGGAGGTTCAACCGCTTTGGTAGCCTTCAGCAATCCGTCCGATCGCCCAATGAAAATTGGCAAACGAAGGATGGTGGGCAGATTAAGTAGAGTTACTCTTGTGGCAGAGGATTCCGCTTTGTCTGAGGATGACGGTAGCAATATTATCAGAGAGGCAATCATTAATTCTATACAGGTTACAGAATCGCCTGTGGCGGATGATGATCTGATAGCTCCCGACATCTTGGTACCACCGAGTGCAGAGTGCCCGCTGAAAAAGCTGGTCAATGATTCGGATTTATCCGAGAAAAACGAGAAGAACGTTGCTCTGTCTTTGCTGGAAGAATTCCGAGATTGTTTCTCTCTTCCAGGTGGCAAAGCCCTTGGTTGTACTGATAAAGTTCGCCATGTGATAGACACTGGAGATGCTTGTCCGATCAAACAAGCATACCGGCGTATTCCTGTGGCGAAGAGAGACAAGGCAGAGGCAGAGATTTGGAAAATGTATAGAGAGGGCCGGATTGAACATAGCAGTAGCCCCTGGGGTGCTCCTATTGTCATGGTGGCCAAGAAGGATGGCACACAGCGTTTTTGCGTTGACTATCGTCAGCTAAACTCTGTCACTATAAAGGATAGCTTTCCACTACCTCGGATCGATGAGTGCATAGAATCACTTGGTGGTAACCAATGGTTCTGTACTTTAGATCTTGAGAGTGGGTACTGGCAGGTGGCGATGGATGAAGATAGCAAGTCGAAAACTGCATTCTTATCCAGTGTAGGGTTATTTCAATTCAAGGTTATGGCCTTCGGATTGTGTAATGCCCCCGCTACCTTCCAACGCATGATGGATCAGATGTTAGATGGCCTTCGTTGGAAATCATGTCTGGTCTATCTGGATGATATCGTGGTTTTTGGGAAAACTCTCGAAGAGTGCCTAGATAACCTGAGACTCGTCCTTGAGCGTATACGGGATTATGGTCTTCGTTTGAAACCCAAGAAATGTGAATTTTTCCGCAAGAAAGTGGAATACTTGGGTCGGATTGTGTCAGGCCATGGCATTTCGGCGGATCCGAAGAAGATCCAGAAAGTCAAGGACTGGCCAATCCCCACGAATGCTAGGGAAGTAAGGCAATTCATTGGATTCGCCTCCTATTACCGAGATTTTATGAAAGATTTCGGTAAATTAGTGATTCCCTTGCAGGATGTTGTAACCGCGGCAGGCAAGGATAAACGATAGAGTGGACTCCTCGTTGCCAAGATGCATTCGATACATGCAAAAATTTGCTAATCTCTTCTCCTACTCTCGGATATCCTCAACCTTCGGGTAAGTTTATCCTTGATACGGATGCAAGTAGTTTTGGCATGGCGGGAATTCTGTCTCAGGTCCAGGAAGGAAGGGAGGTGGTTCTGTGTTTTGCAAGCCATAGTTTATCTAAGCCACAGAGGAACTATTGTGCGACAAAACGTGAGCTGCTTGCCGTTCTGACCTACCTGCAAAAATTCCGACATTACTTGCTTGGTAATAAGGATTTTATCGTTCGGACAGATCACGCCTCCTTGCGTTGGCTGCTCAATTTCAAGGATCCGACCGATATGTTAGCTCACTGGCTACTCACCTTACAGGAATTCGGGCTGGATCAGAGCATGATTTTGCATCGGGCTGGTAAACAGCATGAAAATGCTGATGCGTTGTCGCGCTTACCAACCAGAAAATGTGGAAGACCAGACTGCCTAGATTGCGGTGCGCATGATGCTGTTATTGCCACTAACGAAGTTTCCTTAGGGACTCAACGGAACGTGTTGCAAGAAGCTCAGCAAGCCGACCCACTTGTAAAAAGGTTGCTGAAAATGTTGGATGGAACTGTGCCGATTCCTAGCAGAGAAAATCTTGCTGGTGAGTCTAATGAGTTTCGGACATTTGTCAGACATCTTGGTAGTATGAAGGTCAGAGATGGTGTGCTATGTCTGGGGTGGACAAGACTAGCCACCGGAAAGAAATACTGGAGGAAAATTGTCCCTGTTTCCATGAGGAAAGAGATCTTCCAGGGCATACATGGTGCCAAAACTGCGGGTCATTTCGGAACCTTCAAGAATGTCTGGTCAGCAAAGATGAGATATTTTTGGCCTGGTATGAGTTATGATCTGAGGCGGTGGGTACGAGCTTGCCCGGAATGTAATATGAGGAAGACTAGAGGTGGTGGTGGGATTTCTTATCTTAAGAAAGAAAAACATGGTGGTAGATGGAACCGAATATCGTTGGATATTCTAGGGCCTCTTCGGAGTACCCCTAGAGGCAACAGCTATATTATGGTTGTAGTAGACCATTTCTCTAAATGGGCCGAAGCCTACCCCATGGCCGATCACACCGCTGAAAGCTGTGCAGAAGTTCTTTTTCGAGAATGGATCTTGAGATTCGGATGTCCTGTGTCATTGCAGACAGATGGAGCTCCTGAATTTCGGTCTAAACTCTTGAGATGTCTACTTGACATGCTGGGAATCGAGAAGCTAATTACCCTCCCATACAGGCCTATGAGTAATGGGCAGTCCGAGAGGCTTAATAGAGTTCTTGTGGAACAGCTGTCTTGTATGACTGATTCGGACGAAGTAGATTGGGATATGCTGACCCCTTGCATTGCTCATGCATATAGAGGGACAGTACATGCTGCTACTTTATGCACACCAAATTCAGTAGTCTTCGGAGAAGAGTTGGTAACGCCCATGGACATAGTTCATGGAGTTGAAAGAGGAAGTCTTGATTTCCCTTGCAAGGTTGCTTTTGTTGAGAACCTGAAACAGTGGATGAGAAAGGGACACCAGTACGTGCGGGATAATCTCGGAATATCTGCGGTTCACCAGATTAGGGATTATAACAAACGTTCTAGGCCCCCCAGTTTTGAGGCGGGGGAGGTGGTGTACCGATTCTGTCCCCCCAAAGCGAATAAGAAGCTCGGACCCAAGTGGGACGGGCCTTATAAGATCAGAAGGTTCATAGGAGGTACCACCTGTGAGCTGGAGACAGCCGAAGGTCTAATGCGATACCATATCGACTACCTGAAGCCGGCTTTCGATGAAAATGGGCCAATTCAAGCGGTTAACTTGGATCGGGCTCCAGAATTCCGAAGGCAGGAACAGGCTGGTATGGAAATCTTTAGACTAGAGGCTGGGAGAGTGGTGCCAGGGAAAGATTGTCCTAAGAAGGTAGAGAAAGAGAAAATTACTGTAGGCGCCAAGCCGAGAGGTAGACCTAGGAAGATCCGAAAGGGTAGTTCCAAGGAAACCTCCAGTAAATCTCTGCCTCTAAAGAAAAGAGGGGGTAGACAAGGGAAATCTGTTGCCAAACCTGACAGTTCCTTAGCAGACTCGGGACTTACGGCTACCCCGCCTGGGCTTTTGGGTCCAGGAAAGGCTTTATCATATGAGAAGTCTAAGGTAGCTACGGTCTGTCCGAAGAAGCGCGGGAGGCCGAAGGTTCGCACAGATACGTCCGACCAGCCGGTGGCGCCCCCGGTCGTTTTGAATAGGAAGCGCGGAAGGCCTAGGAAACAGCTGGTCAAAGCTGCTCCTGTACCTCCAGTGCAGCCGAAGAAACGACCAGGTAGACCAAGGAAAGGAGCTGTGGTTTTCGCAAAACCACCAGATCCTTCTTCTCCTGGCATGGCAAGGGCTAAACGTGTACGAAAGGCCCCAGTTCGGTTGCAAATGAGCTAATTGTGGTACTGGTCCGAGGGTAGGAATCTCCGAACTGATTTCTACCCAAAACTAAAAAATCACACAACGAGAAGTCAGACGGGTGGTGGACCGAACTGAGAACCGCCCTGTCCCCTATTGATAAGCAGTAAAAATGGACTTTATTCAGTTAATTCCATTTGTGACTGGGAGACGAACATGAGTCTCGGAAAGTACTTAACCTTACCCTGGGTACCGCTTGTATGTTGAACTGAAAATCCAAAACGTCTTCAGTGGCCACGGACTTCAGTGAAGCATCGGAATCTATTTATAAGGAATAGAGTGTTGCCTACGCCTGGGGTGGGTTTTGAGGAAATCGGAGAATGATTACACCTCTGCATCGTCTCAGCAGAGTCCCGAATAGCTGAGTGGGAACACGCGCCCAATAGCTATTTTCAGGCTCAGAAGGTGAGCGCGGGAAGAAAATTGGCGCTGCAGTAGTGCGGCGACTGAATGCAACTCTGGCGTTGCAGTGGTTAAATACGCTGGTGTTTTACCGTTTCAGTCAGTCTACTTCCTGCTTCCGCGAAGCAAAGCACCGAGACTACCTCTTAGAAAGAGAACACTGCAGTAAGTTTTATCAAGTGATGATCCTTGTGAAATATATTGCCCTGTGTTTGTAGTCCCTTTGCTCGAGTAGTCAAGTTGCATGAATGCTGTGGGTCGTATATTAACTGTGTTTGGGGCACGTTGATAATGCGCGGGCTGGCGTGGGACCTATAGCGGCCATGTTGTTTTCGCCATTGGTGTAGGAATGAATGAACGTTACTATCCAAAGGTGCTAAACTAAACTTGAACAGCGTATCCGCTGCTGGTATACCAATAAACGTTCAGTCTTTGTGTTTTGGAAGTAATCAACCAACTCACTGTGCCTAAAGCGTGGGTATATTCGAGTAGTGAAGGTTTGGATTTCTCGATACCACTACGCTCTATGTGTGTAGTAGCTGTCAGCCACAGCCGAAGCGTGTCCGAGAGGAGTCCGAACGTCCATCTGCAGCAAATAACAGGTATTTTCTGTACTTATTTCTACCCATACCATCATTATACTTTCAGGTACCGATTGAATAGTGATGTCGACTTCAGGTGAATTCGAGAACATGACCGAGGACCAGTTGGCTGATTCCCTCAACGCCAAGCTGTCCGAGTCCGATCTAGAGATGGATCTGGACGGTTCGGACTGCGAGGTATTGTCGGACGAGGAGGCTAAGGTCTTGGAAGGGTCTCGGATCCTTGCTGGCATGGGTCAGCCTGACGCAGGTGGCTCTGGGACCGGCACCGTAACTTGCTGGGGCGCAATTATGGAAGCCGAGGATGCTAGGTTAGCAGCTGCTGAAGAGGATGCGGCGATGGTGACAGACATGGCTGAGGTTGAGTCCGAGACTCCCGAAGCTAAGACTGTACCTTCGGCTGGTACCTCTAAGCAGAAGCCTAGGTCCCCCAGAAAGCAGGACAGGCCGAGGATGAAGGATGGAGAGATGGTCGAGTCCCCGCGGACTCTATCTCCAGATCCTGCTGATTCCTCGGCGGCAGTGACTGTGGAGCTCATGGATTCACCGGCCAAGAGCACCCGGTCTTCTGCCCGTCCAGTTCGGAAGCCCCGGAGTTCGGACCCCAAGTCGAACTCGAAAGGCAAGGCACCTGCCCCAGCGACTGGAACTACTAAGTTGAAGTTCCGGAAGCTGAAAAAGGTCCATGTGCATCGTGCTAAGGTGAGGGAGGATCAGTTGGCGCACGCAGGCTCATTGACTAAGTTCAATGCCGAGCTGGACAAGGCCACTGATGTTGTCCCGCTGAACCCGAAGCACGATCGGCCAGGCTCACGTCATCTGATGGCCACAGAGTCCGACTCTGAAGATGACCATGGACTCATGCTTCGGTATGAATCCTGTCTCTACCCGGGGCTGTGTAAGGCGGGTAAAATGGAGCCTGGTACCAGTGAGAAGCTCCGACTGGTACCAACTCTGTGGGAGCCTGGATTTCGTTGTCCGTACCTGGTGTGTAGGCGAGTGAAGCTCAATGCTTCAGGTGTCCGAGGTTTCTCCACCCGAGAAAGATTCTTCAGGCACCTGTGCGAGGTTCACACCCCTCAGACAGAAGTGTGGGTCTGCCCCTACGAGAACTGTCAGCAGCAGCTTGACAGGAAATCGGAGTTGGTCAGCCACATCATGAATGGGGAGGAGCTGTTGCACAACCAGGGAAGGCCGAAGGCGATAGAGAAGGCGGCGAAAGTGAAGCCTGAATGGAAGCCCTTCGGAGCTTTCATTCGGACCACTCATCTTTCGATGACCCATCTCAGGACCCTTCGAAAGGCTGGTGAGGTGGATGTCCCCAGGACTGGTACTGGGAAATCCAAACCGACTCAGACCCCGGTAAAGTCTAGCACAGCGACTTCGGACAAGTCAAGTGCTAGTACTAGCTCGAAGGCCGCAGCCTCCAAGCGTCCGAGGACTGAGAGCCAGTCGAAGGCAGCTGAGTTGACTGCTCCTCCTGCTAAGAGGAGCAGACGTTCGAGGAAGGCCCAGAAATGGGTGGACACAACTCTGGCCGAACTGCCTTGTGCTTTGGAGACCGCTGCTCTGGTGGAAACATCAGAGACCGGCGTGAACCAGGCGTTGAAAGCCCTGCAAGTAGCTGCAGAGGATGCCAAGAGGCAGGTCAAAGTGACCGTGGCCGCTCTTGTGACTCCTCTGAAAAAGCTTCAGGCGGTGAGGGCGAAGGTGGATGAGGTAGGCACGCTGAAGGAAACCATCAGTCAGCAGGCTCTCCTCATCCGGACTCTGAAGGCATCCAATCAGGAGAAGGAACAACGCATCCTGAAGCTCTTGGAGGAGAATACCAGACTCCAGGGCTTGCTTTTGGATGATTCGGACGAGTCCAATCAAGGTGTGAGCAGGTTGGAAAGTTCCCTGGGTGGAAAGCCGACCTCTCTCCCTGCCAAACCAGTTGAGGAAGCTCAAGCCTTGCCTTCTTCAGGCTCGGGCGAGACTCCTGGTTTGACCGTGGTGTCCAGTCGAGCTGGTGGGATGTTGGAGGTTAACGACCAACAAATCCATTTCCTCACCAGTCTCCTGGACCAGATGAAGTCCCAACGTGAGCCACCCCAGCCTCAGAGAACTGTGGCTTCGGCTGCGTTGGGCCGGGCGCCTCCCGAGCAAGGTATGTTCGGAAGTATGTTCGATACTCCGGACAGACCTTCTGCAAAGGACTCGCCCGAAGGACCGAAAGACGACGATGGCAATGGTAACTAAAACAGAGGAAACGCATGGACGATGATGACTGGACCGCCCTTCGACCTGATTTAACCACCTCGGATGCTGTTCGGATGCCCTGGATCCTCGGATCATGACCCTGGTGTGTGGCGCCGACATTTACGTGAAGTCTACAATAATGAAAGTGATAACCTTTTTCATAAAATAAGTTCTGTAGAACAGATTGTTTGCTTGTTAGTGAGGACACTATATGCTCCTGCCTGTCAAACGTGAAAAGGTTTTTCATAAATTTTCTTTCTTACTTCGGATAATTGTTCACATTAGTTAGGACACAGAATGCTCCTATTTGTCGATTCCTGAAGTTTTCATAAGATTGATTTATTTGTTCATTGTAGAGAGGACACACTATATGCTCCTACTTGTAGACTTTTACTTTTTCTTACCCTGTCGAGTTTTTAAGATTTTTCTTTTCAAACTCTTAAAAGAAAAAAGGGGGTATTGTGGTGATATTGGGTGTAGGTGGCCGCTGAGGGTTAGTTCGTCCGAACCTCCCCAGTGGTCACTACTGGTCCGCGGGACTTTTTAGTCTAAATCATATGTTTTGCCTGTCGCCTTTTATATATTTAACAGCAGCCAGCTGTTGGTCGATAGTAACCACGACCTGGGTTTCTACCATTTAATGTAAGCTGTAGAGGCCATGATAAACCTCTCAGTGTGGATAGTGTTACTTAAACCACTCATTGTGAATTGTTGACTGTTGATGTATATGTCTGATGGACACCTTTGGATGAGGGTTACCTGGCTGGCCAGGTAATCCGAAGTCCACAGTCCAGTCGGGGTCTGATGCGAACTGATGCCAGTTCCGAAACCTCACAATAAAACCCAAGTGAACAGGTAGCGCCTGCCTTTGTTCCTTTTGTTCTATGTAACTCTCGATTGATAAGCTTCGGATACGCCAAGGGAAACGAACCTGCGACACAGATACACTACAGTAGTCCGATTCACTACAGTGACATAGTAATTTCATGCTACTCAAGTGAAAAAAGATTTCCATACATCCAAGTTAATATATAATTTAAGTTTTAAATCTCGATTACATAAGTTGATAATGACATTGGATCATTTAGATGATTGTGATCGTCAATTGGTATTTTACCCCGATAGTCTCTTGAAATAATAAATTATATAGTATGATAATACAATAATAAGGTCGCACAACGACACTTATATTATGGAAATCTTTACATTTCAGAGGCTTAGGGCCTTGTCTGCCCAGTTATATACATACAACATTTTTGTTATTTTTATTAAAAAAAGTAAAGCTGCGATTCCACTGGGCCACTCTTTAGGTACACTTATGGTTTGCTCTTTTGTTTTGTGGAAACCAGTGATGCCAGAGCGGTGCAATGGGATTGCTTAAGGTGACCTAAGGCCGACGCACACATCGCCGATTTGGCTCCCTATTGCCCCACGATTTGGAACTCCTGCTGAATCCTAAGATTTCATTTCAAACCATGGTTAATGTTAATTCAAAAACATAAACCCGGATTTGAAATGAAATCCTAAGATTCATCAGAACACCCAAATCGTGGGGCGATTGGGAGCCAAATCGGCGATGTGTGCGTCGGCCTTTAAGGTGCGATTCCACTGGATCATTCTTTTGGTCTGCTCTTCATCCGCTTTTTTAGTTTCCCCGAGCGCATAACAAGTGAAGTTAAAGGGAAACCAGAGCTGTCCAATGGAATCGGTTATTGCGCTTTCTATACCCTCTTAAAAATTGCGTATGGTAGCTGCCATATGATACCACGCTTAGTTGTTACATGAATAACTACAATGCAGATTCTAGTAATTTAAATATGTGATGTGTTCCAGGTAAATGAGTCACAAGTCGCAAAGATGAGATTTTCCAAAGAGATTTATTCACATCTCTTTATTAGAATGTTTTGATTTTTGGGTAGTTTAGCGCTGTAAGTCATATTAATAGATGTACCAAGTTTCAAGACAGTGTATTAAATATATCCTTACATTTCTAAGGTCACACTATGGAGTACATTCAATTACTTTACTTGTAATAGGGGAGTTGCATAGCCGCCATTTTGAATCTTGATTCGCATGCTCATCCTCCATGTTGCTAACATGGTACGGACGTGAGTGAATACTCGGGCAACGTCATAATCAATCTTCATGAGTTAAACAAGAGCAACTCGACAACAAGAATGAAAAGGAGTTTGTGAATACCCCTAGATCACAAAGGGAACTTTATAACGTATAGGAACATCCTCAACAGGGTAATATATACGAATCGAATCAGAGGATTACCATGCTCGATCTGGGCGCCATTTTTGTCCTCCTGGGTCCCCGGAACTCTGGGATTATCGCCCACTCGAGCACATGTTAACTAGAATCATCATCTGGACTTTTACAAAAGCATCCTAAGCGGGAAATAGGACAAACACCAGGATTAAATCGGTAGGAAGATAAATATGACTTTAAAAGACTCTCGAAAGTGAAATAACCATCTGTTTGTGGGAGCGTATGGACCGGCCCTCGTCAACGCCAAAGCCCAGACAAACGCCACCGAACGCCGACAACAAGGAACTCACACTCTCCCCTATACGCCATCGAGAACTAGCCGAAGAACTAACCGATAGATCCACTCTGTACTACACAGCAGAGGACCAAACATTAATAAACCAAACAATAACTGACAACAAATTGATAAGTATGGCCCATCATAATACACAAAATAATATCCCACCCCCTAGTCACCACCAGAACCAAGGGTATATAGGGAACACAGTATTTCAGCCATTATCGTCCCAACCGAACCAGCATGGTCAGGCGGCCGACCCACGACTACATGACAACAGAAGCCAGAATCATGTACCAAGTATGACCTCAAGGCAGCAGCAAAATCGGAACTCACAAATGAGAAGCTGGCAACATCAACCGACACCACATATGGGACACCCTGATTTAAATGTACCGAACATGACCTCAGGGCACCACCAAACCTCGAATGTACAGGGTGGGCCAGTGCAGCAGCAGCCACCTACACGACAAGGGGAAATGGACCCAGGTAACATGATAGAACCATTTAACCACTCAACTGGCGATGAAAATGCCTTAGTAATGGCATTCAAATCACAAATGGAGACTCAGAATAAAATGATCTTGCAAATTGCCTCAAACATCAATAACTATACTAAATCCCTAGACGAGAAATTTGCCACCCTGATGTCTTCTAACAATTCGGTCCACCACCTAGTACAAGAACATAACAAGGATATCACCCATAAACTCGATACATTCCATGCTCGTTTTGACACACTAGAAAGGAAAAATGACAACTTCCTCCAGAAGATTACACCTGAAATAGAAAATAATGTTCAGAAATACATCCAGGAAACAAAGAATTCATTCCAAAACAAGCAGTAGGGAATTGAGCAGTCTCTAGATGCTCTACACCTACAGCAAATAGAAATCCAGAGAAAAATAGTTCACATGCAAAATCCAACCAATCGGAATACTGACCAAAGGCAAGATGACCACCCTCAGCATGGAATACTTGCTCAGCAAACACACCAACAGGATAAAGAAATTGGTGAAAACCCATGGAAGCTACAGGGTCGTAAACAAAACCAAAACAAGCCCAAAAAAGAACAGAAAAGAAGGAATTACGAACCGAAGAAGGAAAGAAATAAAGAAGATTATAATACCAGTATCGCCATCCTGGAGGAACTCCCAGAAAAAGCAAATGAACATACGGTAAACGAAATTATAATAATAATGGAAACGATATCCCCAGACTTCAAGAAGGAAGATATTAAGCAGGCATACAGGATTGGGCAATTCGTAGAAAATGAGACGAGAGCAGTTCTCATCGAATTTCATGATTCCAACCATAGAGAACTTTTAGTTAGTAATATCCAAACAGTAAATGGATATGACGAAGCATACAAACTAATCTGGATTAATAAGACAGGATTACAAATATTTCCGCACGAGAAGAAGGTCATGCAGAATTGTATGGCACTATTAAAGAAAAATGAGCAGGAAGTATCAATGTGCTACAACCATCTGATAATCGATGATAAAACATATCGCACTTCTGATCTTCACCTCCTGCCAAACGATTCGAACCCAGAAGCTGCTTCTAAATTGATACTGGAGGATGGGAAAGCTATTGGATATTATGGCTCATTCAGCTACATGTCTAACTTCTTTCCATCAAAAATCACTTACAAGGAAACCACATATAACTCAGTCGAACACGCCTACCAAAGTATCAAGGCAGAGGAGGCGGGAAAACCTCGGGCTGCGACAGAGATCCGCAAGGCAACCTCGGCTTTCGAAGCAAAATCGCTAGCGAAAGAGAGGGACATTAAACCAACTCCAGACTTCCTGAAAAATGAGGAAAATTTAATTAATGAACTAATAATCGCCAAATTCCAACAAAACCAACAACTAACTGATAAACTAAAAAACGAGAAATTCACAAAATTCTACGAGGTAACAGGAGACCGGAGGTGGGGAGTAGGCTTCCGCTTCCCCGATCTCCTCACCGAAGCAGCAAGGATATCTACCAAACGCTTCACCGGGAAGAACATCCAGGGTGAAATGATCCGGAAACTCAAAGAATCATTATGAACAGTATAACAGTAAACCTTTCTTACCTATAATTTATTTTACCAAAGAGACATCGCCATCGTACATTTCTGAGCATTGAAAACAAACAGTCCCTAATATCGCTCACTAGCAAGCAAATGTAAACAAGGACGCTATGCCGAACACTATCCTGTCCGACACAGTCTATCTCAAACTCAACAAGTCAAACCAATCGAACTTATATTATATGAATACCTCTGTTTGTCAAACCCTTGTCAAATCATCTAATTATTAATTACTCAAGATGAGTGTAAGGTTTTCTCATCCACAAGAACATGGTATTTTCTCTTTAAAGCTACGCCCAGTGACTCAGTCGCGGGACACACTTGGTAATGCTGGTATAGAAAAACCGCATCATTATATCGAAACACAGCCAAGATCATATCATATTTAACTGATATAATAACTCTATATCAAATTATGACGTTGCCCCCCACCCAATCTCACTGTATAACACTGTACTATTGTAGGGAATCTCACCCTAGGTTATCGCTATTATATACTATGTCTGAGTCAATTGTCGACTCCTTTGAAAATTTTAAAACAAGAAAAGGCTTCCATGTAGTTGGATGGAATATCCGTAGCCTAAAGAACAACATCAACGATTTCAAACAATGTATACATTCAAATAATCTCGGTGTAAATGTGATTTGTCTCACAGAAACGTGGTTATCGTCTAACATACCTGACGCATCTCTGGTGGTGGACGGTTACAATCTCTCACGACAAGATAGAGCAGGTAGGAAAAGAGGTGGTGGCCTCTGTTTTTATATCAGAGATGACCACCACTTCGATTCTAGCCTGTTTGAAAACATTTGTAAAAATTCAGAGAATATTGAACTTCAAATAATAAGAATTCAAAAAGAAAATGCCAAACCATACATTATATGTAATGCCTATCGGCCACCGAGTGCCCCTGTACTAAAAGGTCTTCAGGAACTAGATCAGGCTCTAACAAAACTGGATACCAAAACAGACCTAATAGTCATAGGTGATCTAAATACTAATCTCCTAAATGACAAAATATCCATTCCAATACAACAAGAAATGAACTCTATATTCGAGAAACATAATTTAACCCAGCATATAAATGTCCCAACCAGAAAAACACTCTCCTCTGTCTCCCTGATAGATCACGTGTACTCCAATTCAAAAATAGTCAGCTCTGCAGGAATCATCGAAAATCACATCTCAGATCACCTACCGACATTTATAACTCTAAAGAAAAATAGAAACACTTATCAGGCAAAATTAATCTGGAAAGAAGTTAATAATATTATAAGCCCAGAAAAATCAAAAAAATCGCAGGAAATTATACTCATAGATGAACATGGGACAAAATCAACCACAGGGCAAGCTGCCAATATTTTCAATGAATACTTCTTAAATATTGGTCCACAACTTGCAGATCAAATACCAATCCCCCACACTATTGAGGAACAACAAATGCCCAATATCCAGGCCGCCAAAACCAAATTCACATTCAAACCAGTCACCCCCCAGGAAATAGTGAAAATAATAAAAAATATAGATCAAAATAAAAGCTCAGGCATAACAGATATACCTGGAAAAATCCTAAAAAGCTGTCTCTTAGCTCTAAACATGCAAGTTACTTACATGGTCAATCTCTCCCTCAAAACTTCGAATATCCCAAAAATATTTAAGGCTGCCACAGTCACCCCACTCCATAAAACAGGCCCAAAGAATGTTCCTAATAATTATAGACCTATATCAGGTATAAATATGCCTGCTAAAATTCTAGAAAAAGCTGTACAGAAACAGCTATCCTCATATATGGAATCGAATGAGCTATACTACGTCAAACAGTACGGATTTAGACAGGGCCACTCAGTAAACCAGGCACATATAGACCTCCTACAACCCTTTTATGAGAGTTTAAACTCGGGAAAAATAACCACGGCTGTTTTTCTCGATTTTAAAAAAGCATTTGATACCGTTCACCACCAGAAATTATTAGAAAAACTTAGAAAAATCGGAATTAGGGACCAGGAAAATGCCTGGTTTAAAAACTATCTATCTGACAGACTTCAAATAGTCAGGGTAAATAAGCATACATCAACCCAAGGTAAGATCACTTTCGGCGTTCCTCAAGGAACAATTTTAGGACCGATTTTGTTCTCAATATATATTAATGATTTACACCAGGTAGTCGAAAAATCGTCCATCCAACACTATGCTGACGATACGGTCATATCATATAGTCACAAATCAGAAAAAATAATCTTCAACACCCTCCAACATGATCTGAAAAGAATAGACACCTGGTGTAAAATAAATAAAATCTCAATGAATGTCTCTAAGACAAAATTCATAACGTTTCATTCTAAAAGAAATCAAAAAGGTGAATTTGAACCACAACAAAGACTTACCCTGGGTAAAGAACAGATAGAAAATACCAAAGAATACTGCTATCTGGGCCTCAACATTGACGAAAAATTAAATTTCAAATCCCATACGACTAAAATAATAAACAAAGTCAAATGGAAGGTAAGACTTCTTTCAAATGCAAGGTATACACTACCTAGAAAAATCAAAAAGGATATTGTAAAAATGATTATAATTCCCAATATTGACTATGGAGATATTTTCTATGATAGCTCCAACAAAAGTCTAATAAAAAGACTCCATTCTCTCTTGAACACTTCTCTTAGGGCCACTCTCGACCTAAATAAGAGAACGAATGTAGATAATGAATATGTGAATCTAAACATACTCACGAATGAAACTAGAAGAAAAATACACCTAGCAGAAAGCGCCTATTACCTAGCTGGAAACGAAAATAATATTGACCAGAGAAAGTTACCAACAAGGAATCATGCAAAAAATAGAAAATTATTAAAACAAGATCTTCCAAAATCCTCACTTTTCCAAAATAGTTTTCTATACAAGGCTAAAGAAGCCTGGAACAACCTCCCCACAAAATTACACAGCTTAGAGACCCAAAGACAGTTCAGAAATGAACTGACATCTCTATATTCATAATAGATTCAAATTAAAACTCAAACCAACTCTGGCTCTATTATTATCACTTATGTAATTTTAACAGGTAATCTGGCCACTGCAAATTGATATTATGTAAAACATCGCCTACTTATAACCTGTACTATTGGGCAGACCCATACATTGTCAAAAAGTACTGCCCGTACAAAAGCATACATAATGTAATAAATCACCCTCATATCTGTATTTTCATATATTATCATATTTATTCTTGTAATATGAAACAGATCGTATAGAGTTATAATTCTAATATCTACCAAATGCACTGCACTGTACTGTGCTCATTTACCAATCTCTGACATGTTTATCCTATTCACAAGTATGTGATCGAAGTGACAAGTAACTGTTATTGTTGTCATTATTATAACCTCATGCATAATGTAAACATTTAAAAAGTATATTTAAATGTATTGAAGCACTTTTCTTGCCAAAAGGAAACCGAATCTCGTCAGATGTCAGTATAACATCGACAGGTAAGACAGTAAAACAGATAATGTATATTATCTGACTACCGTAGACACTGTATTTGTATATGTATATCTCACCTACTATATTGACTCTCATTTACATTAATTAATTAGCTCCATCAAAATTAAAGGTAACCGTCGGCAGAGATGGAACAAGTCAGTTTCATATAGACATGTAGACCTATTTGTCTCTTTATGTACCATATTATTCATTCCCAAGACAAATAAAAAATTATCTTATCTTATCTTATCTTATCTTATTGAATTATGGGACTAATGGTACAGTGAAAAATCTACAGAAAACATGCCGTGTTCAGCATGGACTATTTATCAATGCTCTAATGTCAATATCCATGTGTTATACATGTTTCCATGAGACAAGTCCCCATCTTTCCCATCATGCATTTGGTTTTTCATAGATCATTTATAAAAGCTTTGATATAGGTGAAAACATTCTTGCAATTTTCGATAAAAATGTTGCTAAATATTTATATGTCAGATTTTATCAGAATCCATCCCAGCATGCACTGCAGTAGACATGCGCAGTGACACATGCAAGTCCCCTAGCGTTTAAGTATTCAGGAGAAACTGTTGCATTGCTGCCGCCCGGTGTGAGAAACCTCAACTCCCACCACACTCCTCACCATCACCCTACTAACACACACTCACCTCCCCCCTCACTAAGCTCCAGCACTCCACCAAGCTCCACCTCTTCTGTTTCACCCACCCACCCTCTCCCACTCTCTCAAGCCTGTGGTCAGGGCCTCTATTATGTATATGTTGGTTACATGAATGGACCAACATAACATGTTGAATCATATGCATAATTAAAATTTTGTCTAATAAATGTTAATTAGCCCAATCCTGCCTTCATATTCTCTCTCGAAACCAGGCGTACCAGTAATGGCCCGTCCATAAATATTGCAAACCTTCTTTCAAATATAAATACATCAAACATAAAATATAGGAACACTTTTTTTAGGAACACTTTTTAGATGTCCTTAATGTTTACTATCGTTGGAACCGTTTTGATCTCAACTTTTTAAATATGATGCTATATCAAAATCCAAATTTTGCGATTTGTTACTCTTTTTTCTGGAAAACATCACATATGAATAAGGTAAACCACTTGGGAGTAGATCAGTTAGAATGGCCCAATGATTTACGCACTTTTCAGGGTAACACAAAAGGTTACGAAGTAATGAAGTTTAACGATGTATTTATAGTACAGGTAGGCTCCATGCAGGTAGGAGCAACGATAAAGGTATATGGGTCAGATTTTCTGAAAATGTACAATTGGCAGCTGTACACATTTAGTAAATTATGTTAAATTAGACTGAAAAATGGACAATACTCGGTATAACTGAATATATTTGATATTACCTTGGTTTAAACAATCTGTTGGGATATGTTGAAACAAATTTTGAACATTATTCTTGTCTCAATTTTGAGTTATTTGCGACGATTGGAGAAGGCGAATTGTGCACTTTCCGGCGATTTCACCCATATGCACATGGCCATTAATAATTAAAATATTGGGTACATTAATATATTATGACACAATGAGGTATAACGATAGTATGATTTATTCCATGTTTAGGCTATAAACCAACAGTACATATATAATTTAATAAGCTCCCCACATGGCCTGTACAAATCAATTCATATTTATAGATAATCTACTACAAAACTCATTAACTCATTGGTGATCTTGCCCTATGCCTGGGCCTCGATGCATTGTATTTGTATCATTATGGTTGCATTGACTCAAACGCAAAGCTGGAGACATAACATCTTTATTCTCTATAGGTGAGTAAATTTGAATATGGTGAATGTTGAAAATTACATAAAATGTCAAGTCTATGGTTCGTCCTTGTGTGTAGAGTAATTAGTGTTAATAATTATAAGTATTGGGTAGTGGACAGGTAAAGTGTTCAAGTGCTTGTGAAACCGGCCAGACCTTGAAGAGTCCTACTCCTTTTCCCTCGAAAGTCCTGCTCTTTGGCGTGGGTGGGAGGGAACAGTTGTTGACCGTCTGGAGGAGTAGCGTGGAGTGAGGCAGAGGGTAGGGGAAGGGGAAGTAGGAGGGAGCTTGGCTTCCGGTCAATGGCGCCCCATTGAAGCAATGGGGGAGACGTTGAAGCAATGGGGGAGACATTGAAGCAATGGGGGAGACATTGAAGCAATGGGGGAGACATTGAAGCAATGGGGGGGACATTGAAGCAATGGGGGGGACATTGAAGCAATGGGGGAGACATTGAAGCAGTGGGGGAGACATTGAAGCAGTGGGGGAGACATCGAAGCAATGGGGGAGACATTGAAGCAATGGGGGAGACATTGAAGCAATGGGGGAGACATTGAAGCAATGGGGGAGACATTGAGTTCTTCCAAGGTTGTAAGAGAGAATAACACTGTATGTGCTAAGTCATGCTGCGGATCTAAAAGCCTTTAATTAATCAAACACCTTGAATCAGTTCACTAAGTAAAAGAAAGTAGCCTTTAAATACAGAAACCACTTTTCTATTTCAAAATTTGACATATTGAACTACACTATGTTCCGGTTAGCGTGAACTTGGTTTACTTAGATTTTCAGTTAACCTGAACCTTTTGCAATTTCTCTGTAGACTTCCAACTTAATGTATTTGTTCTCTTTAGCTAAATTTTCGGTTAGCCTGAACTTTTTTTGATTTCCCCTCGAGTTCTGATGTTTAATAGCACAGTCTCTCATACAACTCAAAAACAATTTCCATTCGATAGCGATGCATATTCATAATGCATTTGTGCTATAGGTAATTGCACGAAATAAGGCCCATGGTGTGGACACTTATAAAAATATAATATTCTACCTGTTTATTCGGAATGTGTTAATTATAATTTGGTATACTAATAATTTTAGAGCCAAACTTTAAATTAAATTTGTTTTTCAGAAAATTAAAACCACTGATGTAACCATGGCAACCAACTAAGCATAACTATTCATCATTATTTGGTAATGTCATCACTGACCATATTTTGGGCTATATAAGCCATTTACCAGTATTCAAATTGCATTTACATTAGTTTAATTTGCTTTCATTTCTCCCTGAAGCCAATTATTTGAGAATTCAATATCTACAATACGTCATGTCATCCATCAAATTTGGACATCAGCCTTAGATAATAGTTTGGGTGGTTTATCATACTAATTACACACAAGATGTTTGCTCATCCCCGATGTCTCACAAAACTATGCCAAAATTGGTAATTTTTTACCATTTCGACCCTCGACTCATACGGTTTTCATTCCTTGTGACAATATTGGAATCACACATATCATATATCAACAGATGTGGAAATTTGTTTACCACAACTTGCTTAGATAAAATTAGTTTTCATCGATTTTTCATAAAATAGGAGAGATTTAATTGCCACAAGGTCCTTATTTTTTAACAATTTCAAAATTTGTCGGAAAGAGTTGCCATGGCAACTTGACTATCAATCATAATTTCTAAGGAGTGACAGTTGTACCAAACTGTTCCCCAAATTGTAAGCTTTGATAATGTATATACTTTTTCAGAACTTGTATGAAAAATAAAAAGCTATCAGGGTTCAATTAGAGGGATGTCTCGAAACATAATATTTATGGGCCTTATTTTGCGGCTTGGGCTATAGTGATGCCATATCAGAGAAAAGTGGTGCAACGTGTACCTTGGAGACAATATACGACGTGTCACGGGAAAATGAGTCACAAGTTGCAAAAAAATGATTTTGAGATATTTGAGTCATCATATTTTAAAAGATGAGATCAAAGCAATTCCAATCATGGTGAACATTAGGCCAATAATGAGTACATGTACTTCTATATTTTTTTATGCATGAAAATAATATTTGCAATGTTTCATAATGGTCAATCATTGGTAAAGTAGTTACATATATTGCCTCGCATAGATATATCAAATACACAGTCTTGAAATTTGGCACATGTATTTATGCTACAAGTAGCGCTAAAGACTACAAACATAAAAGCATTCCGATCACGGGTTCCCATGAAAATATTTGAAAAATATGATTTTTTTCCCGACTTGTGACTCATTTTTCTGAAAAACATCATATATGCATACTGTAAACGTATCAATGTTCGCGCAGTATTTATTTTCGCTATTTTCGCGCACCCACCTTTGTGCGCGAAAATAAATCCTGCGCGAAAGGTATAATTATTGCATAAACAATGTGTGAGACTTCCTTGCTGCGCGAATTTAAATCCCCGCGAAAAGGTGTCAAAGTACTAAGTGCGCGAAAATTTATCTGCGCGAAAATAAATACGTTTACAGTATATATATATATGACCAACCAGAAGATAAAAGTTGTTCATTTCCTATGTTCATGATAAGTGGCATCTACTATGGCAAGACACAAGTACTCATGACTATATGTAGCATATATGTGATGTGTTCCAGGAAAATGAGTCACAATTAACAAAAAAGGATTTTGAGATATAATCATAAAATATTTGAAAAGTTGAGATCGAGACGATTCCAATGATGGTAAGCATTAAGGACATTTAAAAAGTGTTTTTATATTCCCTGTTTGATATATTTATGTTTGAAAAAAGGTTTGCAATATTTATGGACGGGCAATTACCAATTAATAAGGTGGAACTAAACGAGGGGTACATATGCAACAGCGTATTCACAAGTGCTGCAGGCATGCATGAAAGACATGCACCAAAAGACACACCTATCATGGCATAAATAAATGTGATCCGTTTTAGGAAAATGAGTCATAAATCGCAAAATATGGATTTTGAGATATCACCATATTTGAAAAGAGGAGATCAAGCTGATTCTAATGATAGTAAACACTAGGACACCTAATAAGTATTTCTATATTCTAATTTTGATATGTTTAATTTTGAAAAAAAAAGTTTGCAATGTTTCTGGATGGGTAATTACCAGTAAAGTAACTAAATATACTCCAAACGAAGACCTTCAAAATGCAAGAATATATTTAATCCAATGTCCTGAAATTTGTTACATGGATTCATATGACTACAAGTGCTAGACCCTCTAAAAATTAGAACATTTCCATAAAGAGATCTTTTGAAAAAAAACACTTTGAAAAATATCCATTTTGCAACTTGTGACTCATTTTCCTGGAACACACCACAAATGGTCTCCATAAGATGACCTTAGAAGCATAAGGCTATATTTGATACACTGTCTTTGGTACACAGGTATGTATTCATATCACTTTCAATGCTAAACCCCCTAAAAATCAAAACATTCCAACACAGATCATGCATGTGAATAAATCCCTTGGAAAATATCATTTTTGTGACTTGTGACTCATTTCCCTGGAACGCATCACATATAGTTCTTATACTTGTTATTGATTTCATGCACTTGAGAGAATATGGGTCAGATTTTCAGAAAATGTACAATTGGCAGATCTACATATTTAGTCAATTCTGCTAAATTAGACTGAAAAATGGTCAAAACTGGGTATATCTGACTATATTTGGTATTGCCTTGATTCAAACAATCTTTTTGGTTGTGTTAAACTGAATTTTGAACATCATTATTGTCTTAAATTTGTGTTATGTGAAAGGATTGTTGAAGAGAAATTGTACATTTTATGAAAATCTGACCCATATGCTGAATATGCCCATAAAGGAATTGCCAAGACGTCATTGCTTTATGTTCTTACTTGGTGTGTAAAGTTCACCTCAAACTTCACACAATGGTATTCCTTCTTGTAAAAGAAATATACTACTAAAGTGACCAAAATTCATACTTTATATTTTTACCAGGACTAGTTTACCTCACTGGTGTTGCACCTAGCAAAAGGCAATAGATGAGCTACAGGAACATAAAGGTTGCTTATTCATGACTATGTAGTATATAATTCAAAGAAAGTTGTACAAACGATGCTTGTCATCGATTTTCTGCACTTAAGTAAAACCTCTATTTACATGGGAGTCTTCTGGCAAGACCGGTACATTTAGATCAAATAAATAAGTGAACATATCTCCCAAATTAGGTTTTCAAAAATGTTCCTAACATTTTCTATAATTATTGATTAAATCAGCTTTTCTGTGAATAGTGTACCTGTTGCATAATGTCTTGCTGAATAAAAATCTTAAAACAAACAAATTGAGTGAATTAATACCTGAGGTTAGGGCACTATAATATAGGATTACTGACTGGCATTGAGGGTTTGCTGGCGCACTGGTTGGTGTCTAGTAATATACTGCACTGTTTGTATATCTAATTAGGCAAAAACAGTGCAACAGCAGGCCCGAAATGGAGGTTATTAATCCGTTTAATATATGCCTTAGTGTTTTTTTTGTGTTTTTTTAAATTTAGAATTTGGATACAGCAATCAGAAAATATCTTTGCAAATGGCAATTGGAATGTAGGTAGACTGGTACAAAGTACACTGGCTATTACAATCAAAGAGGTTCATTAGCATGTCAAGATTAAGGGCTTACGGTAGTTGGGTCGCAATTCTATGCAGAATAACCATGGTCTTCCGCCCACTGCTGTGTCTAAATACACTAACTCCTATAAACCACGGGTATCATAATATCATAAAACAGTTAGTCAAGAATGGTAGCGTGTCCTTTTAGGGGGACGCCATTCTATTTGTGTTATATAGTCTGTCCAAAAAGTAGTTGACACATGATTCCTTAATTCCTTTAAGGGGAGGGAAAAGTGGGGGATTTTTGACTTCAAACTATTGCCCCCTGAATCGCCGTTTGCGAACGACCATTGCCGTTTGCGACCAACCATGGCCAAATGTACAGTTGTACTGTATTGTGCTGTCTCTGTTCTATGTGCAGCAGCTGTTGTTTTGGTTAGAAGGAAGGAAGAGCTGGTTATACTGGCCCTGTTTCTCCATGGTTGATTGCAATGAGCGACTCGCTGGGCAACAAGTGGACAGGTCCTTGTCATAAATAGAAATCAGAAATCTCCCACTTTTCCTTCCCCTTAAAGGGACTAAGGAATCATGTGTCAACTACTTTTTGGACAGACTATAGGGGGGAGGGAAGGTTCAGGAGGGAAAGGGTAGGGGCTAAAGTCCCAGGGGAAAAGGTCTACGGGAAAGGTCCTAGGGGGAGGTTCCATGGGGAAGGCTCAAGGGGATGGTCCTATAGCGGATGGTCCTAGAGGGAAGGCTCAAGGGCGGAAAAGTCCTAGGGGGAAAGGCTCTAGGGAGAAAAGGTCCTATCCTCATCAGTCTTGCATAACTTTGTCCCCTCTTAATTATCTCTGCAGTGAAACCCAGCCCTATCACTGAAGTATATATATCCAGAGAGAAATGATTTTACTAAGCATTTTTCGTATCCCAGATCTCCAAGTATTAAGACCTGTAGATCTCCAAATATTAAGTCAACGATAAAAATGGCCGGGTTTGAAGCCATTTCTTACCATTTAAATCTAAATTCTTCCTTTTTAAAGACTGTTTTAAGAACACATGACACTTTCGTTCAGCAATGAAATTCATAAAAACAATAATATGATAAGATATAATAAGTAGACAGAGAATTGTTTATCAACATTCTTTTCCTACACTGTGTCATGTGGAGAAATAGAATACTGTTCTCTTCTCCTCTATGTTACAGAGAGGGAAGGGAATTAAGAATACTAAATGTGAGGTGTTTCAGGAAAATGAGTCACAAGTCGCAAAATTCATATTTTTAAAAGTCATTTATTCACAAGATCTCCTTTTTGGAATGTTTTCATTTTTGGAGTATCTAATCAGTAAGGTATTATGAATACATGAACCAAATTTCAGGATAGTGTATTAAATATATCAATGCATTTCTAAGATCGTCCTGTGGAGTACATTCATCTACTTTACTAATAACTGTTCACCCAAAAACATTGAAAA
The DNA here is from genome assembly GCA_942159475.1 of Sthenelais limicola. Lineage (NCBI taxonomy): Eukaryota > Metazoa > Annelida > Polychaeta > Phyllodocida > Sigalionidae > Sthenelais > Sthenelais limicola. The sequence continues at coordinate 147,415,782 of OW804095.1, forward strand.
CTTTTTTTTTTCAGAAATGAAAATATCAAACTTAAAATATAGAAATACTTATTTAATGTCCTTAATGTTTACCATCATTGGAATCGGGTTGGTCTCATCTTTTCAAATATGATGATATCTCAAAATCCATATTTTGCGACTTATGACTCATTTCCCTAAAACGGATTACAAATAAGATAACGTTTAAGCTTACCTGTATGAAAGATTGAAGCCAGAAGCGAAAATGTTATCAGAGTGGAAGCATGATACATCTTGACTCTACGGATGAAGAATGTTAAATGCTAGCGCTGACTACTCTATGAATTAAATACTGGTTTCTATGATGGTACCTATATAAATCTACACGTATGCATTATTGATGAAGTCACCACGCATCACTGCTCCACACTAAGTATCACCACTTTACTTGTTGGTGAAACTTTTATTTTCCATTTCTTACACGTTATGGTCTACTTGGAAAATGGATCACATGTCTCTGCCAGGACATGTTTCTACCGACAGAACGCTCTACTTTAATAAAGTAATTTACTAAGATCTTAATAATAATCAAATTGTTAAAAAAGTGATAACTAAAAAAATTATTTGTAGCAGTAAATCTGTTTTAAAACCAAATTAACAATTTTATTGATTATCAATTGATCAAAATTGATTTTGATGACGAAATCTCGGTGAAAATATGGAACTCTTTCGCCAAAGGTTGACAAGTAGTTATAGGTACCTTGCGGCGTATTGATACAGGAACTGCTTCCATCGCTAAACTAAATTTCCATCATTACACGTAATTACGATCATCTTTAATCGATCACTACTTTTTCACATAAATATTTCATTTATACCATCAGCAAGCTGAGAAAAGGAGTTTTAAAACCATGTATCATATGGGTCAGATCTTCAGAAAATGTACAATTTCCCTTCGCTCATTTTCTCAAATAACCCTCATTTAAGACAAAAATGAGCTTCAAAATGCAGTTTAACATAGCAAAATAGATGCTATATATAAACATGACACTAGATATACTCATATATATCCGGTATTCAGCTTTTTCCAGCCTAATCTAGCAGAATTCCCTCAATGCGTAGAGCTGACAATTGTGCATTTTCTGACGATCTGACCCATATGTTAATGTGTGAAGGATAATTCATTTGTAAGCTAAGATACCTATGAGAAAGCACAGAATTTTCAGCGTGATTGAAATTGACAGCTTGGCCAAGTGAAGTAAGGCGCTCGTTGACTATGCCAATTGGCAGAAATGGTGTGAAAAACGCTATTAATTCCTCTTTTCCATAGGTTTCTCTCTTTTAATTCTACATCGTATGACAATTGTTGTAAATGTAATATGGAAATAAAAATCTATTACTATTATTATTATTACAATGGAATACATAAACTTAAGGTAGAAATCCGGAAAGCGGGGAAAAAGAGCTCTAAAAGCATGTAATGTATGTTTCTTTATGATGGGTTTAACTATTCAGTTCAGTGCATTTAAGTGAACATGTAAGATCATGATCGATGGATTGCCGGCTAGCTGTACATAAAACCCATTCAAGTGACTGGCCTATGCCAGCCTATGTAGGCCTACCGGAACATGCGCAAGTGGCTGCAGAGGCCAACGATCATTAGAGGTGTTTAAAAACACAATTCCTTCTGATATACACCGGAATAAGGCTCACACTCGCTACGTTAACAATCAGAGAGGAACTAAGATATAGTTTTCCATTTTAGTTTGAGGGGCAAAACCTAAACTTGTCCGCTCAACCCTGTCCCTAGGATTGTCGAGGGGACTCACTACAAAAGTCTGGATTATAAAAGAAATAAAATTTTAAATATTTGAGACGACTTAAAATACGAAAGAACACAGACATTTGTATTTGAAGGAGGTTTAATTCTTTGGGGTTTTCAGATTTTCAGAAAATGTACAATTGTCAGCTGTACACATTTAGTAAATTCTGCTAAATTAGATTGAAAAAAAGCCAATATACTAGTAAATTCGAGTATATTCGGCATTGCATCGATTCTAGCAATCTGTTTGGCTAGGTTGAACTGTGTTTTGAACTTTATTCACGTCTGAAATTTGGGTTATTTGAGAAGATTGGTGAAGGTGAATTGTACATTTTCTGAAAATCTGAACCATGTGCAGGAATCATGCTTCTCAGGTGTGTAAATGTGCACTCATATTGTCATAGCAACATGTCACCAAACAGCCCCCCAAGTAAACATTTGTGCACTTCCCCGAAAAATTTGATAATAGGTTTGTAACAGTAACTGCAAATGGTCAAGGCAGTAATTGGTGGAAAATTTATTTTTGGCATACATATGAAGTAATTAAATGTTCGTTGGTACAAAGTGAGGCCGGTTTTTGATTTCTTGACTAATAATCTATATATTAATAAAATAAGGGTTTGGAGCCTTAAACAGCTATCTTCTCTGAAACCGCTGGCCAGATCTCCATTATATTTCACATGCACATTGCCCAAAATTGTGCCGAACCATTCCACTATGTTTCATTAACAAATAAGGGTTGGAAAGGCGTTAGAAATGGGTTTACATCGAGCACCCCCATCCAGGGCCCCAAGCACTGCCTGAAAACAAACCTATCAGTGCCCCTACACCAGGTTTCTGGGTCAGCCAAAGCATGACTCATGGATGGGCACATCATTGCTTCACTACAGGATGGAAGTTGATATAAATTGCTGGCAAGAATAAAAAGAGAGAATAGTTGCCTTCAATGGGTGCTTATCAGACCCTGCTTTTTATTTATATTTCCTTTGCCCCCACACAAATAAAGAAAAAATTTTCCAAACTGAGAATGTCTTTTCTCTGCTCGATCTTATGCTTTCGAGCTACAGGCCTAGACTGACCAGTGACTCTCTGTCCTTCTTTAAATATGTCCAAACTTCGGCCAATAGCCATCAAGCATCCTGGTGACGTACAGCAAGGGGTCAAGCCAGTGATTTCCTAGTCAGGTCCTTTTCTCGCAATTTATAATTATATTCAAATTAATATTTACCATAAATTGCTGGCAAGAATAAAAAGAGAGAATAGTTGCCTTCAATGGGTGCTTATCAGACCCTGCTTTTTATTTATATTTCCTTTGCCCAGCCAGATTTGATATTAAGGAAATATTTATTAATTTTGTTTTTAGTTTTAATTGAAGGCGGATAGAGATGAGGCAATTCTCTTTTCTGTAGAAATTCGATAGTCAATCGGAGGACAGATGTATTTGAGAGCACAAAGCGACTGCCAATCCCCAGAGAATTTAATATCCTCCAAAGATACACCCATCACATGAAGATAAGTCGCAGCACCACGTCGAAGAGAATGCATCCCCACATCCTTTGATATACCAGCATTCTTAGACCATTTCTTGAGTAGACCCAAAGCGTATCCATATGATATAGGATGACCATCACTAGTAGAAATCAAAGGGCTGTCCACTGAAGCAGGAAACCTAGAGAACAGACGATCCAAGCCTTCAACAAGACAAAGATTTCCTCCAGATCTGGCCACAGGAATCTCTAGTTTCCTCTCCTGATATTGGATAGTCTTGGACGAATTCACCATCAGTATGACACCCCAATCCTTGAAAACAACATCACTACGAAGTAATAAATGAGCATCAGGTGGTGAAGAGAAGATATGAGATTTTCGCAATAATGATCTGAAAGCCAGAATCATTCCCAACCATACCAAAAATTCGTAATCTTCCTTGAAATCCACTTGCTTGTAAATGGCTGATAAGTCCTCAGGTAAGAGAGGATCTTTTGGAGACACTTTTGCCCCCAACCTCCTTTTAATTCCTGCCGATACCCACAGAGAAATCCTGGCGAAATCCTGGCGAAGGTCAGGACCACCATGAAGCTTGGCAAGATAATTCAATGCTGATACCATATTATTAATGGAAGATGGGTACCAGTTATATAGACTGGATAGAAAAATAAAAAAAAGAGGGGGAGGTTTAGTCACTTTCATTAATAACGAATATACTGTTAACGACACAAAATACGAAGGCCTTAATATATCAAATGTACATTTAGAAGCCCAAGTACTTGAATGTAGGAAAGGGCAGGCTAAGACATTAATATTGGTTAATATCTACAAACCCCCCCCAAAGCAGTCTAAAAGAGAGTATCAGCGAACTTAAAAATATACTTGATGGCATACAATTAACGAGAGATGTTTACTTGGTAGGCGATTTTAATATTAACAATGACACGAAAAACCTTGACTTTATACGTCAATATGGCCTCTCAAAATGTATAAATGTACCAACCAGAGTTAGTAGGAAATCAACCTCGTTGATTGACCAAATTTTTACTAATTGTGATGACATAACACAAGCTGGTTGTATAAACGATAACTCTAGTGACCATTTTCCAATATACACTATCAAAAAGAAAGAGAAGAATGTTTATCAGAGAACGTCTTTTACAGCTCGTAAATGGGATTCTCTTGATATTAAAATTCTACAACAGATTCTAAAGGATATGGATTGGTCCGATTTTTATAAATCTAGAGACGTAAATTTTTGTTGGGATATATTAATCAATAGAATCAACTTCTACCTGAATCGTATGTGTCCTAAGAAAAAGTACAAAAACATTAGAGAGAGGCCTAAATGGTTTACACCGGATATAATGAAACTCTCGAAACAGAGAGATAAAGCTTTCAAGAAAGCCAGGGTAACTATGAATGTAAATGACTGGAATGAAGCAAAGAAAATCAAAAATCAGGTTAATTCTAAGATGAGTAGGCTTAAAAGTGATCACCTTAAGGAGGAATTAATGAAGGATCCAAAAGACAGCAAGCGCTTTTGGGAAATCATAAAGCCCCTGATCACCCCAGAAAAGGTCAAAACGACCCAGAAAATCAGCTTACTAGATGATAATAATATTTTAAAATCAGGAGTTGAGGCAGCTGAGCTACAAAATAGTTTCTTCTCAACTGTTGGTGATAAACTAGCAAACAAGATAAAACCTCTTTCTGATGGAGAAAATAAGTTGCTTCGTGCCAGTCATAGTCATATCAATAAAGGGAATGAGATGTTTGAATTTACGGAATTTACGATTGAGGAGATAAGGAAATATGTTAGGAAATCTAAGGACAGTAAAGCTTCGGGCATCCCTTTTTTGCCCACCAGAGTACTGAAACCCTGTCTGTTGGCTCTGGCCCCCCAGTTCACATACATATGTAATCTTTCTATTAACCAAAAAGAAGTGCCTGATGAGTTTAAGAATGCCACAATTGTCCCCTTATTTAAAAAGGGCTCTAAAAATGATCCCTCTAATTACAGACCTATTAGTATCATAAAACTACCTGCGAAAATACTAGAAAAAGCAGTCCACAACCAATTGTACTCTTATTTAGAGGATAAAAACTTATTATACAAACACCAGTATGGGTTCAGAACGGATCATTCGATAACTCAAGCTCATCATAGACTCTTCCATGGATTATACAATAGCATTAATGATAAAGAGAAATCAATGTTGGCCTTCCTGGATTTCAGGAAGGCATTTGATACTGTTGATCATGATATACTTATTGAAAAACTGAAACACTTCAATGTACATGGTGACGTAATTTTGTGGATCGTCAATTACTTGAAAAATAGACATCAGAGTGTACTTATAAATAACTGTACATCTAATACTGAGAAGATTACTAGAGGTGTTCCTCAAGGAACTGGGTTAGGGCCATTGCTCTTTTTATTGTACATAAACGACCTGAGTACTGTAATTTCTAGGTCTAGTTTTCAATTTTTCGCCGATGATACGGTTCTATTTACTTCTGATAAGTCACGACTTGAGGCCTGCAACAACTTGCAATCCGACCTACAAAACGTTAGTTTATGGTGTAGGAAAAATAAAATATCAATCAATATCGACAAAAGTAATATCATGGAAATAAACCCTTCTAAGAATCAGGATGTCTCTGGTAGATTCCAATTCAAATTAGGGGATATGGATATGAAATATGCAGAGAATTACACCTACCTAGGGTTAGATATAGACAATAGGTTAACGTTTAAGGACCATATTTATTCTAAAATCTCCCAAGCTTCTAAACGCTTAAAAGCCATCAGAAGAATACAAAGAGATCTCACCCCCCAAAGTATCTTAACCATTTATAAGGTAGCAGTGAGACCATTATTTGATTATGGGGACTGCATATATTGTGTAGCCCCCCAGGATCTTTTAGGGAAAATGCAAGTTGTGCAAAATTCTTTTATAAGAGTTGCCTTTCGACTAGATAAGAGATCGAATGTCATAGATTTACAAGAAGAACACAATATTGAACTGTTAGAGGCTAGAAGGAAACATCATATGTTAGAATTGGCCTTTAATTTAAGCCAGGATGATACATTAATAGACTCTAGAAATATGAATCTAAGGTCGCATAATAAAGGTAAGGTCATGAAGGTACCGATACCCCACTCTGAAATGGTAAAAAAGTCACTGTACTATAAATTACCGGTTTTGTGGAATGAATTACCCAAACAAGGGAAAGCATGTACGTCAAAAGAAGCTTTTAAAACATTTATTTCAAGTATACAGTAATGTAACTAAATGTAAATGTTATGATGTCATACATTCATATATGTTCGCCAGTCTGTTGAAATCTTATAGCAGTATGTAAATCTGTATGTAGCGAGTAATAAGTGAAATAAGTATAATACCAATTAATCTAGTGGTAAAACTACTGATTGAAACTGTATAAATGTTGAATTTGTAGTAACGACGCGAGGTGTTATCTACCTTTATAGGAATAGTCTGATGTTTTTCTATTACTATTACTATATTTTTTTACAATAAATAATGTATTGTAATGTTAATATAAAATATAAGTCCCAATCCCACTTGTAGGAGACGGGTCGTGAGAAGATCAGAACAAAAAGAGTAATATACAAATAACGAGTGTATAAGTCAATCTCCCATCTGTTACAGGGAGACTAGGAAAACCTATGCTTGCATAGAGAGTTTTTGAACGAGTTTACTCCTTCTTTATCCCTTTTTCTTGATATATGTTTATTTACCATGTAAATGTACAATCAGAAATAAAGTTATTACATACATACATAACACAATGAATCCACGAGATAGGCAATAAATGAACAGACATTATCAGGCACAATTGGTAGAGATTGCAGTCCTCGATCAGCACAAAACTGATAATACTTTGACCATTGGGCGGACCTCGTCTTCCTTGTGCTGGCAGCCAAAGCTTCCAGCTTCAGGTTTTCAACCCTTCTTGAGAGGTTTTCTGTAATCAAATATGAAGAAAATTAAAACACCAAGTCATATCTCCACTTCCAGAAGAACAAATCTCTCAAAATATCTGCACTGTGCCTGCAAGTGGGCTGCCTTTTTTGCAGTAAAAAATATGCCTGTCTACTATCACATCTCACGTCGATCCTCCTCATTTTGGCCTCAGGTGCATGAAGTTCTAAAGCCAGGCTTATAATGGCTAGGTCTCTGACATGTTTCACAGCAAAACAGCAACCTGGAATGTTCAAAGTATAACAGTCACCATCTTTACACCAAGAAATCACCTCCTGATCGATTTTCTTGAAAGACCCTGAACCCTGGGATCCCATGAATTGATAAGAGAATATATCTCTAGCACGATTGCACACAAGGCTCGTCATAGGTACCTCCTGAGCCCCAAAAAATCGCACACCATTAAATCCTTCCATATTATCTCTCTACCAGATAATATCTGAGAGAAAATCATGATTAACAGGGACTTTTCTTTTGTTTCCAATCGATCGAAGTAATTTGTAAAAACTGAAGCTGTGTTCCCTTCCTCCAGATATTACCTTAGAGCAGTGACAAACAATGCCAGTTAAACGTTGGATCTGTTTTCTGGTGACAAATTTCCTACCCCAGAAAAAATCGACAGTCTTTCTCAGTTTGTGAATTTTTGAAATCGGAATACTCAAAGACATCTTGCAAGAGTCAATGGAAAAGCCTATGTATGGACATATAGTACTGGGACTGGTCAATTTAGACCACTCTATGTAAAACCCAAGTTCACGTAAGCATTTGATCAGAAAAAGGAGGGCTTCATTGCATTGCTGGTATGTATCTGCTATTAAACAGAAATCATCAATATAAGAAAAACAGGTATATCCTCGTGAACGTAGCATTCTGCACACGCCATTGGTTACTCTTGTAAACACGAATGGAGCAGCCCTAGCCCTGAAGCACACGCAGTTGTCCACCAGAAAAACCTCCTTGTCATCGATGATCCACTTCAAACCAAAAAACTTACGATTTCCTGGGGTAATACACAAAGACCTATATGCACTCTTGATGTCTAAAGTTGCTAGGTAGTTTCCAGGTTTGACACAGGCGACCACATCATCTATGCTAATGTAAGAAAAAGACGAAAACACAACATCAGTAAAGTTATTGACAGAGCGATACAAAGGTCTACGACAGTCGGTTATTGGGCGGATTTTTCCATTTTTTTTCTTAACCGCACCTAGGGCATGGACACAGGTAGGCTGAGCATGAGTGATTGAAATTTTCTGTTGAAGCAACTCATCGTTAAATATAGCAGTGATTTTATTCTCGGCGCCATCGATGAAACATGACCGATAGTTGTGGCAGGCGTAGGGTTCAATATCTGGGCTGGGGTCGACCAGCATGAATCCGTTCGTGACTCCATCCAATAAATAATGCGAGTCGAAATCCCACGAATTGTCATGAAAAAGCCACTTAACCCAGTTAGATGGGCGCATTTGACGTCGAACCCCCTCCAACAAGTCATTATCTCCAATATTATGAGCTTTATTAACCAAGTCATCGAAATTTCCATCTGTAAGGACGCAAAAATCAAAATCATCTACCTCTTTTTGCTCACTCAACCTACCAAGTCCGCCATCTTGGCCCTATGCCGACTTCGCTTCCGGTTCCTTTGTATTTGAGGCCTCGCCATTGTGTTTCGGTCCGTGGAAGTCTTCAGCCCGGTGGTTCTTGGCACAAATTCCACAAATGTGTCGCCTCCAGCATGGATACCTGCAACGATTATATCTGGATGGCATATTCCACTGCCAGCAGACGTCATAAGGCCATTTACCAAAATCAAAAAGTTCATTGTAAGGGTATTGCTTAGCGCCACCTGATTCCAAAATGGCCGCCTCCAAGTGATGAGGCGTAATTCGTGTCGAAGCATTGGAAAAAGATTGAGATCTACTTTCATAGCGTGGTCTAGGGGCGGAATTAACTACTTGAAATTCAATGCCAAGATAGAGAGAATTGGCTTCCAAATCCAAAGACGTCCAGTCGAACCTGTCGTTCTCGATAACCTTAGTAGTGACCGTACGCTCGTACATAATCACTCCCATGTTGACAAAATGGTTAGTCGAGGACTTATAGCTGACATAGGCGAGGTGATCAATATAGCCATTCACATCAATTCCTCTACGAAGCAAATGTTGGGCCACCTTACTACAACCGAAAAGCAATTCGGTAATAGACAATTGTTCATGGGATTTAGCAGCCAAGCAGTAAAATTCTGGACGTAACTTACTAATCTCATCGTCGTAGTCGGCCAACACATTGACACCCGAAGTGATATGTCTCAACGAAGACGAAGGTCCACCACCAGTTGCACCGGCGGGGGTAGGATCCACACGTACGACAGACAATTTCTTCGATAATGCCAGAACCTCGTCCTCCAGTTTTACAGTATTCGCTACTGTAGCCTCATCTTTCTTTTGCCTAACCACCATTGCAGTCAGCAAATCATCGTACTCTTTCGTTCCCCTTCGAGGAATGTCGGCTTCATTCGTAATGTCCGACCACTTGAAGATCATTTCCTTCGACACGGACATTTCGGCAGGTAGGCTAGCTTTTACGAACCCTTTCTTCCGAAGACAACTTGGTTCGAGATGACTTTTGCCACAACCCTTACACGATATGAGCCTAGGCATATGTTGCAATTTTTTTGTTCAGTAAAGAAAAAATTTCCAAACTGAGAATGTCTTTTCTCTGCTCGATCTTATGCTTTTGAGCTACAGGCCTAGACTGACCAGTGACTCTCTGTCCTTCTTTAAATATGTCCAAACTTCGGCCAATAGCCATCAAGCATCCTGGTGACGTACAGCAAGGGGTCAAGCCAGTGATTTCCTAGTCAGGTCCTTTTCTCGCAATTTATAATTATATTAAATTAATATTTACCATATATCCACCGAAAGGAGCATCGTCAGAGTTGAATCAGTTCATAAACTATTGTTTGTGATGGTTTTTGAAGTCGAGCAGGGGGAACCCGCCCACTACCTCACAATGAAAGAGGGAACGGGGGAGGGAGTGGGAGAGGGACAGGGACAGGGACAGGCAACACAACAACAGCACAACACTGAACAGTGAAAAAAAAGCATCTAAACAGGGTTCCATTTGTGGTATGAAGATACTAAGTTATAGAGACAACTTGAAAGAGAAAGATAGTGGGAGAGGGAACAAGGAGAGATGAGGATGTGGGCCCCACTGTCCCACTAGCAAATCCTGTGCGTAGCACGGGTATTTGCTAGTTATTATATATTATAATTCACAGCTTTTAAGGCTTGATCTTAAGGTCACTCTGGAGCAGTTCTCTTTTTTCATTCACAGGTATCCTTTGTTTTACATTGTATACCACATAGATTGTGCTATGTCCTGGTCTAGTTTGTATAACATGCTGTAGAGATCAAACATAATCTTATTGGCAGGAATTCTAGGAGTTTCTGGATTGTTTAAGTCTCTGGATTTTGAGGTGTCACGCAGTCTTGTCATGCATCCACGGACTATAGCGGTTGGTTTGTATTCTCTGGTCACTGAATTCTTCGTTGGTGGCCTGGGTGAGTACCTGTTGATGTCTTTAGGTGATGGTGTGCGAGTGTCTGTGACAGCTGTCCTGATTCTTTAGAGCAGATGCTCATAGCTGTACATGGTCGAGGAGGTGGTCACTTATCTCAAATTTGGCGGTTAGGTCGATGTTGTTATGTAACATTACGTAACATTGTGTAACCTCATTATATTTATATTAATTATTAATTATCACCTATTATCTCATTACTTAAAACCGCTAATTATACTTAACTAGCTAGGACTGTGCAAGTCTACTTATACATGCTATGCCATGGGTATTACGTAAGGTCTACGCCCACCTAATTATATATGCAGACCCAGGAGGAGCATGTACGTTTCACAGGATTCATTAAACAGTTGCTTGGACCTTCTCACGAAGTCTACACGCGTATCCGAGTTCCTTTCTTACACCTTAACACTGGTGGAGAACCCGTCTATCTCGGAAACCGAGGAAATCTCACAAAATTTTGCAAGAAGCGAGTCAGTTTAAGTCTTACACCTTAACAATGTCTGAAGTGTCTCTCTGGTCTGTGTCAGATTTTGAGTCTGACGATGCTGAGTCAGTTTTGTTGGATTTATTGTCATTAGTGATGTTTCCAGAGGACGTTCCTGTGATGCAGGTGTCCTCTCTAGTGGTGTTGTTGTTCTTTGTAGGTGTGGAGATGATGGAGATATCAGCGGTGTCTTCTTTCTTATTTGGTGTGGGTGTGAGGTTTTCGGGAAGATCAATTGGCATTGATAGAAACCTGGTTTCCCCTGTGGATGCTGTTGCTGCTATGGGGCCCTTTTCTTTTCTGCAATTTTCTCCATTCCTTTTTCGCAATGATATTCATAGGATGGATGTGAGTGCGTATAAAAGAAATACTTTCCCCGGCAATAGGATAATTGGCCCATGCAACAAGTTAATCTTATGAGATACTATATGTAGCCTAACCTTTCCCTGCTCAACACTGTGCATAAGTGTAGATCTCAGTGTTTTGTATTTACTAAGTTTCTACCCATCTGTGACACTACTTACAAGTACACAAGAGGAGTAACAGAGGTCGCGGACCCAAAAAAGTAGTTTGTTCAACATTAGTTACCGCATTGCTTTTCTGTGTTCTTGACAACCATTTTTCCCGCATTGAGAATTGTACCATATTTCCTTGAACAAGTGTTTTCGGCACTTGGATTGAAGGGGCAGTTTTGTTTCTAATTCTTATAGGAATTCGACAATTTAACAATATAAATAGACCAATCCTGTCATAATTACATTGTGTTAATTAACATTAGCCAATAGTGTGTATTCATTATAAAAGACCACAGGGGGTAGCGACATCTGACCAATAAAGCTTGATATATTTGTTGGACCAATAGCCTTGTCTGTTGGTTATACCCAATCAGACTATATATCTCATTAGGCTATTGGCCCAATTGGGTGTGACCCAGTTACTCATGGTCCACCTGGTGTGTGACCTTGGTACTTCCAGTCCACCTAGTGTGTGACCTTGGTACTTAACCTTAACTAATGAATATTCATGATCCTCTAGCTTATGCGATCATATAATTATTCTATATTAAAGATATACAGTTATGCAATTGCATAATCTTATGTAATACCTTTGTTACAATTACAGGAACAATACTGCTCGTGACAATATATTACAGTTACATTGATACAAAAGGAATAGGTTTTAGTCCTCTGCTCATTTGTAGGTCTTCCTCGACCGCTTGTTGACTAAATAAAATACAATATCATTTTATCAAAAAGATACTTATTATCTAACGATTCATTTGGTTTTCATATCATATATATTGTGATTATTAGATTTGATTATTCTTGTAATTTCATTGTAAAATTTTCCGATGTTAAATACCCTTGATTTACATATCATCCTTTGTTATTACGTTCAGTAACATGGTATTGACACTTATTATTACATACAAACTTACTGCGAGAAAATTGTATTACATCTCTGGAGTTCTGTATTACATCTTGTGTCTCAGTCCAACATACTCAACATTGGGTAGGGATGGGGGTGCTGCGGTTTAATAGGGATGGAAGGGTCAGGGGAGAGTCAAACAAATGTAGTTTGACTAAATACTATATTTTAAGTTAATTGATGTATATCATATCTTGGAAGTGTATTAATGAGTAAAGGTTTAATTCCTCAATGCTAATGTTGTTGTCAAAATATAGGAGGGTGCCTTTCCCCCATAGGCCTGGGCGTCAACCCAGAGAGAGAGGGAGAGAGAGGGAAGGAGGGAGAGGGAGTGGAAAGGCATCCTAAATCCATCTGTGTAGGCCTACAGTCGCACAACCTGTGGTGGAGATCAATCACTGATCACCTATCTTGCAGTAGGCTAAATTAAAGGGTGGGGTAAGACTTACATGCGTGCATGAGTGTGGGTTCTTTGGGATTTGTCTTCCCAACTCTAATAATATCCTTGAATAAGTGTAGGAATAAGATATATACGATATAGAGGTATAAGAATATGCTACTTAGCGTGCAGGTGCAACACAGAGCCGCATTCGTTAACTCAGGGTTAACTCCCACTAATAGGGGATTTGCATGTCCGCCATCTTAAATCTTGATTCATATGGAATTATGAGAGTTGTATGTCAGTGTAAAAGCTATAGAAAACGTGATCTCATGTAAATAGTCATGTGCTTTACATGTTTCTATAAAACAAGACTTCATCTTTCCCATCATGCATTTGGTTTTTATAGATCATTTATGCAAGCTATGGTATTGGTGAAACCATACATGCAATGTTGGATGGAAATGTTGCTAAATATTTGTTAGTCAGATCTGAACTGAGCATGCACGGTAATAAAGTATTAGATTGGTCCATGGGATGCCTTGGCCCTGAGGGCCTCGGCATCCCCTGGACAGTTAGATCATGAGGTCGTGAGTTTTGTCTAAGGCTCCTGTGAACCAGGCCACGGCGAAGCCGAGGCTTGGTTCCAGGAGACTTAGACAAGACAAAGGACCATAATCAAATGGTCTAATGCCTTTAGTCCCCTTTTGTTGCTCAGTTTTGAGCAGGAAAGATTTTTATTTTGGTTTATATGTAAGCAATCGGCCAGGAAGCGGCTGTCCAACACTAGTATTCCTACAGTCTAGCTATGCCTTCTAATGAACACGTGCTATGCATCACATGATATGCTTCATGTAATATCAATATGACCAGCTACCATGACATAAGTTAGTTAAGAGCCAATTTTAAAAATCCACTAAAAGATTAATGACCAACCTTAGTTGATACGAATAATAATGCAGTCACACCACTGGGCTCTATGTTTGGGACGATTCTGGGCCATTGCTGCCCTCTGCAGCTAGGCATTATATGACTTTAAGGCCTTGAAACTTAAATTCAGCACCTTCTCCAACCTTTGCCATTATCATTTCCACATTTGTGACTCTGACATGGAGGAGGTGGAGACAGAGATGGAGGAGGAGGTGGAGAAAGAGTTTGAGAAGGAGGAGCCGGAGGTGGAGGAGGAGCACGAGGTGGAGAGACAGGTGGAGGATGAGGTGGAGGAGGGGGTGGAAGAGGAATAGGAGGACGAGGGGGATTGGAGGAAGAGGAGAAGGAGGGGTGGAGACAGAGGTGGGGGAGGGGGTGGAGACAGAGGTTGAGGAGCAGGAGGTGGAGAAAGAGGAGCAGGGGGAGAGGTGGAGGAGGGCCAGGGGAGTGAAGGAGGAGGGAGAGGCAGGAGGCGCCGGTAGAGGTGGAAGTGGAAGGGGAGTGTAGAAGAGGAGGAGAGTAAGAGGTGGATGCGGAGGAGGAGGAGGGGAAGTGGAGAAGGTGGAGGAAGAGGAGGAGCAGGAGGTATTGAAACAGGTCGAGAAGGAGGAGCAGGAGGACGAGGGGGAGGAGGAGGGGGAGTGGAGAAAGAGGAGGAGCAGGAGGTCGAATGGAGTGCAGAAGGGGGAGGAAGGGGAGGAGGGGAAGTGGCGGATTTGGAGGAGGATTTGGAGGTTGAGGAGGAGTGGAGAAGGTGGAGGAGAAGGGGGAAAATGGAAATCCCAGAGTCTGCCACATTTGTCAACCAATATGCCTATGTCTGTCTCTCTATTTGTATATACCCATCAATTTATGCCTTCTATTTATATAAATAATTATTTATCAATAAGACTCAAATCTTGTATTAATATGGGCAAAACCTCAGTTGTGGTAGCACTTTCAGGATACCCACACATACCCAATTCTATTCATTAAGTCATGGACAGAAAGGAATCACCTGAAAGCCTTGAACCTTATTATATAGCAAGGGTATACTTTCACTACATGTTCACTGGTTGACACTGCGATGCTTCTACCAGAGCACCTAATGTGTTAATTAATGTTGTTGATTGATGGATTTCTGCATAATCTCTAAGTGTTGAATATTAGAGCACGTCTTGTACTCACATCCCAGGTCACAATCTGTATCATAATAAATGTTGTGGTTGCTAAATCAGCCTACTGCGGTACCTCTACCAGAGCCCCTAATGTGTTAATTAATGCTGTTGATTGATAGATTTTTGCATAATCGCTAAATGGGTAAGATTTTCAGAAAATGTACAATTGGCAGCTCTACACATTTAGTAAATTCTGTTAAATTAGGCTGCAATTTGATCAATACTGGGTAAATTTGAATATATTCGGCATTGCATTGATTATAGCAATCTGTTTGATTGAGTTGAACTGTATTTTGTACTATATTTCCGTCTGAAATTTGGGTTATTTGAGAGGATTGGTGAAGGTGAATTGTGCATTTTCTGGAAATCTGACCCATATATCATGTGACGTCTTACATGAAAATGAGACACAAGTCGCAATAATTGATATTTTTCAAAGTGTTTTATTCACAAGAGGGTGAGCCGGTGTTGTGTCTATAGGTGTAAATATGATACGGATGTACGAATAACATTACCTGAATAAAAATCTTGAATAAAAAATTAAAAAAACTCTTCGCAGTACTTAATGTTCTCATTTTTAGGGTATCTAGCGCTTTGAGTCCTATGAATACATACAAGTTTTTCAAGACAGTGTATCAAGTATAATTATGCGTTTCTAAGGTCATGCTATTAAGTTTATTTAGCTACTTTATACCAGTAATTGTCCACCCAGAAATATTGACTTTTTTTTTCAAAAATAAGAATTTCAAACTAAAGGCCCATTATAGATGTCTGGATGTTTACTATCATTAGAATATATTTGATCTCATCGTTTCAAATATGATAATATCTCAAAATCCATTTTTACGACTTTTGATGAGTCACACATGTGTAGTGATTCTTGAGTATGATATATCCGATCAAGTGAGTTGAAATATGCCAGCGTTTCTTTTGGTTTTTTTTAAACAATTTTATTAGGAAGATTTCCACAGTGTGGTAGGTCTCATCTCCTACAAAGGTATTTATAATATTTAAGTTTAACGCGATATCTGACAATTCAGTTCCTTTAACATCATTACACAGCTCTAGAATATTTAGTTAACATACAAATGGCGCGTTGTTAATACTACCCACATCTTGTCCGATACAGAACAATTATACTATTCTATATGTATGGTATTGACATCAGCATCTATCCACTCAATATACTGTTACCTCTTCTATATTTAACATAACTTACTCTTTTTATTTTTGGGGGGCCCATGATTAAAAACAAATACATAGATTACATAGATTCTCGCTGGGTAAAAAAGATTGGTTACATATTACCATCGATTTTTCATACATACAATAAGTCACATCTAGCATTGCTACGAAAGGCCTGCATTACAGGTTATCTAAACATCAAATCATCAAGTTATCTGTTACCTTCAGATGGTTTTTAGGCTAGTCCACGACATGTTCTGCACCATTACATTTCGACTGTTCTACGTACGAGGACCCTAGCGTTGCACGTTCTGTGTTTCCTTCTCCGGATCTTAATGCTAATCGATATTTAATGAATATATGAATCAGATTTTCAGAAAATGTACAATTGGCAGATCAACATATTTTGCAAATTCTGCTTAATTGGACTGAGAAATCATCAACACTATGTATATATGAGTATATTTGGTATTGCCTTGATTCAAACGGTCTGTTTGGTTATGTTGAACAGTATTTTGAACCGACTTTTTGTCTTAAATTTGGGTTATTTCAGAGGATTGGTGAAGGTGAATTGTACATTTTCTGAAAATCTGGTCCATATTCGTGATCATATGTTTCTTTAAAATATGAATATCTTAGCAGGTGGGGGGGGGGCGGAGGAAAAGAATTATGTTCACCGGTATATATGAATCCAAGGTCGAGAGTTGATAAGGTTAATGTCCAAGCAGTTCTCCGGAATTGAAAAGTAAGAGAGAATTTTTTTTTTTTCTTTTTAACATTTTATTAGGTAGATATCCACAATGTGGTAGGTCTCATCTCCTTGAAAAAGTGTACAGTTTTACATCTAGATTAACTTCATTATTACACAAAAATTATAATTACTCTTTTCAATTTACAAATGACAGTACATCATAAGCGACGAAAGGTCACAACACAACAAACATTTTTTTTTTTTGGTATAGGCCCAGTTATTAAAAACAATACTCATCTCGCTTACAGTAAAAGGAGTTCGTCAAAATTTCCACCGATTTTTTTAATTACCTTTACTCTTACTATCTTCACAACTTCTCATAATACTTGATAAAATACTTGATGAATCCTATTCTATTCCTCCATCAATGATGAGGTTGAGGTCCTTGCTTCCCCAACCTCTCCTAGCAGCGATACCAGCGAAAGGTAACCAAATCGGTAAAAAAAAGTCAATTGTGTGTTTTCACACAAAACAGGGATATAAATAGTTGTAGATGTAAATAGCTCTACCATTGAAAATAGGAAAATGGAGAATAGTTTAATAAGAGACCGACAGGACATTGACACTGAACTTTTATTCATCCACTACACGTCGGAGATCTCTTTGAATTAAATTAAATTAAATTGAATCGAAGTAATTAGCATGAGAAGTAGTATTGTAAAGTATATTATAGAACGGGGCAATGAGCCGGGGAATTATATTTACTCAAAAATTGTGTTTTATCTGTCAAACAAAGCATCTCGATATCTAGTTAAACGACTTACAGGTATTAAGTATACAGGATCCCCCAGGAAGACCTCCATTGGCTGGCGTCCTATTCTGAAATGATGTAATTGATTGAACCAGAATAAAAATATGATATATATATATATAAATAAATACTTGGAAAGTAAATAATTATAACCATCAACACAAATAGAGGAATGTATCATTACATAATTTATTAAGAACCATATTAAGGGGTTACATCTAGAACCCTACAAGCTGGTTGAATGCAAAATGCTGCGAGATATGAAGACAACTAAGGCCCAAAAAAAATAGGTGTGTTTCCGATTTATCTGGCGGAAAACTAGGTAGGGGGGGTGGTAATTTTTTTATTTTTTTTATTTTTTTTTTGGAAACCACCTCCCAGGAACTGAAAGAAATGTCTATTTCATAACAATAGTTGTTTCAAACATGGGAAATGTGCTTTTTGACAGTTCTGGGTTAGGAAAACCTGTTTTCCTGCTTTCATAAGCTTTTTTTGTCAAGAAATCCCCCAAAAGTAAGATATGATTTTTAAAAAATCAGGTATGGTAAAAAAAAAGTTAGGTAGGGTAACGTTTTTCTAGGTGTGGGGGGGGGGGGTAAATTGGAAACACACCTATTTTTTTTTTGCCTAATGATAAAGGAGTTAACTAACATAATCTCAAAATATCCGCATGTCTGAAAATGTAGCCACCTGTCAGCATCCGGAAGAACATAAAAGGTTCCCGGAAATCCTCAGATGAGACAATATGTGTGTTAATAACATGTATTAATATCAGATGAGCCAGTTCCTGCTTTTATTCAACTACCCTCTCACATACATTTTAGTGATAGATTTTGCTCTGGGGTATTCTGTTACCAGTCTTTGTTAGTTGAGCCCAGGTTCCTGGGAGGGAAGTGCCAGCATCTTAGACCATTGCACTATGTTCAACCTGATATTAACCTTCTCACTGAGCTTGTTAAAGCAGCAGTCCCAGCAGCATTCCCAGTAAACAGCCAAGAACTTAAGATTCTCTGCATTTTTTTTCTGTTCTTTTCCAACCTTATTAATCTATTAATGGTTAATATGAAAGAGCACGGCGTCGATAATATTGTATAAAATCATGTTTTTAACTTATCCCTTCCTCTCAATAACCCACCACTGACAAGGTGATATGAGTTCTTAATTGTTCTTAATTCTCATAAATTATCGTGTACCTTATTTTTGTATTTAATTGTAACTTAAATGAGTAATTATCTCATACTTAATATGTGAATGTACTTCGTAACTTGTACTGTCCTAAACAGAGATAATGTATAATATCTATTTTTTCTCTATTTGTTTAAATCAGGCTGTCCTGAAAATATTCCTACTTATACGTGTGGAAATGTTGTAGACCTGAATAAGATATTTTCTCAATCAAATCAAAACCCATCTAAAAGTCAATTTTGTTTTTGATTTGGTCCCGTTGTTTTTGCTGCTAACAGGCCTCATTATAAAAGTTAACATATTTTGAAGACCTACTGAATCTTTCCCTTTGGTGGCTTCACTCATTGGCACTATTTTCTCTTGGCCGCTCTGACTTCCAAGTCTTGTATTAACATATAGCAGCAGCAGCAGCAGAATATTGATAAACTCAGTTCTATAAGTCGCAATATGAGTAAATCTGGTCAGATTATTTCTCATAACAGCTGAGAATGCAGCTTTAAGCATTCAAGAATATTCCACCCTGCCCATAGGATCAATAATGAATGCAAAAAAAAATAAAAAAAAAATAATGAATGCATCGATAATATCATGTAAAAAATTACGAGAGGTTGGTGAAAACCCCAGATCGATGCGTGTGAGATAGCAGTTGGTTCAAGTATTGCAGATAAGGTCTTCCATTAATGGTTATTAACTTGAAGAGATCAGTAAAGACTGATCTCTAAGAGCCAATTAATCAATGAAATCCTATTTTAGAGCCACTTACAGTTATCTACAACCAGCTTAAACTGTATTCTCAGCTATTGCGATAGAAACACGTATCAGCCATTGCTTGGACTATACGGCTGAAGTTTCCTCCATTTTAATGAGTAAGTTTGGTAAGATTTGTTTTTGAGAGGTAGAGAGAGGGAGAGGGAGAAAGAGAGAGGGAGAGGGGGAGAAAGGGAGAGAAAGAGAGAGGGAGAGGGGGAGAAAGGGAGAGAAAGAGAGAAAGAGAGAGGGACAGAGAGAGAGGGACAGGGAGAGAGAGGGGCAGAGAGGGACAGAGAGAGGGAGAGAGAGTGAATGAGTGAGGGAGAGAGAGGGAGAGAGAGAGAGGTTGAGAGAGAGGTTGAGAGAGAGGGAGAGAGAGGGAGAGAGAGGGAGAGAGAGGGAGAGAGAGGGAGAGAGAGGGAGAGAGAGGGAGAGAGAGGGAGAGATATGTGCAACAGGGGGGAAAGAGAGGCAGAGGTGGGACAAAGGTGGGAAATGGGGGAAAGAGGGAGAGAAAGGGAGAGAGCAGGACAGAGTGGGAGAGAGGGAGAGAGAGGGGAGAGGAAAGAGGAAGTTAGAGGGAGGGAGGGAGGGAGAGGGTGTTAGAGGGAGAAAGGGAGAGAGGGAGAAAAGCAGGAGAGAGAGGGAGAGAGAGGGAGAGAGAGAGCTGAAACACCAGCCTCTAACACAGACATCCGCCTATACAATAAAAGCCCACTGTGAGGCCACCGACCTTACACTAAAGCATGTATGTCTGTCATAATGAAGCAAAACGCTGGTAGGTGGAGGCACTGGAGGAGGAGGTAACCACCTGTATACCACCTAGCCTTCACCAGGAGGACACTGTCACAAAGATGGTAGACTGTAGAAGGAGCAGGAGGAGATGGTGGAGCAGGAGTTGGAGAAAGAACAGCAACGGTTGCTCTCTGTGGACTTCTGTACTCTTTCTTGACTTGGAAATGTTCTCACTATCAGCCATCTGTGCCCTTTGCTTTCTGGGGCCAGTTTCAGCATCCAACCATGACGAAGGTAATGTAATGATAAATTCACATCATTTTGTTTGATTAGGCAGGGTTATTATTATGTGATATTTCCACCCAGATGATAAAAAGCTGATCCAGTGGATAGACTTTAGAATAATAGGATTTAGGGTTTGACCCTAATGGAAGTAATATTTTGTTATGTTGAAGTGGTTTTATTCCAGAATCAACATAACAACATTACATTGCTTTAAATGTCAGTAAAGATCATGCCATCTATATTATATACTATATCTAATTATTAACCCACCTGTATCTGTTTTCTACTTTTACTATAGAATTAAATTTATCATATACTAATTTACTATTATACTAATTTACTATTTATATTATAATGCACATCAGGTACTATTTAGAAAACACTATTAAGTTAATATGAGCAAATAGTTATCAACATTACACAGAAAATCACTAAATATGAAATAAAAGAAGCATATCAAGAAGAGGAAAATCAAAGATGAAAAACAGAAAATGAGTGAGGAATGGGGCAGAGAGATGTGTGAAGGGATTTTTTTTTATTACAAATATGGCGACTGGATATAAAAAGGAAAACGAAAAGAGTATGAAAGAAAAGCCTTATTCCAATTCGCCCGGGGGTAATTTCGTATTATTAAACTTTACCCAATATCTATGACGAAAAAATAATGAACTTATGTTTGTTTGTCACGTTTGCATGGCAACTGTTTCTGAAAAATTGTGAAAAGAATAAGGACCTTGTGGCAATCAAATCTCTCCCATTTCATAAAAACTTCATGAAAACTAATTTTGTCTCTTCAAGTTGTTGGGAAGAAATGACTGCATCCATCAACTTTGTCGCAAGGAATTAAAACGGCAGGAATGATAAAATGATACCAAAAAAATACCAATTTCGGCAGGGTTTGGGAAAAAATAGAGGATGAGGAAACATCTTGTCTATAATCAGAATGATAGGCCAAACAGATTATTTCATAAAGTTAATATTCAAATTCCATTGATGTATTGTAAATGTTGAATTATCATATATCTGACTTTAGGAAAAAGTAAAAGCAAATTAAACCAACGGAATAATTTTGAAATGGCAAATACAGCCTCAAAATATGTCCGCAGGGATGATATATATGTTTACCAAATATTGGTAAGGATTGCAATCGTTACAGTAGTAATTTTAGTTTAAAAAACTAATCAAATCGCATGTTTGAAATATACCAAATCTAATAAACAAAATCGGGATGAAATGTTATAACTTTATATTTCTATAAGTGTCCATGTCATGGGCCTCATTTAGAGCAATTACCAAGATTAGAGCACTGGATAGCACCGGTAAAGCTGCGAGATGTCACTGGATCGCTTGTATCTGCACTTGGGTCAGATTTTCAGAAAATGTACAATTGGCAGCTGTACTCATTTAGTAAATTCTGCTAAATCAGGGTGCAATTTGGTCAATACTAGGTAAATTCGAGTATATTTGGCATTGCATTGATTCTAGCAATCTGTTTGGCTAGGTTGAACTGTATTTTTAACTTTGTTTCCATCTGAAATTTGGTTTATTTGAGAGGATTGGCGAAGTTAAATTGTACTTTTTCTTAAATTCTGACCCACTTATGGGCCACTATATTGATTTGCTTCTTCGTAGTGTCCTTCACCTTTGCTCTTTGTTCGCTGTTATTCTTAGCACAGTAATAGTGGAGAGCGATTCTACTGGTTTGCTTTTTAATTACGAAAGTAATAGTAATTCTATGAATCCACTCTCTGTGTGCTATTGACACGTGACTAAAAGAGGCAGAAAGATTGTGGTTGTGTTCAAATCAAGTTATGCTCAAGTCATGTAGTTGCGCTAAAATAAAAAAAGTCAGATATTAGTGGTACGTCCGGTGGGCATCTAAAGAAGCGCAAATACCAACTTAATGTAGGGACTCCACTATGGAAAAAACGGCAAAAAACGGCTGTGACGAATTTTTTGCGACGAACTATCTAATCAAGTTAGATATTTTGCAATTGTTGGCAACAAATAAATGTGTTGCCGACAACCTATTTTACCCCTCTTCTACTAGTGATTTGTGTGCACCGAATTTTTAGTCATGTCGGCGACGAATTTTGCCTGTAGGCGCCGTTTTTTACCTATAGTGGAGTCGCCCTATAACACAGTGTATAGAAAGCGTATTTACTGATATCATTGGACCACGCTGGTTTCACTTTATCTTTGCTCGTTTTGAGTGGACCTATTGTAAATAAAATATCGAAATATCCCCACAGCGGTAATAATGTACAAATAGTTAGTGGATGTGTTAGTAATAGTGTTGCGTTGGTGCGTTTTGGTTGCTAAATCTCCCTATTGACACACTGCGATGCTTCTACCAAAGCACCTAATGCGTTAACTATTGCTGTTGATTGATGGATTTCTGCATAATCTCTAAGTGTTGAATATTAGTGCATGTCTTGTACTCAAATCCCAGGTCACAATCTGTATCATAATAAAGGAAACTGACAGATGGGTGACACATGTTTGATCACCAATGTCTCTAGTAAGTTATGAATATCATAACAAGCTCAGATAGGTGTGTTGAATCTAATGCAGAATATTTGGATTGTTTTATCACATGCGGTATCGTCATAAAGTTTGATCTTAAATAGTTTCTCTTTTATTGGGCCAAAATCCCCAAATAAGAAAAATACCTAAGAAGAAATGTTGCCTTCATATCTCGCGTAGGTGTTTATTTAAATAATCTGTTCTCAGCATCTCATGAGTCTATTATTAGCATATCAGTTGTGACATATATTGTCATATATGTATAACTCATTTAAATTAATTTGCTTGAATTGATTTATTTTGTACAAACTATATGTGATTGAATGAAACGTATCGCAGCAGCAAAATTTCCTTGTCAATAAATATGTTTTAATTCTTTTTTTAAAATAGCGTATTTGCATGTCCGCCATCTTGGATCTCAATTTCCACGGAATTATGGGAGATGTATGTCAGTATAAAAGCTATAGAAAACATTTTCAACGTGGAATAATTAACATTGATCTTATGTTAATAGCCATGTGTTTTACATGTTTTCATAAAACCCGATTTCATCTTTCTGCATTTGGTTTTTTATAGATCATTTAGACAAGCTTTGAAATTGATGGAAATATTCTTGTAATTTCTGATAAAAATGTTGCTAAATATTTGTATGCCAGACCTGAACTGATTCCATCCCAGCGAAGACATGCGCAGTGAGACATGCAAATCCTCTAATATGGTCAAAAGGAACAAAAAGTAGAAAATTTGGGTCGGTGTTAACTGAGAATGCAGGTTCAAGGGGTCATTTTAATTTTAAAATCATTCCTAGTTGTTATCCCAGATATTTGAAGAACATGACACGTGCTTGTCTGCCTGTGACGCAAAACTAACACCAATTAGTAGGGGAATCAGAAAACACGTATCAGGTTTTCTATTTTCTTAATTAAAGCTGCACTCTTTGGTCACGTGATTCCTTAGTCCCTTTAAGGGGAGGGAAAAGTGCGGGAATTTTGACTTCAAACTATTGCCCCCTAAATCGCCGTTTGCGACCAACCATGGCCAAATGTACAGCTGTACTGTATTGTGCTGTCCCTGTTCTATGTGCAGCAGCTGTTGTTTTGCTTAAAAGGAAGGAAGAGCTGGTTATACTGGCCCTGTTTCTCCATGGTTGATTGCAATGAGCGACCACTGGGCAAAGGGTGGACAGGTCCATGTCATAAATAGAAATCAAAAATCTCCCACTTTTCCCTCCCCTTAAAGGAACTAAGGATTCACGTGTCAACTACTTTTTGGACAGACTATAGTCTTGCGAGCGTTTGTTTGTTGTCTTTGTGTTGGTTCTGTTGATGGAGAGGGGTGGCGATCCTCCCTACATGGTTCACAGACCT
This sequence comes from Sthenelais limicola, assembly GCA_942159475.1. Classification (NCBI taxonomy): domain Eukaryota; kingdom Metazoa; phylum Annelida; class Polychaeta; order Phyllodocida; family Sigalionidae; genus Sthenelais; species Sthenelais limicola. The sequence goes on from OW804095.1 coordinate 147,440,556, forward strand.
ATTGATTTGATTAGAACCTGAGCTTGAAATCCAATATCCCTCGTGGTGGATGAGATGTAGCCAGTCTGTTTTCCCTCATTTTTCCCAGTATGTGTCTGTGCTTTTAGGGTTTCAAGGTAAAAGTGTGCTTTGAGCAATAACAATGGGGTTGTTGCATAATGTTATGACTCTTCACTGAAACCAAGGAAACTAAAGATACAAATCCATAAGGAATGGACTATCGTTATGCAACGCCCCGATTTTTAATGGCCTTTTACAATATAGGTAGCAAGATCTATATTTCTCAAAGTGATACATTCACAAGATCTCTTTGTTGAAATGGTCTCATATTGGGGTTGTCCAGTACTTTGTGTGCCAAAGGTCAAGACTGTATTGAATATATTGCTGCGTCTCTAAGGTCAACCTGTGGAGTACATTAAGCCCAGAACCACCCGGAAATATTGCAAAGCCCATTGTTGAGCTTTCCTAAATGTTCACGTCGTTGGAATCCACGTAACCTCATCTTTTCAAACATTATTTCAAATCCATTTTCTTTGGTTTATGACTTATTCTTTCTGTGACAGATCACATATATGGTATTTGATACTTGTATATATAAATGATGTTATTTCTCAAAGCACAATTACAATAGTCCTTCAGATGAGAAAAAGGGATGACACTCCTTCCGGCATAGAAACAAGTGTATACAATAGATCTGCCAGAAGACCCTTAAATTATAAAAACTAATTACATTTGAATCAAATATAATTTAATTGCATCAATAATGCTATATTACATTAATTAACTTACATCAACTGTATGTTATGTTGTCCGTGCCCAATTGGATTGCATTCAATTAATTGGATTGCATTATAATTACATCAACAGCTAATATTACTAGAATACATCAATAATTAGAAACATTCGTTCATAGGATGTATGCAATATAGGATTGCGTCTCATCATTCATATGGTCATAGGAACATTAAGATTAACAGTCTAGGAACATGGTTGGAACTAGAATCTAACAAAATAGGTGTGGTGTGGGTATGGTGCATACAAACAAGAGTGGTGCTTTGACCAGCCATTGTCGCTGGTTGAACTACAGCAGTCGAGACTCGGAATGTCGGGAGGTCTGCAGGACCTGTTGCATTAGCTAAGGAAAGGAATCTTTTTGTGAGAATTCCTTCCCCTGTAAAGGAAGGAAAAGCATTCCTTCCTACGTGAAATTCCCACGTGGCAGGAATACCCAATGCACAAAATGGTGGGTAGGAACTTTCATTCCTTCCCACCATTGTAAGGGTGAAAAGCTTTAGGAATTTTCCACACATAATTTTCCTTTCCTAAGCTTATACAACAGGCCCACCAATGCAAGCATGTGGGAGGGGGGGGGGCTTTTCATGATAAGCGCACCCTTCCCCCCCCCCCCGATGTGTGTCTGTAGGGGCAATGGGAAGGTTAACCACACAACCATGACTTACGAATGGGGCGCCAAGTGTCAACCAACCCATTTCCCTCATTCTTTTTTGTTTCATTCCAGAATTTCTCAGAATTGGAAAACTAACTATGAACAGGCGGGATTAAAAGTTGTGAAGCAAGTTTAAAAATTGTGAAGCGAAGTTTAAAATTCTAAACTACATTCTTTAATTCTGAAGCAAAATTGAAATTCTGGAGAGCAATTAACTATTCTGAAACAAAATACAAAATACACAAAATGAACAAGTCAGAGGCTACTGTGTGGACAATATTTAAGCAATAATCACAGACAATATCAAAGTTCTAACCATTTGCATGCACACGCCATAAATACAAATGCGCACATACACATACATGTTCACAGGTAAACAAACAAACAAGTAAGTAGTATATGGAACTCTCACACATTGCATGGCTCTACTAATATACGTATGTGGGCCAGATTTTCAGAAAATGTACAATTCACCTTCACCAATCATCTCCAATAACCCGAATTTCAGACGAAAATAAAGTTCAAAATGCTGTTCAACCTAACCAAACAGATTGCTAGAATCAATGCAATGCCAAATATACTCGAATTTACCTAGTATTGACCAAATTGGAGCCTAATTTAGCAGAGGTCACTTAATGTGTACAGCTGCCAATTGTACATTTTCTGAAAATCTGACCCACGTATCATACATAGGGTATTTTCTCTTCCTTGTTCCACACGCGCTCGTTCGAGGTAGCAACGCTTTGCGTCTCTTTTGAGGTGCATTTTTCCCTCAAAGTTGTATAATTGAGATTGAGAGAGCAGGGTGAGTGAGAAGGCGAGCAAAGTAATGGAGGGAGAGAAATGGTCGCTAAAATAACAATCAGAGAGAGAGAGGAGAGCGAGGAGAGAAAGAATGAGGTATAGGAAGATGAGAGAGAGGGATGAAAGAGAGATAGAGAATAGGGTCAGGGAACAGAGTAGCGGAAAAGCAAGAACAAAGAGTAAGACAGGAAGCACTTGGGGATTATTCAACGTATTATATTATATTGCATTCACATTTAAACTCAATAATAAACAATTGTTAACATGAATGTTAAACATGGTCAGATAATAAAATACCATGGGATGCTACTTCTCCCGCTACTTCTCCTGCTATTCCTCCCATGTCTTTGGTCCCGCTAATTCAGAATTAACGGGAAGTAGCCGTTTCAAATCAAATATGTTTGAATTGAAGCGGCAACTTCCCGCTGCTTGCTCCTGCTTCTAGAAGTAGCAGGACCAAAGAAATGGAAGAAGTAGCGGGAACAGTAACGGGGCAATGGAACCCATCTTAAAACTAAAGGGTAGGTTCCATTGCCATGCTAATACTATACCTACTACTACACTACTATACATTTACCATTTATTTTTAATGCTATGAGAGCAACTCCCTTGAATGCATTGGCATCCCTTCTTCCACAGCGCTTTTTTCCTTTAGCCTACTGAATTTTTTAATAGTCCCGATCTATTTTTAAAAGAATGTTCTTCTCGGATCATCTTTCTTTTTAAAAATTCATTAAAATGATGAATATAATACGTATGTTATTCCATGATTTGGTCATGAGCGCAGACATTATAATCGATATATTCTCCCGTGTGGGACAGACCATGCAATATAATTTGCGTATAATTTTATAATTTGGACATGCGTGTTTTGTAATGAATTGTTAAATGTTATTGGTGTTATAGTTATAAACAATTGTTTTGGGGTATCAGGTCATTCACCAAATGTTATAAGTAGGGATATGGATTAGTGGGAGAGGTATCAGGTCATTTCCAGCGGGGCTTTCAAGTGAGCAAACTGGAAAGATTTTTTATAGACTCTGAATTAATTCAGGCCCATCTACTAGTAATAATTAGTCATGATGCTTAATTTTGTCCATTTCATAATGGTTGACGGTAAGAATTTGGAAGTGATGCTTAAAGGTAAGTTTCAGACATAAATAGACAGCAATGGGATTTTGCTGGAAGTGGCTGGAACAGGCATGCAAATTTGCTGTTTATACTTCCAGAGAGAAGCTAAAATGTCAGATTTGTTGCATGAAATCATTGAATAAAAGCAAGAATAACATGGTATTGCATCTCCATTACTGTCGGCACCTTTTACCATATATAAGGTTCACACAATACACTTAAGACAAGATACAATACCATGGTATTCTAGCTGTTTTTACAACCATACATGATATCAATTATGGGATTCGGGGGTGCTTTTTTAAATGTCAAAACACATACCAATATGATTACGCATACCAAAATGTTGTCAAAGGAGCATGTGACTCAAAAGACGCAATCTGGTTGGTTTAAAACGTCGCGCTCTTAGTGGGTGCTGCGTAGCGCTGGCCTGCAAGCTTTGAAACTTTTCAGACATTGTTCCGATAATATGACAAGAAATATTACACTAGGCCTATACTACACTATAATAATACACTATTGATAAAGTAAATATTATACTAAATAAATCGATAAATCTATATGTAATAAATACCAAATGGCAATTTAATTGTATGGATTGTAATCAATCTCAACCGATTACAAACCACTGTTATGCCATTAGGTATAATAATATAAAGTAATAATAAAAAGAAATTTGACTTACCTCCATGGGTAGATGTTATTAGAAGGCACAATACTGCTATACTAGATGCATGAAACATGCTGAGTCAGCTGCTGAGGAACCTGTAGATGTCACCTAGACTAGATAAAATACCTTTACTACCCTCCCTAATGTGGGCAACCAGCTTCCATTATTCTACCTTCAGGAAACGTACTTACTGGATCACTGGATCACTTACTGGAACTGACCACTTACTCTGAGCAGCTCAGAACGTCCGGAGTGAGAAGCTCCAGACTGAGGATGAGTTGCTTAGATGTCTCCTCTTATGGGCTGGCCGCTCCTCTTAAGGGTCTGATCCAATATGCCATGTGTTACAGAAAAATTAGTATTTCTTTTATTTCGAAGACAATTTCGTAAAGTGATACATTTATGTTTTCGAAACTATACTATTATGACAAGAGATTTTAAATTTCATGAATTGCCAGTGCGGTCACCATTATGATCTATATATGAATTAATCTCCATAGTACGTAACAAACAATACAACAGCGGAGTACATAGGAATGCTATTCAGCCCAATCGTATGATAACACTTTTTTGAGATTTTCTTGCCAATTAAAACCAATACAAAGTATTATCTGGTCGGTGGTTTCAAGTCATTCACTCAATGTTATAAGCAGGGAGGTAGATTGGAGGGAGTGGTACCAGGTCATTTACTCGGATAGGTAGATAGATGTAAGAGAATATAGTACTGTAGTGCATCAGCGGTGTATAAAACAAGTTGTCAAGGCAGGAGACGTTTTAATATTTTAATACATAAAGTTTTATGTTCATGTTCTGTAAAATCTATTGATTAAAAGACACTTAGCCGGGAGCAAAAAGTGTAAAGCTTAATGATTTAGATTTCAGATACTTTTACTGACGTAGGAAGTATTGTGTCCACAGACGCTATTTTCAGCTACATTAATTCCAATTAATAGAAAAGTGACAATATATATTTGGGAAAGTTTTACACAATAATGCGGACATTACGCATGCTCTTACAAAAAAATTCGGATCTTGAAAATTATGACATATGAGGGACCCACAAAAAAAACTTTATAATTCATAGAATTACTCTGAGAACTATCTTACATTTATAAAGCAATTAATTGATGGCACTATATGGATCCACGAGTATACTTACCCTTTGAGTGCATCAAATAATGCCTAAGGCATTTATAATGTATTTCAGTGTCTGAAGATATGCCAATCAACAAATGGGTGTAGTAAAGCTTCAAACTAATCATGCGTTGTGCGTTATGCATTATTGAGCAAGTCTTTGTGCATCACTGCTCCACACTGTCAATTAAATGTATACATCAAGCCTAAAAATAAAATGGATGATATCTGATGGTAAACACGCATGAATAACCAATGAATCATTGATGCCTATGTTCATATCTAAATATATTTTCGTTACATGGAGCCTTCAGGTTGCAGTTTATTGGGCGAAATACAGTGAAAACAAAAAGGGGAGAAATATAAATTCATGAAATAGTGGGTCAAGATAACATCGAAGTTATAGAAAGGACATTATTATGGACTTAGAAGGTTGTAGTGAGGAGGGGAGAGACTTATGGTATGGACTTAGAAGGTTGTCTATCACATGTCTATAAGTCTCTCCCCTCCTCACCACAACCTTCCAAGTCCTTTAGGGGTAGATCACAAGAGGAGCAGAGACTGGGGTTTCTTGAGGGGGACCTCTATCCTCTGGTAGGATTGTTCGTTAAAAGGCCAATTTAAGGACAAAACCAGACGGGATAACCCTAAAATCAATTAAGTAGCATCGGAATAGTTAACACCAGATTTCTGAACATATTGGCATTTCGGTTTTTATAATAATTTATTCTCAACTCTAATAAGAACGAATCCTTTACTTGTGTATGTGTTATGTTTACAGGAAAATGAGCCACAAGTCGCAAAATTGCTATTTTTCAAAGTATTTAATTCACAAGATCTATTTGTGGGAATGTTTACATTTTTAGGGTGCTTAACGCTGTTTGTGGCATAAATATATCTACCGAATTTCAAGACAGTGTATTAAATATATATATTTTTTTTTAATACATTTTATTGGTCAAAGTTTTACATCAGATGTAATAATTCTCATTTGCATGGCATGGCATGCATTTCAAAGGACCGTCCAGAAATATTGCATTCTTTTATTTCCAAAACTAATAATATCAAAATTAAACAGAAAATATCTGTTGTCACAAACGTGGTATATTTACTGGAGTTAATTATATATATATATAAAAACCTCCAGCTCGACCCCTGAATTATCTGTTAGGTTGCTATGCCTTGGTAACTAGGGACGCCTACAACGACACTTCAAGCTTGGCAAGAACAGAGAATAGACGCGACAATTTTTTTTTAAAAAAGGTGGAATCTATTATATATTCTTTATTTCCCGATGCACCGGAAGACCTGGCACATGGCATCACCTTTTTGTTGACATGGTTGACTGAGGTCAAAAAGATGGACTGATTTTTGTTGATTTAATGGCAAATAAATGGTATTATTCTACCTTTCTAGATGGAATGCCATCAATTGGCACTCATACCACAAACAGTGCATAAATAGTGAAAAGTATAATAAATACAAAACTACCCTCGGGTAAGTTCCATATTACACTTGGGCTGCGTGATGGTGTCTGTTTGCTATGCTCACTACATCCCGTGTGTATTATGTCACATCTGGGGGGCGTTTCATAAGTTAGCGCAGCGCGCGTTCGTTATGCTAGCGTCACTGTCGTTACAATAACGATAAATATAATGCGCGTTCGTTATTCTCGTTTCATAAGGCTAGCGACAAAGTATAGCGCGCATAACGTGTGTATTGAGAAAAATTAATAAAGTTGATTTTAATAAGATTTTATATGACACAAATCAACCATTTACTTAATAATAAGCATATGAAAATACCGCGCTATAGTAACGCAGCGTTGATTAGCGATGCATTAGTTAACATGGAATATGGCCTTTAGCGCGCGCTGTGTTAAAAAATGTCGTTCCTTATTTGGTAATGACTGCGTTAGGCCCTCTAACGTGCGCTGCACTAACTTATGAAATGCCCCCCAGGATCGCCTTTGGGTAATTTTGTCTATGGATTTTATTTTCTTAGAAATAGGATTACAGGTTTTACTGTTAGCAGGTCTTCCAACCGCCCCTGTGGGAATCATCGGTACCATACATATTATACAGAAACAACCAATTTTTATAATACAGAGAAAAGCCAATTTTACTGAGCGTAGTTTCGTGGCAGAAGGGAAAGTATGCTGTCTTCAGTCAAATGTATTGGTAAATGTTACTTTTTGTCTTGTTTCAGACGAAGCTGGTACTACTGCGGCCCCCAACTGGAACTCGTGCTTGGGCCGGTGTCCGGAGGGGTACATCCCGGGCCTGCCCTGCTACTGTAATGAGGCATGTCTGCAGTATGAAAACTGCTGTGATGACTACTATGGCGTATGCAAACGTGAGTTTAACCTTTGTTATAGACCCTTGTAGGTCTGTTGTTTCAAATGTGCTGTTTTGCATAATGACTACATTTCCAGGACTATTACATGTGAGGTGTTTCAGGAAAATGAGTCATAAGTCGCAAAAAATAGATTTTGAGATATCATCATATCTGAAAAGATGAGATCAAGCCGATTCCAATGGCAGTAAACAGTCTAATAATCAAGTATTTCTAGATTTTAAGTTTGATATTTCCGTTTTGGAAAAAAAAAGTTTCCAATATTTGTTGGGGTCAATAAACAGTAAAATAACTAAATGTAGTCCATATGAGGACCTGTAAAACTAAAGTATATATTACATAGATTGTCCTGAAATTTGATACATTAATTGATATAGCTATAAGTGATAAACTCTTCAAAAATCAGAACATTCCAATAATGTGATCTTGTAAAAAAACACATTGAAAAATATCAATTTTGCGACTTATGACTCACTTTCCTGAAACACATCACATAATTTATGTTATAAACTACCACCATGTCCAGCAGAGTCTGAAAACCTCCAACTACTGGGGTGAATAGACTCGCTGACAGGGCATTTGCCAGTAAAAGTATAACAAACAAACAAACAAACAAAACAATAACATGAGTTGAATACTCATTTTGCTGTGTCATGCAATAGGGGATTTGCATAGCTGCCATTTTGAATATTGATTCGCATGGAATTATGGGACTAATGGTACAGTATAAAATCTATAGAAAACATGTCATGTTCAGCATGTGGGCTATTTAACAATGTTCTAATGACAATTATCCATGCATCGTAGGCCTACATGTTTCCATATGCATTTGGCTTTCATAAATCATTCATACAAGCTGTGTTATTGCTGAAAACATTCTTGGAATTTTAGATAGAGATGTTGACAAAATTGTATATGTCAGATACCAACAGAATCCATCCCAGGATTCACTGCAACAGACATGCACAGTGGCACATGCAAATCCCATATTCATCTCGGTGATCTTTCATTCCATACTCTTTCATGTCTCAAACCAATATTTAGTCTCCAAAGATCCAAAAGACTGTTATTTGATCTTATTTTTTCTATAATCCCTATGACTCTATAAACTATGCACCGGTCAGCAGGCCCTTAAATCTACCTAGATTTTATTATTCTTTTTATAATTAATTTAATTCAAAATTTCTATAGGTTCCGACTGTACATGTTCTGACGACCTGACCCTTATATAAATACACGTTTATTTGATAATATAATTATGAGAATAATTATCTAATTTTATTAATTATTTCAACCTCAGCTGGGTTTCAAGACGGCGACGTGTGGGAGACATATGGCCCCCACTCCTACCGTTACTATGACGACGCCAGAGCTTCCTGGAGGGCCGCTAGGGGGCGTTGTGTGGAGGAGGGCGGGCTGCTGGTGAGTGTGAATGACAGGAGGGAGCACCAGTTCCTTGTCTCCAGGGTCCTCAAGGGACGGACGCTCACTGTGTATGTAGGTGCCACTAGTAAACAGCAGGGTAAGTAGTAGGGGCAATTTATTTTTACCCTAAAGAAGGATCGACTCATGATCCGAAACTTTGGAATCAAAAGATGCATCACCATTACCATCAAATAAAACTTCTAAAATACTGAATTGCTGGACTTTTGGTATCATTCGACTATAAATTATTCATTTATTTATTTTTAAAGATTTTTATTTTCGTTATGTAACAAATAAATGCAGATATACACTTCGCTTACAATCAAGAGTTTTTCAAGGTCATCTTCTCTAACCAATTTAAGTAGAAAATAATGTGTTAGTGTTATAAAGAAAAGTTTCATACACAATCGATGTAATTTACAGAGATGTTACATCATAGATCCACTAAATGAAAGGAGTGGGATGAGTAAAGAAATAATGATATATTATGATAAATAAAAAGTAAATATTCTATTAGATTTAGTACGGTTCGAGGTGGGCGTGATGGCGAGAGGGCCGAGCAAGCAGACCAGTGATTATGTTCCAAATGGAAATTTTTAATCTTATTTTTTAAATGCATTGAGATGTTTTATTTTTTATATACACTTTTATGCCCAACATCAATTGGAATTACTGGAATGAGACACAATCGTGCAGATCTGGTTTAAAGCATCAATCCTCTCATTATAGAACCTTCCTATATTCTATATTCTGCTGCTGTTATATGTTCTTACAAGAATTGGTGAGCGATAATAAGTGAAGTCGTCATAGGAAAGCATTCGAACGAGTTCTCCAAAAATAAATAATGACGTTTTAGAAGCTCTGTACAGCCAGACAGAATCCTCCAAAATTTCAAAAATCAAATGACATTTATAAGCAGATGGGTTGGAAAGAAATGGAAGAAAATGTAGGAAATATTACCGACGTATTAGCTTTCAGTTGATATAGTGATGTGTTAGAGGAAAATGAGTCTCAAGTCGCAAAATTAATATTTATCTATTTTAAATACAGAAATACGAATGAAATGTCCTACCATCATTGGAATCTGCTGAATCTCATCTTTTCAAATATGATGGTATATCGAAATCTATGTTTTGCGACTTGTGACTCATTTTGCGGCAACACATCACACATTCACTCTAATTAAATTGCACATATAGGTATCAAGATTTCTTATAAGTAACGTAACCATCTTCCGACAAATGTCCTCCTGTTGGACAAAAACGTGTCTTGACAATAATAGATAAAAGCAACTTTAAGAAATAAACTTGGGACGTGGGGTCTATTTTCTATTTTACCAAAATTATGGGGTTCATTCTACGGTGCTAAGAACCAGAGAAACAAAGAAACAATTCAGAAATAGTCCATTTAGTTGGGGAAACAGACTGACGCATTTAATGTGATGGGAAAAAAGTCTCAGGGGGCATCCGGATTTGAACCGGGGACCTCTCGATCTGCAGTCGAATGCTCTGCCACTGAGCTATACCCCCAGATGTTAGACCATCTGCATGCATCATCTCAATATCATATCATATCATTGAAACTAAGTGGGGCATGCATAAGAACCATTTCTTAAAATTCCATAAAGGTCCCAAGGCTTTATTTTTATTGTCCACATAGTTTAACTTGCAGGTAAAAAATTCCTACTCTAGGAATACAAATATAGCATTTCACCTCAAAGCACAAAGTGCCATAATAATTCCATTAAGACCGCAAAATGTCATTATAATCCCTAGAACGACTAGTCCTTGGCCAGGAAACCGATAAGCCAAGAAGGCGTCCAATCACTAACAAACCATTCTTATCAAATCTGAGGATTTGGGCCTGAACTTTTTTTGGTTTTTTATTCATTGAATGCCAATAATATTATTTATAAAAAACGTATACAAAAGACGCCATGTCCATCATGGACGTTTTCCCGCGTTGCCTCTATGTACAAAATGATACGTACAAAATTCACCGAGTGGAAAGCAAAATCTCTCAAATAAAAAGCAATTATCAGTAATACCCAATCGGATCAATGATGAATCATTCCCAATTTTCATATCAATAAGGCTTCAAACTGGCACATATACATGTACGTCGCCTTTTTCAATACTTATCACTGTACTGAATTTAATGGAAAAAAACTCCAATTTAATTGCAGAAAATGAGTGGAGTTGGGAGGATGGAGGCCGGGCCCCCCTGCCCTCCAGTAGCTGGAGTGAGTGGTACCCTGGAGAGCCGAATGACCACGACGGTAGCTCGGACACATGCTCAGTTCTCACCAACTACAAGTTCTGGGCTGTGCGGAAAGTCTCCTTCGACTCCTACTTCTGGGTCGACTTTAACTGTGATTCTAATGGACAGATTGTGCAGGGATTTATCTGTGAAAGTAAGCAGCTCTAGGTAGCTCCTCTTTTCAAGCTGTTAATGCAGGGACTCGGGAAAAACGGCAAAAAACGGCTGCGACGAATTTTTTGCGAGGAAATATCTAATCAAGTTAGATATTTTGCAATTGTTGGCAACAAATAAATGTGTTGCCGACAACCTATTTTACCCCTCTTCCTCTAGTGATTTTTGAATTTTAGTTTTTTTAGTGAATTTTTAGTCATGTCGGCGACGAATTTTGCCTGTCGGCGCCGTTTTTTCCTATAGTGGAGTCGCCCTATAATATAAAACAGCTGCTTCTGGGTCAGATCTTCAGAAAATGTACAATTCGCCTTCACCAATCATCTCAAGTAAACCACATTTAGCACAGAATAAGCTTCAAAATGCAGTTCACCATAGCAAAACAGGTACTTTAAATCAACGCGAAATATATTTAGATATTGGCCTAGTATATCCGGTAGGCTATTCATCATTTTTCAGCCTAATTTAGCAGAATGTCCTTAATGTGTAGAGCTGCCAATTGTGCATTTTCTGATGATCTGACCCCTGTATATATGACTATCAAATGTGTGATGTGTTATAGAAAAATGAGAAGTGATAAGTCAAAATTGATATATTTTTTAAATATGGAAATACTCTAATAATAGAGATAGACTTTGGGTGACTTGAAATGTTTGTTTGTAAACCTAATTAACAGATTTTGACGTTCTCCCTAATTGAAAGATTTATTGGCTTTTAATAAATAAAAAAAACAAGCAAAACTTTTATATAAACCTATATATAAGAAGTGTTTTAATATTGTTGACGTTTTCCCTTATTGAACTATAGATGACTATTTAATGTTGGTCTCTGCCTCGAGCTGTCCACTGAATAGAGCAAATATAGGCAGAGACTAAAAAGATTAATAAATAATGCACTTGTTCATGTTTATGTAGGGAGTGAAGCGTGTGAGCCCAACCCTTGTGAAAATGGCGGGAAATGTCTGTATATTGGCGGGAATTTGGAAACCGCCTGCCTCTGTGACAAGGGCTATGTAGGCGACAAGTGCCAAGGTAAGATGGACATTTTTTTTCTATTTTGTATAGAAATACAGTCTAGGCCCAAAGTTGAGAAAGAACCTTCCAGCGAAGGGAAAGCCTCTCGCCTCAAACCGCAAAGTGCCATTTTAATTCCATTAAGACCGGAAAATATTATTACATTCCCATTAAAACACCTAGTTCTAGGCAGGGATACCGATTAGCGAAGTAGGCTGACATACCATTCTTATCGGATCTGAGGGGTTGGACCTAGGGTGAATAGGGACAAGCTTACTAGACCAAAATAGCTAGTATAAGTAGTTTAAAGCTTATATTTCAAACTGGGTGACCAATGTCCATCGGTAGGATTTTCCAACTGCCCCAGATACCCCATGCAATTGAATAAAATGGACCCAAAAGCCTGTCTCGCTGTCAATTGTTTTGTTTGAATATCTTTTATTCAGAAAGATACTTTGTATTTACTGTTTACATAATATTCTCTTTCCAATTGATAAAAAAAACTATAGCGATAAGACAGACATTAAATTATAATTGAATCACATAGTCTAACGTAACAGTTTGAATCCAATCTTTTTTCATTCATATAATATATATTATTACTCAAAATTTGAGGGACCTTCGGAAGACCTGAGATATTCACAGACATGTATTTCCTATATCTCCTTTTCTACTTATACAACGTATGAAAACACCTGTAAATGTTATATGAAAATAAAAATCTATTATTAAGATTATAACATTATCCGATAATATAAATCAAACTTGTCAGACCACATATCAAAGTTTTAATTAGCGTCATTTTAAAAAATGTACAAGTAAATATATTAAAACTGGTGTGCTCGTGCCGACATACAGTAACGTTACAATTTCATTTTCATTTTTTATTTTATATTTCATTTATTAAAACATATAAACACTGTACCCACACCTACTTATACATGATGAGGTAAAGTGGGATTCGGAGGTTTCAGTTCATAATTTAAACGTTTGCTATGTTTATCACCTTTTTCATTCATATGGACTGTTTATTTATGTGTCTGTGGAGGCATAAAGCATCCAGGAATACTGTAATAAGTTTAAATTTAGGCTATATGAAAGTAAAACATGAGGAAATGCTATTATTATATTTAGGGAAGATGACTGTAACGTGAATGTGTGGTACAGAAATCATTCAGTCGCTTTACACTCATCATTACCTTGACGTTACCTCATCACTATCAGAATTGGAAACTTGGTTTCCCAAAGAAACCACTGTCATGATGACATTATTGATGAATTCCATGTGATCTAATATTGATGATGATCTCTGATGATCATTTCCATACATGTCAGAGCTATATAAATACTGAAACACAGATATGTAAACAATGTGCCCAACGATGAGGTAAAGCGGTTTAAAAATAGGCAAAGCCGTTTTCTTGATTGGTGTCGTCACAGTGATAAATGGGTCAGATTTTCAGAAAATGTACAATTAGCCTTCGCCAAGCCTCTCAAATAACCCACATTTAAGGCAAAAATCAGCTTCAAAATGCAGTTTAACATAACAGAACTGATACTTTAAATCAATGTGATACCAAATATACTCAGATATACCCAGTATTCTTCATTATTCAGCAGAATTCAGCAGAAGTCCCCAAATATGTAGAGCTGCTAATTGTACATTTTCTGAAAATCTGACCCAAATGTACCTTACTGCAGGCAGAGCTGGTGAGGTGTGGAACATGTGTGGGGAGAGGGAGCTGAAGGGACCGGCAGGTGTGATCTCCTCCCCGGGCTTCCCTCGCCCGTACCCGGCACTCACTCAGTGTAACTGGACGGTCTCAGTCCCCGTGGGCAGCACCATTGCCATCAGGTAAGAGCCATAGCCTTGTTTAGGCAAGCATGTCATTTTTTTTAAATAAATTTTATTTCGATAAATTTCACATGTTGTGTGATACATTTCATCATCGGAAAATGTCCGCCGTAAATCCATTTAATATACATACTTGTAAGATAATCTCCCTAAATGTCCAGAATTTGTGGTGGGTTTTTTTCACCGATAATATCACTAAGAGTACAGTAGGTATTGGATACAATTAACCGACTGCTGGGAAACGTTCCTATATGTGATGTGTTAAAGAGAAATGAGTCACAAGTCGCAAAGTTGTATTTTTCAAAGAGATGTATTCACAAGATCTCTTTGTTATAATATTCTCATGACATCATTAGGCTAGAAACCCATGTGTCCGTAGTGCGTGATGCGTGGTGCGTAGTGCGTGAAAATCAAAAGTAAAGAAATTAACAGGGCTGAACCCATGTATGCGTGATGCGTGATGCGTAGTGCGCACTGCGTATTCCGATCACTCCAGGAGGCGATTGAATACGCATTACGCTGCGTGACGTCATCAGTGACGTCATCAGGGAGCAATTGTAGTTACTTGTACGCAGCGTTGCAAGATTTTCCACGGACACATGGAAACAGATTATACGCATCACGCAATACGCATCACGCACTACGGACACATGGGTTTCTAGCTTTAGGGTGCCTAGCGCTGTTTGTCATATGAATACATGTACCAAGTTACAGGGCATTGTATTAAACTTATTCGTGTTTCAAAGGCCATCATATAGGGTATATTTACCTATTTTACTAGTAATTGTCCACCCAGAAATGTTCCAAACCTTTTTTTCAAAAGTAAAAACATCAACCTGAAAATATAGAAATACTTATTAAATATCCTACTCTTTACTATCATTAGAATCCGCTTGATCTCATCTTTACAAATATGATATCTCAAAATCCATTTTTTGCGACTTGTGACTCATTTCCCTGTAATACATTACATTTGTACTTCTAACATGGACAAATAAGAAGGTTTAGAATTTTTAGGGCCAAACGGAAGACCTAAAGTTAGCACGACTAATTTTAGACTTGTATGTCCTTTTCATGTAAATGACGATATTGAATAAAAATTATATATATATATATATATATAAAAGAATATCAAGTGGGGTTCAGCCCAAGAAAGGCTGATATATTTTTTTTTTTTTCTTTTTTTTTTTTTTACAAAATTAGATCTTTATTAATACCAAACTAACCGTTACTGTCTCAAATCTGTCTCAAGTTGTGACCTCTAAATAACATAAACGTAATGGTAATTATGCAGTATTCCATAGCATGGACCTATTTAAACCAGATCTAAGAATTAGTCAGAAACTGAACCATTAATATATTTTAGAATGCACCATTATGATTATTGTGCAATAAAAGTGTTGTATAGAAAAGTACGAGACTGTTCCGTTCCTTTCCATCCAGATCTCTTATAGCGGAACTCCACTATAGGTAAAAAACGGCGCCAACAGGCAAAAACGGCTGCGACGAATTTTTTGCGATGAAATATCTAATCAAGTTAGATATTTTGCAATTGTTGGCAAACAAATAAATGTGTTGCCAACAACCTATTTTTCCCCTCAACCACTAGAATTTTTAGTCATGTCGAATTTTCAGAATTTTTAGAAATGTTGGCGACGAATTTTGCCTGTTGGCGCCGTTTTTTACCTATAGTGGAGTTCCGCTATTAGATATTACAATGAGACAAGTAGACAACAATATCGAATGAACTGGATTTCTGTTTCCCCGTCTGTTTCATCTTCCTTTTGTCTCCGTATGATTAAATGTTCAGATTAAAGGCGGTTGACCTGGAGGCGAGCAAGAGTTGTGTGTTTGACAGTGTGACTCTACATGACGGCCCTACTGACAGCAGCTCTATACTGGTGGGACCCGCCTGTAACCACAGCCAAGTCAACATTGAGTACGTCCTATTTACTCCTCTTTATTACACTAATTATCTACCAATTAATAATTATTAATGTACAAAAAATATTGATAATGTACAGAAAAATATTTTAAAACATATTGAACCTTTTAAATTTTCAAATTTACTAAAAAATTCTACATGTTATGCCTCTCCTAGTCTAGACTCTATCCGTATCATGGTAATGGCCGAAAGACCTGGATTTTATCCAGAGCCCAGTGTACCATGTGTGTCTACCTCTAATGTAAAACTCAGGCAAAATAAAGTATTCATCAATCAAACATATCCAGTTAGCGGCACACTCAACATTATTTACAAAAAAAGGTTCTATTTAGACAGAGTGCTATTAGATGTATACTGTGATGCCATTAACAAAAGGCAACGCATGAAAACATTCATGATGAATACTGCGTTTTTTCAATGTAACTGTTTAAATATATTATAAGCCTATAAGGATTTTTTAAAAAAAGAACATGAGCACTGGGGTTTATACACTATACACGTGTTGTATTGAGCGTTAACGCGAAAGGATAAATGACTAAAATGTTTAGTCAGTTTGAAAACTGATTTGAAGATTATAACGGTTTAATATTTTATGGTAATGATTTCTGTTCTTTTAGTTATTGTTTGGTTTAGCGTTTATACTTTTCATGATAAAAAATAGTGGAGTAATTGTCAGTTATAAAACAGTTATTCCTAAGTCATTTAGATGTCAGACAAAAATGTTCAGTAATTTTTTAAAACTGGATATTGTAATTGTTAAGAACATTTGATAACAAGGAGTTGTTGAAACTGGGGAAAAAAGAATAAATAACCCATATGTGATGTGTTTTAGGAAAGTACCACATTTCAAGACAGTTCATAAAATATATCTATACGTTTCCTAGATCAATCTATGGAGTATATTTAGTTACTTTACTAGTAATTGTCCACCCAGAATTATTGCAAACTTCTTTTTCAAAAATAGAAATAGCAAACTGAAAAGATAGAAGTATGTATAAGATGCCCTAATGTTTACATTCATTGGAAACCCCTTGGTCTCATCTTTTCAAATATGATGGTATCTAAAAATATTTTTTGCGACTTTTTTGTGACCCATTTTCCTAAAACACATCACATATTTCACATATTCTAGGCCTGCTGGTGCTCTGATAGTGCATAATCCTGAGGCGAAGCCAAGGGATTGTCCCCCAGCAGTGCACCAGTGGGTCGGAAATGGAGGTTATTAATTACTTTAGTCTCGCCTGAGGTGGTTATAGCCCCAAGATCGTTCAAGGCACTCAGTCTGAATAATGTTGTTCGGCCTCCGCATCACTGCATGAAATTATGCCCATTCAGCTATGTGGATTGGGACTTTCATCAACGAGAGAAAATATAGAATTGTGACTTTCATTTTGTGATGTGTCAACAATTTTAATTTTTAGAATATCGAATAAGTACTTTTATATGCTCATATGTTTGGAAAGAAAATTACTTATATATCTGGATGGACAATCACTGGTAAAGTAGTTAAATATACATATCTTTAGGACAACACAAGATACACAACGACATGTTAGATATTAATGATGTTGGGATTTGGTACATGTATTGATACGAAAATTACTGCGCCAATTAATACCTGTTGTAAATCTTACACCTGGAAACTGATTGTTACCTCTCCAGTATGAATGTACATAAATGTTAACTTCTGTCGCAAAAGTGCTCACAGCTCTTAATTCACCTATGACATGAGTATCTCAGCATCGATGTTACTGTCTATATCTCTTATAGTATGGACACCCTCCACATCGATTAATACTTGTATTAATTCTCTTTTTGGAGACTGACTGTTATTCTCCTAAATTCTGAAGGTGCAGCCTGTCTGCTCCATGCATGTGTTTAATACCTGTATGTTTTATGTCGACTATAGCCTGCTATTTGCGGCTATTACCGTTGTAACTGTTGTACCTACGGGCTACTCAAAACCACTGTTAAAAACTTATAAATGGAATTCTATAGTCACTCATCGGAAGAAATGATAATAATGTATCATCAGTGATAAAACGACCTAATTTGTAATTTTCAACACCTTTGCAAATAAAGAATTCTTGAAATTGAAATTGAAAATTAAAGAACACCAAATACCCCCATCCTTTACCATCATTAGAATCGGCTTAATCTCATCTTTTTAAATAAGATGATATCTCATAATCCATTTAATGCGGCTTGTGACTCATTTTCCTGGAACACATCACATATTTGCCAGCCCCTGTTATAGTCTCTAGTGAATACAATATTGCAACCCATCTTGATACCCCACAGAGTGTAAACAAAGTATACACAGTTATCATATGAACATCTTTACAGCCAGCCCATCCACACCTCTACCAACCAGATGTACGTGATCTTTGACACAGATGACACCATCCAATATGGCGGCTTCAGTTTGGAATACACAGAAAATAGTGAGTTGTCCTTTCAATTCAATTCAAAATATTCTTTATTTGCACCTAAACACAATGTACAAATGTGATGTGTTTCAGGAAAATGAGTCATAAGTCGCAAAAAATAGATTTTGAGATTCCATTATATCTGAAAAGATGAGATCAATCTGATTCCAATGATAGTAAAGAGTCTAACAATCTTGTCTAGATTTTAAGATATTTTCGTTTTTGAAAAAAAACCTTTCCAATATTTCTGGGGGTCAATAAACAGTAAAGTAACTAAATGTAGTCCATATGAGGACCTGTAAAACTAAAGGATATATGTTACATAGATTGCCCTGAAATTTGAGGCATTAATTGATATAGCTATGAGTGATAAACTCTTCAAAAATCAGAAAATTCCAATGATGTTGTTTTAAGATTTTTATTCAGCTACAACATTTTGTAAATAGTATCTACAATCATTCTCAGTGCGTGCTGAGTTTATGAAAATGTTAAGAAAAAAGAAAGAAGAATATGACAATAGTTATTATTACAGTAAGTAGACAGTATAGATAATAATAATACGATAATAAAAACTCACACCTTGGGCAGTGTCCATTTATCATGACATTCATTGGAATAGTCGTAGTGAGGCATATCACATGTATAAACAAAATCGATACTACAGGCAACAGAGGCCTGTGTCTCTGCGAGCAATACACAATACAACCTCAAGATGAGCAAGAAAATGACAGCTACAAATTAGTAGCACCCAGTACATGATTTGAGCGAAAGGACCGCTTACCGACAGTAATCTTGATCTTGTGGAAAAAAAACTCTTTGAAAAATATTAATTTTGCGACTTATGACTCATTTTCCTGAAACACATCACAAATAGGAGCCATGCATCAGAAAAGAACATCAATCTAAATCTAAATCTAATAATCAAGATAAGCATATATAGCTAAGGTAAAAGAAAACAGACAGACCAAGATAAATTGTCAGACTCTCTAAACTTGACTACTGTTTATACAGTGTACAGATATGTGATGTGTTTTAGGAAAATGAGTCATAAGTCGCAAAATTGATATTTTTCAAAGCATTTTTTTTCACAAGATCACATTATTGGAATCTTCTGATTTTTGGAGAGTGTGTCAATTATAGTTATGTCAATCGATGTATCAAATTTCAAGACAATCTATGTAATATATATCCTTTCGTTTTAAAGGTCCTCATATGGACTTCATTTAGTTACTTTACTGTTTAATGACCCCCAGAAATATTGGAAACTTTTTTTTTCAAAAACGAAAATATCAAACTTAAAATTAAGAAATACTTATTATTTTATTAGACTGTTTACTATCATTGGAATCAGCTTGATCTCGTCGTTTCAAATATAATGGTATATCAAAATCTATTTTTTGCGACTTACGACTCATTTCCCTGAAACACATCACATATGTAATGAATGTATATTATAGTTTATGCCAAAAGCGGCCAAGGACTATTTATTGGTGGTATAGTTTTGAGCATTAAGAAATAAATCAAATGAGAACTAAACCAGAGACGTTGGTGCTAATGCAACAGCTATATATTGATGTTTGTTTCTTGAAGAATGTTTGGTTACATCAACTTATAGATATAGTTTGAATTGTTATTTAATATTTATGATAAGACGCATTTGAGCCTGAATAAAAAGTTTACCGATTCTGTTGTTACTTATTTTTGTTTATGTCATTTTCCCCCAAACATATTTATTTTAGAAGTTAGGCGATATTACAGTTTCCGGAGGGTACATCTAAATTTATATATCCAGATTATATGGAGGGTTTTATTTAGTTTGGATTACCTTTCAACACCTGGCTAGTTGTGTTTTGATCTAGTAAACTTTATTTACCTAAGTCTACTTTTCCTGTTAATTATGTACTTTCAGCTTCACTGATCTCATGGCTTATAGATCCTATGTTGTTA
This sequence comes from Sthenelais limicola, assembly GCA_942159475.1. Classification (NCBI taxonomy): domain Eukaryota; kingdom Metazoa; phylum Annelida; class Polychaeta; order Phyllodocida; family Sigalionidae; genus Sthenelais; species Sthenelais limicola. The sequence continues at coordinate 147,461,141 of OW804095.1, forward strand.
ATCTATTTTTTTATTTCTATTTTATCACATAATGTATGATATAAAGACTTCCATTAGAACAATCTGATCGTACTCATCATTTGATACTTATAACTTGCCTTTTTTCTTCTCTTGAAAGTTTGTTAACCTCATTGAAAGATTGATTTTAAAAAAGCCTACGCACTCCAAAACATTAAACAGGAAGGTATGAAAAAGTATTATTATTGTTATTGTTTACACTATCAGTATATACTGGCGATATTGTTTATAGAATGTGGTCGTGGGTCTGACCAGTCTGGTTGCGGCACTGTTCGTAAACTAGTGGGTGACTGTGGGGAGGTGGAGGTGCGGCGAGGTCCTCAGGCAGGGGTTTCCGAATGCCGCTGGTCGATCACCTCTAATGAAGGCACCAACATCCACCTCAAGTTTCTCCACTTCTTCATTCAGGACGTGGGTATGTATTTCACTTGATTTAGATTTTTTTTTTTTTTTTTTTTTTGACGTGTTTTATTCATGATATCCTGCCTTCTTGGCGTATACAATGCTAAAACATGTAATTTGGTTCCTTTTCTCATGAACTCTCTTTTAAAGTTTTTTTTTGATTTTCGTATTTTCTATTCCAATTACTACCTGTTTGTCACCAGTGGTACCTCTTCGTGAGGATGTAGTTTATATTTTTTTATACTAGGCATACTCACATAGAGCTGGATATTATCGATTTTGTAGAAAACCAAAGAAACTCTTCCAGCCTTTAAAGGCCTTACTTATGGACACATTAAAGTTAGCAGCTAGACACATATTTAGAAATAATTTATTAACGCTTTAACTTTATTCAGCTTGCAAAACTGAATAAATGACTATTTTGGGAAAACAATAAGTTAACTTAACTCCAATTTTACAAAAACAATAGAGGTCAACTTAGCCACAACCTGTGTATTGTGGCAATTTGTACTTTATGAAAATAAAATCATTTCAAAAAAAATCTGATACTGACAAGGAATTTCCTGCATTCATCAGACACAGGAACTGTTTTTTATTTTTATTTTTTTATTTTTTTGTTTTGTTTTGTTTTTGATTATTGCTCCTTGAATATTTTGGAACAAATTTACATAGGAAAAGGAGAATAGAATAACATTGTTTTTTTCATGAATAGCATATCCTATAGGCAATATTTTGATAAAAACGGTCAAAATTATAGTCCCAAATGGTGGGGGTTTCAGGCACTTAACTATATGAAAGTAGCCATTTATAGAAATTGTATTTTGTTATCGATTCCAAAATCCCAAAGAAATAATGATAATTTGGATAGTGTAATTAGTATAATCTTTTCAGGTTGTTGTCCCTATTGTGTCATTGTAATCGCTCTCTATTGTTCTAATTTGATATCTTATAAAATGCCTCAGGCTGTGATGAAAACAGCACATTGTGTTATTCATATCATGAATAAAATACTTTTCAAAACAAATCCATTTTGTTCGTCTGAGGGAGGTATAAGGTAACTATTATACTTAAATACATATTCCATTTTCTCTTTTTAAAGTCTTGTATTAACATATAGCAGCAGTAGTCAGTTTCTCTCGTAATAGCAGAGAATACAGGTATATTTAAGCTTATTTATCTATAGCAGCATTCTCATTTATTTCCCGAAAAAGAATCTTAACACGTTTACTCATATTATGACTTATAGGCGTAAAGTTGTGAATATTCTGCCCTGTTATATGATAATAGTCTAATGGAGATAATCGCATACATCGGTCAGATTTTCAGAAAATGTACAATTGGCAGCTGTACACATTTAGTAAATTCTGCTAAATTTGGCTGCAATTTGGTCAATACTAGGTAAATTCGAGTATATTCGGTATTGCATTGATTCTAGCAATCTGTTTGGTTAGGTTGAACTGTATTTTGAACTTTATTTTCGTCTGAAATTCGGGTTATTTGAGAAGATTGGTGAAGGTGAATTGTACATTTTCTGAAAATCTGACCCACATAGATATTAGTGGTAGTGTAAGTCCAGATGTGACTAACATATCAGTTTTATAGTAGGCAGAATAAATAAGGGATTTGCATGTGTCACTGCGCGTGTCTGTTACATTGCATCCTGGGATGGATTCTGTTGAAATGTGGCATAGAGATGTGTAGCAACATTTTTTTTTAAAAATTGCAAGAATGTTTTCACGTGTGTGAGCTTGTATAAATCCTCTATGAAAACAAACTGCATGATGAGAAAGATGAGGACTTTCAGTATGATAACATTACATGCATTGAACCAAGATCCAAGATGGTGCCTATGCAAATCCCCCTATTGACAGGTGATTCCAAGAGGGGACGTTTAGCACTTAGCTATACAAACCATGTTACGGATGGAGAAAGACAATTCAGATCACGAGTGGATGTTTTAGTGTACTTGGCATCCCAAGGGTGAAGCCACCTGAAGATGTACAATTTGCCTTCACAACTCTTCTCAAATTACCCGAATGTAAGACAAAGAAGTCGTCTAAAGATGTAGGGCCCGGCAATAGGGGATTTACATGTGGGTCAGATTTTCATAAAATGTACAATTTGTCTTCAGCAATCCTTTCAAATAACACACATTTAAGACAATAATGATGTTCAAAATTCAGTTTAACACAACCAAAAAGATTGTTTGAATCAAGGCAATACCAAATATAGTCAGGTATACCCAGTTTTGACCATTTTTCAGTCTAATTTAGCAGAATTTACTAAATATGTAGATCTGCCAATTGTACATTTTCTGAAAATGTGACCCATGTACCACTGCGTATGTCTGGTACAGAGCATCCTGGCATGGATTCTGTTGAAATCTGACATACAAACATTTGGCAACATTTTTATCGAAAATTGCAAGAATGGTTTCACCAATATCATAGCTTGTATAAATGATCTATGTTAACCAAATGCATGATGGGAAATACCGAGAAACATACAGTGAAAACAAAGAAGGATGAAATATAGATTCCTGAACAATAAGAATACGAAGACGGTCTCCTTTTGTACATATGTGTGTGTGTGTATGTGTATAAAACAATAAATTGTGTAAAACAAAAAATACGGGGGGATGAGCTAGCTGAGAAGGAATGGGGGGGATATGGGTAATTGGAAAGAAATTAGCTATTATTTCTCAGCCTAATTTATCATGATTTACTTTACCTTTTGTTAACTTGCTAATTGTACATTACGTCCTAACCCACTGTATGTCCTCTCTAACTATAGACACGTTGTGTGAGCAGGGAGGTCTCACTATTTATGACAGCCCCACAGAGGGCGTTGCTAAGATACAGACGTACTGCGGACGTCAGTTTCCGTGGACACTCATCTCCTCCGGCCGCCATCTTAGCCTCGTTTTAAGCGGCGTCACGTGGACGGATGGACAGCACAGGTTCAGAATGCAATACGAAGCAAAAGGTGGGGAGACTTTTGTGCGTATATGTGATGTGTTCCAGGAAAATGAGTCACAAGTCGATCGCAAAATTGGTGCTTTTCAAAGTCATTTACTTGCAAGATCTCTTTGTTGGAACATTTTCATTTCTGGGTTCTCTAGTCACTGTGGTTGTATGAATACATGTACCAAAATTCAAGACTGTTTATTAATTATATCAGTGCGTTATTTAGATCACCCTATTGAGTATATTTAGCTACTTTACTGGTAATATCCACCTAGAAATATTGCAAACTTCTTTTTTCAAAAATAAAAATATATGACTAAAAAGACAAAAGTACTTATTAGATGTCCTTAATGTTTAAATTCATTGGAATCGGCTTGGTTTCATCTTTTCATATATGATCTCAAAATCCAATTTACGCGACTTATGACTCATATTCGTGAAACACATCACATATATATTCTTTTTCAATTCTTTTTCAGTATACATTTACATGTTACTAAAACGGACGAATCTTCTACAATTACATGGCATAGAACTATATGGGTCAGATTTTAAGAAAATGTACAATTCAACTTTGCCAATCCTCCCAAATAACCCAAATTTTAGACGAAAATAAAGTTGAAAATACTGTTCAACCTAGCCAAACATATTGCTAGAATCAATGCAATGCTGAATATTCTCGAATTTACCTAGTATTGACCAAATTTCAGCCTAATTTATCAGAATTTACTAAATGTACATAGCTGCTAATTGTACATTTTCTGAAAATCTGACCCATATGTGATGTGCTAATGACAAATGTGGCATAAGTCCCAGATTTCATATTTTTCAAAGTGTATTATTCACACGATCTCTTAGTAGGAATGTTATGATTTTGGGGCCATATGAATATACACGTATCAAATGTCAAGACAGTGTCGTACAGTTATCCTTGTGAAGTCATGCTAAGAACTACTTTCCTAGTAATTGTCCACCCAGAAATATTGCCAACTTCTTTCCAAACATGAAAAGAATCAAATATAAAACATAGAAATATAGTAAAGATTTAAAGTGTTTACATAATTATTTCTCATCTTTTCAAATATGATGATATCTCAAAATTCTTCTTTTTTTTTACTTCTTTACTTTTTATTTCCCTGCGAAATATCATATATTTTGTGATCATGATGAGCAGAGTATTGCATCATATTGATGCAGTGCTTAGACTGAATAAACATAACCAAGTCTCAAGTCGATTGGTTATTAGATGAAGTGAACATTAGAAAAAGAAATTGTAGTCGATATGGCTTTAAGTGTAAACTTATGTTTTCATCACCATTTAGGTAGAAGTTAGGCAGAAGTTAGGACTAATAATTTTCTCTCTTTGGGTCAACAATGTATCGCTTTAATCCCTTAAACTTGTTAAAATTAATATCTTATGAGTATGATAGATGTCGGTGAAGCGGTAGCAGGGGGGTTGGGTATACTAGTGGCAATACGCATGTAACAATGTTTCATATCCAATAGTACATAATAGTGCATATATACATGCATACATTTGTAAGATAAAAGAAAGATGATTCATTATTTGCCATATAGATTCTGGTGATGAAAAGAAACAAGAATAATTTATTATTTTGTGGCCTACTCTCTCTCTCTCTCTCTCTCTCTCTCTCTCTGAGCGGAGCGTAATAATAATATTTATAATATGGGTGAGGTCGCCAGAAAATGTACAATTCATCTTCACCAATTCTCTCAAATAACTCAAATTTCAGACGAAAATAAAGTTCAAAATACAGTTCAACCTAACCAAACAGATTGCTAGAATCAATGCAATGCCAAATATACTCGAATTCACCCAGTATTGGCCAAATTGCAGCCTAATTCAGCAGAATTTACTAAATGTGGAGAGTTGCCAATTGTACTTTTTTCCGAAAATCTGACGCATATATTGATTGATTGATGAATACTTTATTTGGTCTGAGTTTTACATAAGAGGTAGACAATAATGGTATACAGTCCTCTGGATACAATCCAGATCTTCCGGCCATAGACATTACAAGCTTTGCCATACAAAAATTAAAAAAAATACTGGACATATTTACTGGACAAACCAGTCCATGCTTGAATGATTCTGATTGGTCTTGCTCAAGCCTCAGGCCGCGTGTCAATATTTATGCCCATATGTGATCCGTTTTAGGAAAATGAGTCATAAGTCGCAAAATATGGATTTTGAGATATCACCATATTTGAGAAGAGGAGATCAATCTGATTCTAATGATAGTAAACACTAGGACACCTAATAAGTATTTCTATATTCTAATTGTCATATGTTTAATTTTGAAAAAAAAGTTTGCAATGTTTCTGGATGGGTAATTACCAGTAAAGTAACTAAATATACTCCAAACGAAGACCTTCAAAATGCAAGAATATATTTAATCCAATGTCCTGAAATTTGTTACATGGATTCATCTGACTACAAGTGCTAGACCCTCTAAAAATCAGAACATTTCAATAAAGAGATCTTGTGAAAAAAAACACTTTGAAAAATATCCATTTTGCGACTTGTGATTCATTTTCCTGGAACACACCACATATTAATTTTAGTATTCACCATTTACACATAATTACATATATATGTAATGTGTTACAGAAAATGAGTCACAAATCGCAAAATTGATATTTTTCAAAGTGTTTTATTGACAAAATGTGTTTGCTGGAATGTTTTCCTTTTTAGAGTGCTTAACGCTTTTCGTAGAATGGATGCATGTTCCAAACTTCAGGACAGTGCATTAAATATTTTCATGATTTTCATCTCAATCATCACATAATTACATAGGAATACACATATTTACATATAAATATCCATATGATATAAGAGTTTCGTAGTGTTTATTGCATTAGGCCAAGAAAAAAAAATAGGTGTGTTTCGGATTTACCCCCCCCCCCCCCCTACCTAGAAAAACCTTCCCCTACCTAAAGTTTTTTTTACCATACCCAATTTTTTCTTACTTTTTTTCCATTTTTTTGACAGAGAAAGCTTAGAAAAGCAGGAAAACGGGTTTTCCTAACCCAGAACTGTCAAAAAGCACACCCCCATCCTTAAAACAACTATTGTAATGAACTAGATATTTTTTCAGCTTCTAGGAGGTCGTTTCCTAAAAAAAAAATAAAAAAAAAAAAAAGTTACCACCCCCAAAGTTACCAACCTAGTTTACAGTCAGATAAATCGGAAACACACCTATATTTTTTTTTGGCCTTATGATATTTAATAGCTAATCGTACTGTATACTATTCCTCCACCATACAGATGCCTTGAGCCACAAGCAGGTATCTGCAGGTGTGACTGAGGTGGAGGGGGGCTCTGGCCAGTTCTCCTCCAGTACCTCACCTGTGTATGCAGAGATAGGGGACGCCCTGCAGCAGGTCTGGAGGGTGCAGGTACCTGTGGGTGACGTCATGCTCCTCCAGTGGAGTGTCAGGTGTGCCAGCAAGTGTTCCATCAAGGTAGGCTCAACTTTATTCTGTGTATAAATGATCGATTGAAGAAAGACTTTTTTAAAAAAAACTAAAAAGAAGGGAATTTGAAATCGGTAGATTAGAGTTTATAATGTTCGATTGAAGAAAGATCTTTTTTTTAAAAAACTAGAAAGAAGGGAATTTGAAACCGGTAGATTAGAGCTTATATTCAAGAATGTACAAAAATGTATGAACCTAATTATTTAGTAGGTAGGATGGTGAGTGGAGCCAAGGTGAGCCAAGAAATCGAGGCAATATGCCAAGATTTGTTAGGCACCCCGACGAGCCCAAGAGCTACTCAGATAGTTGTAGTACAATATTAACTAGATACTCGTAAATAGAATTACTCGTAACTATTATTATACTGATAAATCTTTCTTTCTATGGATTGTCTTGATAATGAGTATGTTGACGCCCGTATGTCTATTTCTGATGTAGTATGACGATGCTCCTCATTCTGCATTTGATCTTAACTTCTTTGTAGGTTTTTAAGATATTTTTTTTTTCTTTTTTCTTTATTTCTGATTGTAAATCTCAGTAATACACTTTTGTTGATCTGCTCGATTTGTATAACTGTACTGGTAATTTCTTTTCTTTTTTTTCCATTAGCTTTGACTGAGAATATTGTGTATCACATAACGCTTGGCTAAATAAAAATATTTAAATACAAAAAATACAGAATAGATAAATATTAGTTAGGGCAGCCAGATTGTTTCACATAAGGTTCAAAACTACGAGGAATGTTTGGAATATAATATATTATTTTACTTCATACATTGACATATAATGGTTCAAAACTATAAGTATTGTTTGGAATTTAAGATTTTATTTGACTTCATACACAGATATATGATGGTTGCTGCAAAGAATCCTCTCCATTAACCGACCTTAACATTAACCCCAGACTGTCTGCCGGAACTAGACAAGCAGAGGTCATCACTTCCGGTTTCCAGGCACTTGTGTATGTTGTGCGCAGTAAGAGAGACAACGACTTCCTGTTTGATGCCATATTCAAATCAAAAGGTTAGAAATAAATCTGGGTCAAGGATTCTGATAATTTCTAGAAAAATGAGAAAAAAACAATTTTAAAATGTGTATTATATTTTAGAATTTTGGCTTAGAATTCAGAAATAATTTAGAATAATTACTTTGAGCTTTGTTTCAATAGGTTTAGATCCTGTCCAATGAAAATCAAATTACTAGAATCTTGTTCCATCATATGGGTCAGATTTTCAGAAAATGTACAATTCGCCTTCACCAATCTTCTCAAATAACCCGAATTTCAGACAAAAATAAGCTTCAAAATGCAGTTTAACATAGCAAAACTGATACTTTAAACCAATTCTATACCAAATATACTCAGATATATGCGGTATTCTTTATTTTTCAGCCTAATTTAGGAGAATTTCCTAAATGTGTACAGCTGCCAATTGTACATTTTCTGAAAATCTGACCCATATGTAAAGCCGCATTCTCAGCTATTACCACCACAATGTTGTTACCAAATGTACTCATATTTTGACTTATAGGACTGAATTTATCAATATTCTGCTGCTGTTTCATGTTTATTATTCAAGTGTGGACAAAAGAAAATGGCCGTCGGTGAGCGATAATAAGTGAAGCCATTGCAATAATGAATTTCTGCAGGTCTCCGAAATATAAATGCGGACTTTTATGAAGCCCTGTAGCAAAGACAACCAGACAACATCCTCCAAAATTTTGGTCAAGTTACTTTTAAATGGGTTGGAAAAAGAACTGAACAAAAAGTAGAAAATAAATCTGACTTATGTTAACTGAGAGTGCAGCTTTATCAAAAAGCTTCTGACCGAGGCTCAGCTTTTCAAGTGCACAACTAGCGAAAGGGACAAAAATGAGAAAGACAGAAATAAATTGTATCAACATTGCTTGTGAAAGTGACAATATATTCATTTTATCTCATTATTTAGATATTAAATAGATTAATTACCTCCAAATTTCAGAATGGGAGCCGTTTTTATCTGGGTGCTATCGACCATACTATTCCTCCTCTACCCACGACCCAACTACAGAAAACAGTGAGGTGACCCCTGACAGGCCGATTGTACTAATGGCCGCTAGGGAGAGCCATGCCCTCACTGATGCCGGCTATACAAATGGTAATGATTTAAATCTTTTATTCTGACATTACGTCCGAATGAGCGTTATTTTCAATTAGACAAACACAATCAATATAGGTATATGACTCAATTTAAATAGTTATTTAGCCAAAACGATCGATATAATTAAAAATTTTATAAGTAAACAATAACTTTATTATATATAAAAAATATTTAAACTAAAATAGTTTAAATATTTTTTATATATAATAAAGTTATTATGGGTAAGATTTTCAGAGAATGTACAATTCGCCTTCACCAATCGTCTCATATAACCCACATTTCAGACAAAAATAAGGCTCAAAATGCAGTTTAACATAACAGAACTGATACTTTAAATCAATGCAATACCAAATATACTCAGATAGACCCGGTATTTTTCATTTTTCAGACTAATTGAGGAGAATTTCCTAAATGTCTAGAGCTGCCAATTGTACATTTTCTGAAAATCTGACCCATATATAGGCCTATTTCCTCCCATATTGCAGGATTATACTGCACCTGGATAATCAAGGCTAGAGCCCCGTACAAGCTGTCCCTCCAACCGGTAGAACTGGACCTGCCGCGGCATGGCACCAGTGGGTGTAAGGCTGACGGTGTAGTGGTCTATGATGGGGCTACCTCCTCAGCTACCAAATATGGTCAGTACCACTACATTAGTATAGCATTAATGACATTGAGCTCAGGAAAGAGGTCTTGATTCCTACCGTTTTATGACCTTTTATGTAACTAATAGTGCCCAAAACGACCTAGAAAAGAACTAGAAAATTGTCACAAATTCTGTTGAATAATCGACCGAAAGAAATAAGAGAATGCGGAACACAAAAATAATTAAAATTATATATCAAAAGTACATACTGGTTGACTCACTTCTCTCACTTAATTCGATCTTAGCCTGTCTTATTCTTTCACCAATTTAAACGAAGGGATATCAACGACTAAATGTGTGAGTTTAAAAGAAAAGTGAGGCCCAGATGTGGAGATATTAGTGATGTTTTTAAAAAATGCCTCGAAAATGAGACAATTGTAAAAAGGTTGTCTACTCTGGGACTCGAACTCACAATGTCCCAATTGGAAGTCTAACGCACTATCAACGTGACCAATATGTGTAGAATGTTGATCCCTTTTCGCACAAAAATGAAAATGTATTATTGAAGAAATGATAGATCATTATTATTATTATCAAACAACGCGTTTGGGATGATTATTAAGATTAAAATACGGAATACTTAACGTCTTGTCTCGGTGCGAGGAAGTGAATTCATATTTGTGATCCGTTTTAGGAAAATGAGTCATAAGTCGCAAAATATGGATTTTGAGATATCACCATATTTGAAAAGAGATCAAGCTGATTCTAATGATAGTAAACACTAGGACACCTAATAAGTATATTCTAAGAATTCTATTCTAAGAATATTCTATATTCTAATTTTAAGTTTGCAATGTTTCTGGATGGGTAATTACCAGTAAAGTAACCAAATATACTCCAAACGAAGACCTTCAAAATGCAAGAATATATTTAATCCAATGTCCAATTTGTTACATGGATTCATATGACTACAAGTGCTAGACCCTCTAAAAATCAGAACATTTCAATAAAGAGATGTTGTGAAAAAAAACAATTTGAAAAATATCCATTTTGCGACTTGTGACTCATTTTCCTGGAACACACCACATTTGTGGTGGCAGGGTGGTCCCTGGCCTTGGACACAGAGACATCAGTGTGTAGTAGATCTGAACCAACCCTGGTGTGGGCAACATAAACTCCCCACCAAGCAGTAGTAATTTTTTTTTTAAAAAGTAAAAAAAAAAGAGGAACCATTTGTTAATTTAAAAAGCTATTCAACTTTCAGTTCTTTTATGGGTTTTTTATTGCTGACTAGAATTATATGGCAAATCATTATTTGCATTGAACTGGTTTGGTTGTTGAATAAAAAAAACTTCTATTCATCAACTAGGAATTAATATGTGTTTTCTATGTTGTGACACAGGGCCGTATTGTGGTGCATCAGCAGAGCTGGCAGACATACAGATTGCATCCACTGGCCAGGAGCTGAGAGTGGTATTTTACTCTGATACAATGGCCGACCGCCGGGTGAATGGTACGTTCAGGGCTATTGTAAAAACTGCAGGTAAAACTCACTCTAATCATTAAATTACTTTAAAGTGACACTTGCCACTGAGCTCCTGATTTTTTTGACATATGCTTGAATTTCAACAATGTTCTGGATCATTATGCCATTAACCAATACCTGGGAGCATTAACGTATATGAAATACAAGTATTTGGAATATATAAGAGTTTAAAACTTCAAATTTCGTGGGGTGCCCCCATCACACTATAGTCTCTCAGACATGGCAGTTGGAAGAGGTCTTGCCACCTGTATGCATCTTATCTTAATTAGTTGAGTACTACCATCTGGATGGGACAGGGTATATATGTCACTATGTACCTCCTGTCTCACTCCTAGTTCACATCCCTTTACCATACACTGGGGCAGCACCTTATGGTCTAGTTACTGCTCTCTCAGATTTGAATTCCCCAATGGAACCTCTGCCACATTCTTCATTAACAAATATCAATTAATCTAAGGAATATATAGCGTTGGTATTCTACACAAATGTTCTTACTTATGCATGTCATCGAAAACTACAAACATATTTCTAAATGACATATACTCAAATAGTGACCTTAGCCACTTTAAATAATGTATTCCTGCATAAACTGGTATCATGAACAAGGTGCATTGCTATTCGGGTATGTTACTAAACATGATATACAAGAGGCCTGTTGCATTATAATCTCTATTCAAATCATGGGTTCACATTTTTCCAACCCAAGGATGGTCACGGTATGGGAGAATTTCAGGAAGCTAATTGTTAAAGGGCCAGTGAGAGCCCAACCACTGGTCCGATTTGGTTGGAATGAAGTTTTCCTGAATGATTAGGACCAAATATGTCACGATCTGACACAGAAAAGTTAACTTATATTAACTTTCATTTTGACCATTACCCAAGCTCCAAGAATTTGAATACAATCGCTTGTATATCTACTAAGAACAGTAGCATTTTAAGTATAAAGGTAATAAAGAAAAAAGTACTAATAAAATATGGATGATTAGGGGACTAGACCTAAGTATCTAGACCGGATCTAGACCCACAACTCCTATTCTTAATTACTAATTTTATTGAAAATTCTGTTTGTTTGTTCCTTTTGTATTTGTTCATTCTACACTCTATTGTGGTTGAATCGAATTTATTAGTAATTTATTGACAAAATACTGGTTACATTATAATAATATATATAATCCTGGAACTACAACAGAAGTGTCCAAATGTCGCTTTGACGAGATGGCGGAACCGGAAACAGTTCTTCTTTCCGCTTCCTGTGGAGTGATGATGTCACCGCGTCTGCCTGGTGACGTCACACCCGGGTTGTGGACGTGGATTATAGCTCCACCTAGCGATTACCATTTCATCGTATCTGTGACGTATGTGCGAGGTCCAGGGTTACTGGGCAACTGCAATACTTTTTTTAGGTGTAAGTAAATTGATTTATCTATTTTTAATTCATTATTCCCTATTAAAATCATTTTAATTAACTTTTATATATTTGTATGCAATATTTATCATTTCATTCCATGTTGAATGTTTTGTTGTTTTTAACTCCCTCCTTCCCCATTATCCTTCCTCCTTCTCCCTTTCCCTTCTTCTCTTTCATTCTAATCCATTTCTTCCTTCCTCCTCCTCCTCCCTCCCCCCCGCCTCCTTCCTCCTTCCTTTCAAAATATTTAATACAAGTTTGCAATATTCCTGTGTGATCAATCACTACAAAAGTAGCTAAATATGCTTCATAATATATTCAATCCACTATCTTAAAATGTAATACATGTACATGCATACATTCATATGACTCAAAGTGCTAATTACCCCCAAGAAATGAGAACGTTCCTACAAAGGAATCTTGTAAATAAAACATTTCGAAAAATATATTTTAAATTTTTGTGACTTATCACTCACAATAGGGGACTTGCATGTGCCTCTGCGCATGTCTGTTACAGTGCATCATGGGATGGATTTTGTTGAAATCTGACATACAAATATTAGCAACATTTTTATTGAAAATTGCAAGAATGTTTTCACCAATATCACAGCTTATATCAATGATCTATGAAAACCAAATGCATGATGGGAAAGAAGGAGACTTATGTCATGGAAAGATGTATAACACATGGATGTTGACATTGAAGCATTAGTAAATAGTCCATGCTGAACATGACATGTTTTCTATAGATTTTAGACTGTACCATTAGTCCCATAATTCCATGCGAATCAAGATTCAAAATGGCGGCTATGCAAATCCCCTATTGTAATGCTTACAGTGCTGGAAATAGCTCGCATCTCTACACTACGCAGACACTGGGAGGCTGACCTGCTCAAAGTATGTCAGAACGAGCACCTCTACCTGGTAGATGACCCCATTCTGGTGAGTTACTCTTTGCATGGGTCCCTATCCGCCTCCACCTATTGCTTTTTTCATTATACTACTCACTGCAGAGTCGCTATGAGTTATACTTGGTCATAAACTTTTATTGAGGACTAAAGAGTCCAAAATTGTCATTAAGGTAATCGAGAGTGTCCATCAATGTTTTGAACTATGTCAGTTATTGAGGATTGAAACCATATGCCTTCTTTTGATGCCATTAACATTTGTGATCCGTTTCAGGAAAATGAGTCAGAAGTCGCAAAATATGGATATTGAGATATGGCCATATTTGAAAAGATGAGACCAAGGCTATTTCAATGAATGTAAACATTAAGGACATCTAATAAGTACTTTTATCTTTTTAGTTAGATATTTTTATTTTTGAAAAAAACGTTTGCCGTATTTCTGGGTGGATAATCACCAGTAAATTAGCTAAATATACTTAATTGGATGATCTAAGAAACGCACTGATATAATTAATAAACTGTCTTGAAATTTGGTAGATGTATTCATACAACCACAAGGACTAGACACTCCAAAAATGAAAATATTCCAACAAAGAGATCTTGTAAGTAAACGACTTTGAAAAACACCAATTTTGCGACTTGTGACTCATTTTCCTGAAACACATCACATTTGCCACTTGGCCTTACTAGGAATAGTTTCCTTATATTATCTGTATCCAAGATTATAATATCACTAGGAAATGGCTTTCGCAATTGACCAACAATAATATAGAATTTAAGTTAAATTCTGTTAACTATTTTAGCATTTACATGGTTGATATTTCACCACGATTTCAACCCTCCTGTAATTAAGTTTTATGGCTCTCAGCCCTTTTTGTCTGATGTGACCTTGGGGTTATTTCTGGATTTGTTCCCATTTTCTCCAGGTCGGTTTTACTATCCCCTGTAGTCCTGTATACCTAAAGCAAACCCGATACATTCAGAAATATACTGACCATAGGTGTGTTTTGACCCAGGCAGTTCTGACAACTTCTCTCTCGTGTCATTTTAACTGAGTGTGCAGCTTTATCTGAAAGTGCAACTTTAACTGAGAGTGCAGCTTTAACTGAAAATTCAGCTTTATCTGAAAGTGCAGCTTTAACTGAGAGTGCAGCTTTAACTGAAAATTCAGCTTTATCTGAAAGTGCAGCTTTAACTGAAAGTGCAGCTTTAACTGAGAGTGCAGCTTTAACTGAAAATTCAGCTTTATCTGAAAGTGCAGCTTTAACTGAGAGTGCAGCTTTAACTAGAAATGCAGTTTTAACTGAAAATGCAGCTTTATCTGAAAGTGCAGCTTTAACTGAGAGTGCAGTTTTAACTGAAAATGCAGCTTTAACTGAGTGTGCAGCTTTATCTGAAAATGCAGCTTTATCTGAAAGTGCAGCTTTAACTGAGAGTGCAGTTTTATCTGAAAGTGCAGCTTTAACTGAGGGTGCAGCTTTAACTGAGGGTGCAGCTTTAACTGAAAATGCAGCTTCAAACCTTGACCCTGGCAGGTGCCCCTGAACCAGAAGTTGGGTGTAGAGCTCTCCACAGCGGCCGCCAGCTACCCCCAACAGTGGCAGTTCAAGCTCTCCTACAGGGCTCTCCCTCTGGATGTCAGGGACGACATATCAGGTATGTGTCAAAGCTTACTAACAGTTTCAAGTTGGTGTTAAAGGGTCACTAAAGGGGTTAATAGTCATGATTAGGACAACAAACGTACAACACCCAAGTCCAAATTTGTTTACCTCCATTTATTACTGACTTATAGCCAACCCAAGAAGTCAATTGAGAAAGCTTAGGTAAAAAGGTCTGTTTAGCACAGGTGGGTACTGGGGGTCCAGTGTGACATCAAAGTGTGGCACCTGAAATGTACACAATACCTCTCCCAACTTGTGTATTATGTACATTCTTCCTGATTGTCTCGACCAGATTATAAACTTCCATCATGCCATTTACTATAAATATTTTAGTCAAATGTGTCCAATGTGGTCATCTAAATACCAACTTCTATAACTTGTTCCTTCCGCCTCAGACTTGAGTCCGCGGTGCCCAAGCAAGTATCTGTACTACCGGGACCACTGCTACCGGTACTACCACTGGTACTACCGACAGGTGCAGCCGGACAAATATACCTTCCTGGAGACTTGGCAAGCGGCCAGTGAACAGTGCAGGGAAGAAGGAGCCTTCCTGCTGAGTATCATTGATGAAGAGGAGGCCGAGTTTATCAAGGTAAAGTTTATTCTCTTCCCTCTGTAATATTTTTCTCTTTATTTCTCCATCTTTTCCCTTTTCAGTCTATGACCAAAGATAAGAATCCCTTCAAACAGAGGGAAAGCTTCTCACCTGAAACGCAAAGTGCCATTACAATCCCAGTAAGACCACAAAATGCCATCATAATCCCATTAGAATTCCTTGTCCTAGGCCAGGAAACCAATTAGCGAAGTAGGCGTCCAGTCAGTGACATACCATTCTTATCTGATCTGAGGGTTTGGGCCTGCATGGACTGTTTTATCATCTCCTGTTTGTTTCTTTTCTCCTTTCTTGAATACTTCTTCTATTTCTGCTTTTACTTCTTCCGTTTTTCTTCTCCCTCTCTGTCATTTTTTTCATCATCATTCTCACTTTCACTTTCTACTTATTTTCCCTAGGCTCTTTCTTCACCTTTTTATGTTCTTCCTCTCCTTCTTATTCTTCATGTTCTTCTTCCACTTCTTCTTTCTCTTCCATATTGTTTCCTCCTTTTACTTGTTCCTCTCTATTTTCTAGTACTTCCTATACTTGTATTCCCTCTCTTCTTCCTCATCTTTTCTTAAATCTATCTTGTCTGACGTATTGTCGAAACCCCTAGAGGGTTTGTCCTCCTTTTCTTTCCATTACTGTTTATATCATTTTTGATTCTTTCTCCTACACTCTTTTCTTATTTCCCTTCCTATTGGTCATATTTCCCATCCCTACAACCTGTTTGTTTCTTCTTGTTCTTTCCCTCTCTTCTTCCTTCCCTTTGCTCATCCTTTCCTCATTGTCCTTTTTCGTCTTGCTTCTTGCAAGTACTTCCAATTGTCTCTTTGATATTTCAATATAATTATATATATACGTTACCGTTTTCAGTATGTTATCACTGTATTTCTGGTGTATCCATTAGAAGGCATTTTAACCACACAAAAAATCCAAATTGTGGATTACCAGTAAAATTAAAATGTATGCCTCGATGATTTCTTTCTAGTTTCATGATTGAAATCATGTATAATAAATAATCTATAATAAACTCGTTGGTTTCAGTCGCTTAGAATATTACACTCGTTGCTACGCAACTCATGCTATATCT
The DNA here is from genome assembly GCA_942159475.1 of Sthenelais limicola. NCBI lineage: Eukaryota > Metazoa > Annelida > Polychaeta > Phyllodocida > Sigalionidae > Sthenelais > Sthenelais limicola. The sequence goes on from OW804095.1 coordinate 147,477,960, forward strand.
ACGCTCCTTCAACCAACTCGTTAGTTAACCTGTATCTATGTTATAGATAAAACTAATTCACTCATTCAAAAAGTTTATCATGACAATGTCTTTCAATAGATACATTACCCTTCAGTAAGATATATATGTATGTCTATTCATAAAGACTGCTGAAGCAGGCATTTTATCTACAAACAATAGTGTCCCCTGAAAGAGCAAACTCCAATTTTCCTCGCAAACACTTCAAAGTACAATCTCGGCGTTGCCTCCACCTGAAGAATGTAAACTCCCCCATCTTTTTCCCTATAAAAGAAAACTAATTCTGATGCACCAGAGACCAATAGTCCATAAAAACATTCCTTATGCCAGCTGCTTCATGTTAGAATTAATAATCATATCCTCAATACATGAGAGCACGGGGTTTTATATCATCCTTTCACCTGAAACTTATTCCCAGCTTCTTCTTATAAGATTTAATGATCCTATCCTCAATACATGACAGTGTGTTTTCTTATATATCAGCTTTTATCTAAAGTTTCAAGAGAGAAACTATTACCGTTTATGAGCACTTTTTCATGATTCAAAGATTTGTATGTGGAATAATAATGTGCCTAAATATTATATTCTTATATTATTAGTCCAATAATCCATTGTATATGTGTTTGTTTGATGTATATATAATCATCGAACGTTTCTTTCACTGCCATTTTCTTTGCAAAACATAATTTCTGTATTTTACTTCGCTCCGTCTTTGGAGAGGCGTTTTCCCTAGTATACCCTGCTTCTGAAATGTATAGGTCTTCTGATATCTTTTAAATTAATTGCTCTTGACTTATCTTGAAATCAATTGCTTTGGGGGCATCTGCATATTAGTTTATTGAGTCGCATCTTCTACTCTCCCCTTCACAAGAATGGGAAAGTTTTGTTCATAGTGGCTATGTGTACTTATTTATTGGGAATTTTTTTAAATGTTTCATAGTTATAAGAGGATATCGTACAATATATATGTGATGTGTCAAAGATAAATCTGTCTAACTCGCAAAAATATTTCTTTCGCAAGAACTAGGAGTAAGAATGTTTTGATTTTGGGGGTGTTTAGTGATCTTAGTCGTATCAGTAAGTGTACCAAATTTCAGGGCTGTGTATCTAATATGTCTCTGCGTCCATGAGATTATCCTAAAGCAGTATATAACTACTTCACTAACGATTATCCATGCATATAAATCAGTAACTAAATAAACACAGATATAAAGGATTATTATATATGCTCGATGATATGATTGTTCGAATCTGCATGATCCCATCGTTTAAAATATGACGGTGTATCAAAATCCATTTTATTCTAACCTGAGGCCCATTTTCATTGAGGGTTCTTTAGGTTATAACCTCCAGCAATCCCTCAATCCTAATCCTTTCATAAGACAGAGCTGGGGGTATAGCTCAGTGGCAGAGCATTCGACTGCAGATCGAGAGGTCCCCGGTTCAAATCCGGATGCCCCCTGTGAGGATTTTTTCTATGATAACAAAATTCGTTGGATAGCAAATTTAAGTTATCAAAAAATAGCGAGGTTTATAAAGCTGCATTCTCTTTCTTATCTCCTTAGAAGGTTTCAATTCTGAAAAGGAAGAATTAACTCGGGAATTTGGGGTAAAGTGATGAATAGTGCAGTTTGTTAGCGTCTTTATCTATCTAATCAGATTGAAATTATAGTGGGATTCCCCATGTGACTGAGACGATCAGCTGGACATTTGAAGGCCATAGCTAAGTGAGACAGTAACAGACACACATTTTCTCTGTTCGAACTTTAGTTTGTTTCTTATTTCCTTGTATGGGTCAGATTTTCAGAAAATGTACAATTGGCAGCTCTACACATTTAGGAAATTCTGCTAAATTGGGCTGAAAAATGTTAATACCGGGTATATCTGAGTATATTTGGTATCGCATTGATTTAAAGCATCAGTTTTGTTATGTTAAAATGCATTTTGAAGCTCATTTTAGTCTTAAATGTGGGTTATTTGAGAGGATTGGTGAAGGCGAATTGTACATTTTCTGAAAATCTGACCCGTATATCAGGCCCACTTCAACGATGGTCGCATCACAATTGAAGCTCAGCAAAACTTGTCTTTATTGTGTTCCGGTCATCATTTCTTCAAACTCAATACACAGTATAATCTCAAATATGATAAAGAGACAGTATTGCTGACGCGCACCTCAATGTGAACAGCATTTATAAAGTAAAAATAATTTAATAGTCCAGTATTTAATATAAGTAGATAGAGAAAGTTTAATTAAACAAACATGTTCTGCAGTATGCGTTAACAAGTCAATCGACGCGACTTTCTTTTTTCCATTGTGAGCTGCCTTTAGCACGAATTTATACCAATAAATAAGGAATTAATATAAAGAATCAATCATCATAGTGCGTACAAAAGCCTGTACTAAGTTTAATATCAACAAAACCTATCTACAATAAATCAAACATTTAAAATAGGGTGACCTGGAAGATGTGTTTACAGAAGGTTTTGTAAAATAATATAATTTATCCTCTTTGATCCTTTTTCCATGATGTATTAGAATAAGATATGGAAATAAAACTATTACAATACAATACAATCATTAAGTTATTGTTATTATGTCTGGTTTCAGTACGCGCTGAGTCGTAACCGCACGTACTGGTTCTGGGACGATAACGGCACGTGGCAGACCAACCACAGGGTCATCTTTATAGGGCTGCACAACAGATACGGCCACTACGTGTGGGATAACGGCGTCAGAATGGCGTAAGTATGTCTCCAACATCATCTATTGAGTCAGATTTTCATAAAATGTACAATTTATCTTCTGCAATCCTTTCAAATAACACAAATTTAAGACAATAATGATGTTCAAAATTCAGTTTAACACAACCAAAAAGATTGTTTGAATCAAGGCAATACCAAATATAGTCAGATATACCCAGTTTTGACCATTTTTCAGTCTAATTTAGCAGAATTTACTAAATATGTAGATCTGCCAATTGTACATTTTCTGACCCTATTATTAATTCTGTAGGAGAAAAGTGTAACTCTCCGTATTTCCTCCTAAACTGCTGGAGGGATTGCCGCAACTTTCATGTTGGACATACTTGGGCATTGTTTGGAGCCTGTTCCACTATATTTTATGAGCAATTTCCCAGAAAAATGGGTTCTAAAAAGGGTTTCAAATTCAATTTACATCCGCTTTTTTTACGCCCACCTGTTTACATCCAACTTTCCATAAGAATGCAGTAACTGGACATGAGCGGACATGAGTTAAATATAATAAAATTAGCTCTTACACCTGAAGGTCGACCCACACATGCATGGCTGACATGGGCCAATTTCAAAACCGAGCCGATTTCAGCACTCCCGATGATTAAAAATTTATAAAGGGCCAAAGCTATGGAATAGTCTGCCAAATGAGATAAGAAAATGTGAAGAAAAGGATGAGTTTGCCTCAAAATTGTTAAGTTACTACTGGTCGAAGGTTGAGGAATGTGTTGATGAAAACATATTGGAGATATAACTGTATTACGAATTGTTTTTATCGGTCCCACATGTTTTTAATCCGAAGTAAATTCCCTTATCAGGGTTAGGCGATAATTTTCAGACAAAATATCATAAGACAGCCTTGTTGTGTTTGCAGATATAAACAAAGAATTGTACAATTATATGATGCCAGATTGTGTGGATAGTAATGAAAATGTTTTGGAATGTGTAGTAACAGAGTGAGATAATGTTAATCAAAGAGTGATAGGTATATTGATAACAAACCGTAATGTTAATTTTTCTAGTGGTAGATGATGAATCAGATTTCTATAAACATTGTGATAGCAACGCAACAAAACATCGACAGAGTCGACACGCGTATTTTTTATATGATTATTAAATGTAATTGGCTTAATTTTGAAATAAAAAAAAAATCGGGACTGTTTTCAGACCCAAGCATGCCCCCCGATTCCTGCCTTGGTCCACACATACACGATTCTGGGTCGGTTTGGGGGCAGATTCTCGATTTGTGACTCATTTTCGGGTGACACATCACATATAAAAAATATTTTCCTAATGTTTACTATTATTAGAAACTGCTTGATCTCATCTTTTCAAATATGATGGTATCTCAAAATCCTATGTATGCGACGTGTGACTCATTTTCTTGTAACATATCACATATATACAGGTTACAGCTGCACTCTCGGTTAACGTCGGTAAAAAACTAAGAATGTTGCCCCTCCTCCTCTTCCTCCATCTCCAACTCTTCCTCATGCTTCACCTGAACCTCCTCTGCCACCCCACCTCCTCCCCTTCCCCATGAGGGTGCCTCTCTCTGTGATATTTGTGTTGGAATATTCTGAGTCTTGGCATGCTTAATGCCACTAGTGACATTAATACGTGCACACAATTCCAAGGCAATATAATTAATATATCTATGCATTTCTAAGGTCATCTTTTGGAGTATATTTAGGTACTTTATTAGAAATTATCCACCCAAAAATATCAATAACTTTTTTTTTCAAAGATAAAGATATCAAACTTAAAGTATAGAAACACTAGTTTGATGTCCTATTGTTTACTACCATTAGAATCGGCTTGATCTCATCTTTTCAAACATGATAATATCCCAAAATTCGTTTTATGCGACTTGTGACTCATTTCCCTGAACACGTCACAATTATTCACATTCCTTCTCCCTAACCTTATGTATCTATGTCTCTCTCTATGTGTGCTTCTTGCCATGTCTGTGTCCCTGTATCTCTGCGTGTTACACTCCCTGTCTAACACTCTCAGTCTCCCTCCATTTCTTTCCCTGTCTGTCTCACAGCTCAGACCTATTCTAACTCTCGCCCTTTCTCTTTCTTTACCTCACTCTTCAGCAGTCTATATGTATAGATCTATCCCACATTGCCTCTGAATTGCCCCGAAGAGTTTTATTTGAAGCATGGACGGTATTGCAGGTACTAAGTTACTAACAGGTTGCAAAAGAAAGATGGTGAAGGAGAGAATGAGGAGAGATGATGGTGTGGGCCCCACTGACCAACTAGCAAATCCTGTGCGTAGCACGGGTGTTTGCTAGTATAATAATACACTGCAAAACCTGTCTGGGTGAGGGCTCGCGGAAATATAAAATAGGCAGCTCTACACCTTTAGTATATTCTGCTAAATTAAGATGAAAATGGTGAATACTAGGTTTATCTAGATATATGTGGTGTTGTTTTGATTCAAACAGTCTGTTTGGGTTGATTTAAACAATCTGTTCGGTTATGTTGAACTGTATTCTAAACCTCATTTCAGTCTTAAATTGGTGTTATTTGAGCCAATTGGTAAAGGTGAATTATACATTTTCCCACGCCCCGAAAAGGACAAAGGCAAGGGTGCATTTAGTATATGTGATGTGGAAAAATGAGTCATAAGTCGCAAAAAATGGATTTTGAGATATCAACATATTTGAAAAGATGAGATTAAGTCGATTCCAATGATAGTAAACAGTCTAATATTTCTAGATCTTAAGTTTGATATTTTCGTTTTTGAAAAAGAAAATTTCTAATATTTCTGGGGGTCACTAAACAGTAAAGTAGCTAAATGTAGTCCATATGAGGACCTTCAAAACCAAAAGATATATTACATAGATTGTCCTGAAATTTGATACATCGATTGACATATCCGTACGTGACACACTCTACAAAAATCAGGACATTCCAATAATGTGATCCTGTGAAGAAAACGCTTTGAAAAATATCCATTTTGGGACTTATGACTCATTTTACTGAAACACATCCCATATGTCCAGTGGGTCCGTGTAATATTGATGTCTGTTCCATGTACCAGTTTAAGGATCAATTATTAAAATGTTTTAGTAAACATACATTACGGGATGCGACATAAAAAGTCTAATTACTGTTGGTTTAGACCAGCTGTATTGGCGATGGGACGAAATTTGAATGCACCATACAATCTGGAGCCTGGTGCATTATTTATCACCTACGTCTGATGTTCCATATTGGGATTCAGTTGTAAAGTGTTACCACTAGTAGAGGAATCAATACATTGATATTTGGGTCAGATTTTCAGAAAATGTACAATTCAACTTCGCCAAGCTTCTCAAATAACCCAAATTTCAGACGAAAATAAAGTTCAAAATACAGTTCAACATAACAGACTGCTAGAATCAATGCAATGCTGAATATACTCGAATTTACCTAGTATTGACCGAATTGCAGCCTAATTTAGCAGAATTGCTTAATGAGTACAGCTACCAATTGTACATTTTCTGAAAATCTGACCCATTTACGGCTTTACGTGTCAGCTTAATATCTGTCATTATCTCTTTTGCAGTACACTGCTATATTGATTTTTGGATTGAAAATATTTATTCTGCGACACACATTACATAAAAGGCATTATTCTCAGTGGCAAGAGACAATTTAAATGAGATAGAAACAAGCGTTGAACTTATAAAGTAGCATCTACAGAAAATACAACCGTTATGACACCTATAGTTTCATTTGTAGGTATGATTCTGAGATATTCTAGACATTAAGTAGAATAGCAAGTTGGTGAAAATTACAAATAGGAAGTAGGTTTATCCATTTAATACCATAGATATTATACAAAAGCCGGATAATTTAAGAGGGCTCGATGTATAGAGATATAGTAATGCGAATATTATATCCTAAGGGGTTAGAGAGATTGAGGCAACGCGTGAAATTATCCGTGTAGGATACTGCGTTTCTTTTCTGATTAACTGTAATTTAAATCGACGTCATTGGCCTGTAAATGAGAATTTCCCGGAGCACATAAAAATGCAACAATTTCAGCTCATAGCCGCCATATTCTTTTATCTAAGATTGCAGGAATTGAAGTTAAAACAAATTTACGATTCTTGTAAATTGTTATAAAATAGTATGCACCATTCCCCACATATCATTCTCAATTAGTGTAGAATAATAAAGTATGTTTGGGCCCATTATTTTCCAATACATCTAGTCAGATTTACGAGGATGTAAAAACATTTTCAAAAGAAAGATCTTGTAGGTTTTCACGCTAACGAGACGGTTGTAATCGGGGATTTGTATGTCTGTCATCCTGTATCTTGATTTGACATATCATATAGATGTCATCTTCATCATGGGATATTTTATTGTGCTCCAATGCCAATATGATGGCCCTGTGTTATGCATGATTCCTTATCACAAACCTCCTTCTTTCCCATCATGCATTTGCTTTTCATAATTTCATTTATACAATCTATGATATTTGTGAAACAATTCTTGCAATTTTCCATAAGAGTTTTGCTAAATATTTCCTCTCAAATACTTGAACCTGAACTGAATATATCCCAGCATGCACGGTAACAGACATGCGCAGTGGCACATACAAGTCCCCTATTGCTGCGTCTGGGTGATAAGTCTATTTTTTTTTTCAGAAGACAAATTCCAACAAGTTGGTACGTTTCATGCTCCCGAAACAATAATAGGAGAAAAACAAGAAATACAAAATATAAGAAGTTTGTACTACCATACTAAGCTACAATCTACATAGAATAATATTTTTAGGATTTTTTACAGCTGCACATTAAAACAGAATACATCGGAGCTATCCGTACAGGTATAAAAAACAAGAGTTCAACATTCCTATTACTATAATTAGGGCTCCGTCTTTCCTCATACTGCTATAAACCACAGACTCGCAATGATTAAAGGCTGTTTGAGAGAACATATCATAGGACATCTATTGATTGGCTACGTATAATGTGTCCTCTTAGGAATCTTTTTGTCATTAGGCAAAAGAAAATAGCTCCTAAACGTCAGTCATTAATCCTGGGAGAGTTATGATTTTTTTTTAAATATTTTTATTGGCCATATTACATTACAAATTCTTTATTTCATCTTCATTCAAAAACGCAGAACAAACAGGGCGGTTATATTTCATGCGTTGCCCTAAAACATTGTTTACGATGGTACTTGCCGGTCACAGAAGTGCTCCAGATGACCCAACTAACAGTGAATAAGTATGTTCACAATGCTAAGCCTATGGGATTTTTGTGCTCCCTGTCAACGAACTGGTGCAGTGGTGCTCCTCTAAAGCTCACTACAGATTTTTACAGAATTATTCCTTCAAAATATTTACAGCAATTTCCCTTCTGCATCCAGCTATAGCCATGAAATAAAATGCCGTGAAATAAATGTTCATAATTGTCAAATTATATCAAGATAATAGTTTTCTGAGATTAATGCTTTTATTCTCAGACAGACGGTCAATAGTATTTAGATAACATCTTGATTACAACAAATTCTTACCAGTCTATTACTCGTATTGATTGCCAGGTTTACAGTCTAATGCTTAAAACCTGTTTGAGTTTCAGTTTAATAATTGTGCTTGCAGTTATGCTGACTGGTACAGCCCACCAGGTAGAGGAGGTCAGCCGGCTGTCCATGCAGACACCAAGGACATGCACCTGTTCCATCTGACCAGTGGTCAACCCAGTGCTGACCTGGGCAGTCTGTGTGTCCTTATGATGACCACCTCCCCACATGGCTCCCTCAACTGGGCCAAGGTACCCTGTGACTACCCTGTCAGTAAAGCGGGCATGATCTGTAAGAAGAAGGCTCTGACAGCAGGTAAGGCTCCTTAATAGAGTCTATTCCATATGGTAAAGGGCCTAGTCCGCTAAACCGATTCTCATGCGATTGTCACGGTATTTAGTGGAAAAGAGAACTCTGCGACTCAAAATGACATGAGAATCAGCTTAGTGGACTGGACTAGGCCCTTTAACCAACAATATATATATGTTCAAATGGTAAGTTTTATGGTGATTTGTAGGTTCAAAATGGACTTAGTCAAGGTTACTAGGATTGATGGGGGGATGCCCGGTATCAGGGATTGTGTTTATGAACACATTTGTAATGTGTTTCCGGAAAATGAGTCATAAGTCGCAAAATTGATATTTTTCAAAGTGTTTTTTTCACATGATCACATTATTGGAATGTTCTGATTTTTAGACAGTTTATCACTTATACATATATCAATCGGTGTATCAAATTTCAGGACAATCTATGTAGTATATCTTTTAGTTTTAAAGGTCCCCATATGGACTAAATTTAGTTACTTTACTGTTTCACACCCAGAAATATTGGACACTTTTTTTTTCAAAAACGAAAATATCAAACTTAAAATCCAGAAATACTTATGAGATTATTAGACTGTTTACTATCATTGGAATCAGCTTGATCTCATCTTTTCAAATATAATGGTATCTCAAAATCTATTTTTTGCGACTTATGACTCATTTTCCTGAAACACATCACATTTTCACTTGTACCTTGAAGAACTAATTGCAAGGAATATTGACATATGATAGGAGGACCATACCTACAATAATAATGCTATTTTGCTATCATTTATCAACAGAAAATGATTTGTGTGGCATGCCCGGTATCAATTAAAAACCCATTTGTCTCAACATCCTTGCCCCCAGATTCATTTATGTTTGTTGAATTATGCATATGATATTTCTGATCAATAAAAACTAACTTAACATGACCCCTATTGAGAAACAATTATTAAATGTGCATAGAAATCAAGTTCAAAGATAATGGTACCGGGTATACCCTCTTGGATTTTTGTTAAATAAATAGCTATATTACTCCTTCCCTTAACTTTTAACAGAAACATGCTTCACTAAGAATGTTTGAAAACAACTTTTAAACATATAAATAATGATTAGAGAGCTGAATATCACTCAGAGGGTTGATTCGTAAGCATCTTAACAGTATTTCCACACCATACAGGTGCATGTATAATCATCAGTCACTCTCATTCTAGTTGACAATGTCCAAGAAATCTCAGGAATACTTTCTAAATAGCTATATGTGGTTGTTGTCTTGGTTTCCAAAAGAAAAAACAGAGCCTTAATCATATGAAAACAGTTTGAATGTGTGTCCTAGCTGTTCCTTTCATTCCATACCGGGCATTCCTTAATATACCCTGACTTCATTTGCATTCATATCTCCAAAATAAATTGATTTGGAAGGTTGTCATTTTGTGTGCATATTAGGACAGATACTGGGATCACATGTACAGGATCCTAGTTCCCCAGTTCCAGTGAAACTGGATCTACATTATGATGTGTGCATGAGGATGCCCGGTACCAAATTGTGTAAAATCTCTGCATGGTCTAGTAAACATTGAAGCATGGCCCTGCTAATGTCAGCATTACTGTCCTAATTGTACCAGGATTGCATTAATAATATGTTAAAGTGTATTTTAGATATTTTAAATCACATGTCACAGACAAATATTTAGCCAGTATACTACAATCTATGATTGATACCGGACATGCCCAAGTGACTCCTAAATATTGGACATTTGAGTATAGGACTGATATATTGTGATGAGGACTAATAGAAAGCTAAAACTGTACGAAGTTGTCAGAAACATGTACAGGGAATAAAACCAGGTGAAATCTGGTATCTAGAACACATACTTTTATTCGGAGGGCAGGTATATTTTGAAAAAGTAGTGAATTCTGGGTGCTTTTATAAGAATATCAACATTGAAAGTGATTTTTTTTATACAAAAGTTATGAAAAGGTCCACTAATGTGCACATTTTCATAATGCTAGAGATATTTCCTTTCCAATGATATTAGGATCATTACGATTGATTCATTTGTCTGCAATACACATTCAGTATAATATGCAAAGGTCACAAAATTCGCAATTGTACATTCTAAAAAAATCTGACCCATATACACTTATGTGCAGTGCAGTAACCCAACTTCCATTATTATTTCAAATGTGTTAAGCCGTGGACACACACAGCCGATTTGGCGCCCGATTGTCCCCCGATTGTTGTCTTCCAATGAATCCCAGGATTTCATTTCCAATCCTGGTTGATGTTATTTCAAAAACATAAACCAGGACTTGAAATGAAATCATAGGATTTGTCAGGAGACCAAAATCAGGGGGCAATCGGGAGCCAAATCGGCTGTGTGTGTCCACGGCTTTAAACCCCCTACACACCTGAGTAATTTTGCGCCGATTTAACTGTCCCGATCCGGTCCTGATCCATTTTAGGATTTAACGTTCCGTCCCGATCAATCGGGAGTTCAATCGGGACTAATTTAAGCACTCGGGAGTATCCCTGATGGCTAAATTAGGCCTACTCAAATAGGCATCGATTTTCAGTAATCGGGACAAGTTTAATTCCTAAAACCCTGCCCACACATACCCGATTTGAAGCCCGAATTGAGCTCCCGAACATTCCCAGGATTTCATTTGAAATCCTAATTTATTTTTTCTTAAAATCGGGGATGTGTGTGTCTGTCTAGGAATAGTCGGGTTACTTTTTACCACCCGATTTGGCAAATTTCTTCCCACACATTCCCGCCGATTCCAGTCCCGATTTCAGGACATAGGATTTCGTTTTGAAGAATCCTATGTGTGGGTCTATAAAACCCTATATATAGTCCCGATTAGTCGGGGGGCCGTCCCGATTAATCGGGAGTGCTCTCCCGATGATTCATTATAATGAATCATCGGGACAAACCCTCCCGATTTGTCCCAAAATGTTAGCAGTTCTACCATGCAGGTAATTTTGAAAGGCTATAACTTCACAAATTTCTGGAGTATCAAAACAATTTTTTCATTTTTTTAGTGGTCACTTGATAGAGTCTGTGAATAGATCACTAATGATAAGGGCACCGAAGATTGATACATATTTGTTCATAAATCAAAATTTGAATTAGAAATAAATAAAAGAAATATGCATATAACTGGAGTCCGCTGGCAATACGTCCACTATAGTCCACTATAGTTCTATATAGATAGAGCAGCCAGGTTTTACTCCAAGACAATACCAAGTTAACTGTCATAACGTTCCCTCCCTGTATTGCAATCTGGAATTAGGCTATTATAGAATTAAGACGATGCATGGCATATATAAACCCAGGTCGGGTTGGGTATCAAATAAAAGGGAAGGGAAGAGGATTTATTCCTAAATACACACATGCAGGATTTACCAAGGATGCACTGCCAGTGCGAGGATGCTTCCCTATTTACTAAGTATGCCGATTTAGTTAGGATTGGAATAGGATTTACAAAATGAAAACAGAATATTTTTTCCAGTGAATGTTAATGTCATTGGAATCAACTTCAATCTCATCTCTTGTCAGATATGTATCTCAAAATCCATTTCTTCGACTTATATCATATATGACTCATTTTTGTCACACCCCACTATGAGAGAGTGCCAACAGGAGAAATCCTGTGGTGTAAACAAGAGATGAAAATGAAGTGTTGAGAAATGCATTTCTAGTACATTTAGCTGCAGATTAAAGCAGCTGAGAAACTAGGTAATTATTAAAAAGTAAATGTCAGGGGGCATCCGGATTTGAACCGGGGACCTCTCGATCTGCAGTCGAATGCTGTGCCACTGAGCTATACCCCCAACTGACAAGACTAATTTAGAAGGCAGCTTTAAAATCTCATCCACCCCAATTCTTGTGTATAGAGTCTATTTAGCTACTTTACTTGTTAAGATGTTGTCCACCCAGAAATGTTGTAAATCTTTTTTCAAAAATATCAAACTTAAAATCTAGGAATACCTATTAGCTGTCCTAATGTTTACCATAATTAAAGGCAAACGCTACTATCTAGTGGAAAATGAAAATAAATGTCATTTTTCTGAAACTTTGAAATTTGATTCTTGAAGTGTTTCTGGTCATAAAGATGGAAAAAAATCAATGGGTCACCGTGCTCAATTTTGAATTAGAGTGCTTCAAAAGTTGAACTGAACTGTATGTGTAGAAAAATTTGGGACAGTAGGAGTAGCCATTAATTGTTTGTTTTATTCTATAAAATGTGAAATAATGGGCCATTTCCTCATAGACTGCAATGCTAAAGGAGATGCCCGTAGATTTGGTAGATGGAAAAGGGGGGCGTGGCAGAGAATAGTAGCGTTTGCCTTTAAATCCGCTTGATATCGTTTTTTTCAAGTAGGCCTTATAATGGTATCTCAAATTGCATTTTTTTGCGCCTTGTGACTCATTTTCCTGTGACGCATCACATATAGCAGCAGCAAACTATTGATAAGTTTATTGCTATGGGCCAAACAATGAGTAAGCTTTGTAATATCCTGTATGTCCTATTAGCTGATAATGCAGCTTTAATAGGGGAGTTGCATGTCTCACTGCGCATGTCTGTCACAGTGCATGCTGGGACGGATTCAGTTCAAGTCTGACATACAAAAATGGCAACAGTTTTATCAAAAATAGCAAAATCTTTTCACCAATATCATGGCTTGTATTGATGATCTATGAAACCAAATGCATGATGGGAGAGAGGAAGTCAAGTGTTATGGAAACATGTAAAACAAGTGGATATTGACATTAGATCATTGATAATTAGTCCATGCTGAACATAGCATGTTTTCTTTAGATTTTATACTGTACCATTACTCCCATAATTCCATGCAAATCAAGATTCAAAATGGCGGCTATGCAACTCCCCTATTTGACATTCAAAATCCATTTCCATCATTTTTGCACACGTCCTGTTATTGCCCTCACAAATGAAAATGTGTGGAAAGTATAATGAGGATCATATTGCTGCAATATTGCTCTGCATTGACAAATATGAATGTGAAATGAATGGGATCAGCCAGAGGGTTACAGTGGTAAAAGCACTTCGCACAAACTGTTCAATTATGCTAGCGGCCAAAGCATACATTTATAGACAAAGGATCTTTCACACCAATGAAATAGTCTTCAAAGCATTTGTCAATGAATTAAAAGTTAACGTAAGGATACAGGAATATAATATGATGGTACAGGGTAGAGGGAGAGATAAAAATAATTTGTGGCATAGTTTCTCCAAGGAAATAGGAAGTGTGGTGGGTGGTTAACCTTGGACCGCCATTAATAACCTGTACTCAGGAGTCCGATTTACGTACAAATGTTATTTTGTGTTATACAGTGAGTGGTAAGAAAATAGGAAAATTTTAAAAAAAAATACAAAATACAAAGGGAGGCGGAGATTCTACCATTAGAAATGTAAGAGCCTCGATGGCAGGAAATCTGAATAAAACCTTTTAAAAACAAAAAAAAATGGGATCAGCCAGAGCAGTTACTGAAAGGTACAACATGGTCAACTTAACTGGTCGCAAACATGTTTTTGAGCAGGGCAAGATATGCTTTTATTAGTGCTTTTCTATAGGACTGGACCCCAAATAAAGGCGTGGCAAATCTAAACAAATTCAGACTGGCCTTTTTTTTTTATCTTGTAAAATGTTAAAAATACCACATTTTCTCATGGACCATTTTTTTCAGGCGACTCTGAAAATAAACTAATGGGGTAACAATTTTTTTTTTCATTTACTTGTTTCTTCCTTGGTAAAAAACAATCCCTGAAAAGTTTCATGACAATTGTACTGGCCAATTCTTTTTCATTTAACTGTCCTGTATACCTTTAAGTAGAATGAACTGTATAGGACACCTCACACTGAGTTAGTATAATGGCAAGAGGCAGCCAATACCTACCGTTCTGATCATTAAAAAAGCTTGCAGGGGGCATCCGGATTTGAACCGGGGACCTCTCGATCTGCAGTCGAATGCTCTGCCACTGAGCTATACCCCCAGCTGACATTCAAATCCCAATGACTTGTAGATATGTCTTTAATATAAATTAGCTACATATTGATGATAGGTAGTAAGATAGGCCTTTCGGAATATTCATGATGTTGAGCTATACAAATAGATGGCAGATGAATCATATAATTTAATGTTAGTAACAGATAATGTGCTAATTCTTTCTTTATTCCTATTTCCCATCGATCTCTATAACACTTTTGTATTTCAGACAAAGAGGCAAATACTTCCAATATCACACCAAATTTAAACATAGGATACAAAGGTATGTATCGAATGTTTGGTGACAGAGTTATGTAACTTTCTTAATTAATTATGTAACATTAGACTTTGACTTAAATGGTCCTTGATCCCTATAACCACCATAGGCAGAGACTAAAATGATTAATACCCTCCATTGATGGCCTGCTGGTGTGTTTTTTGTGCATAATCGAAAATAACTATCTTAAATAGAATCCTAGGGTCTGAGACGTATTTGATTTCTCTATGCTGCCTCTATGCGGTGGAACTGGTATGAATGGAACACAAATAGATTCCATTCTCGTTGCTAGTTAACCTGTATATTTGTGTTATTCAAAGATTTCAGTCATATAACATTTAGCTGGGTTGGAAAAGAATGAAAAAAAATGTAGAACATTTTTAGGGGTTTTTTTTACCGACGTTAGGGACTCTTCATTTTTGACCACTGGGGGCGGGGGGTGGGAGAATTTTCGAGGGGCACCTTTAAGTTTTTGCTACAGACTCTGACTTTTTGCACAGACTCTATTAAAATGGGAGAGGGCCATCTTTTTTTAGCACCGACTCTAAAAGTGTGGTGGTGGGGGCCATCTTTTTTTGCACAGACTCAGAACTCAATGATGATGTGGGGGTCATCAAATTTTCAAAAAGTTTTCAAGGGGGTTTGACTTTAAGGCGGGGGGGGTCATACAATTTTGCACAAGATTCTTTCGCAAATTCTCCCCTGCCCCCCCCCCCCCCCCCCCCCCAAGTGGCTAACTATGAACAGTAACTGAGGGTGAAGTTCTAACCCGTAATTACATATATTTGCGTCAGATTTTTGGAAAATGTACAATTGGCAACTCTACACATTTAGTAAATTCTGCTGAATTAGGCTGCAATTTGGCCAATACTGGGTGAATTCGTTCTAGCAATTCTAGCAATCGGTTTGGTTAGGTTGAACTGTATTTTGACCTTTATTTCCGTCTGAAATTTGAGTTATTTGAGAGAATTGGTGAAGATGAATTGTACATTTTCTGGCGACCTCACCCATATGTGGGTCAGATCTTCAGAAAATGTACAATTCGCCTTCACCAATCCTCTCAAATAACCCACATTTAAGACAAAAATAAGCTTTAAAATGCTGTTTAACATAACAGAACTGATACTTTAAATCAATGTGACACCAAATATACTCAGATATACCCAAAATTTATCATATCTTGGCAGAATTTAGAAGAATTTACTAAATATGTAGAGCTGCCAATTGTACATTTTCTGAAAATCTGACCCATGTGCTTTATTCTGGGCAGCTTGCCCCAGTGACTGGCTGCTAGCGGGAGGCAAGTGTCTGAGGATGTACACCAACTATGACCGTGTCCGTTCCACCCTGGAGAACTCGTCCCCTACCTCCACCTCCTCCACGGTGGAGGACATGTCCCCGGAGGAGGCACAACTCAAGTGCCAACAGATAGGAGGCGCTGTTGCCAGTGTGACGTCACCAGGCAGCGTTCCTGACGTCATAGGAGCGTTGTTACGTCTGTGGAGACATAATGACCTTATTGGCCATATTTGGGTGTCACCTGGACAGCCGGACCAATGTGCTTATATCGAGGTACTGATTAAAAGTAGATTAATAAAATATCTTAATTAATACATGATTTATCATACAACAATTTCAAATTATAAATGCGGAGTTTTATGAAGCCCTATAGCAAAGAAGAACAGACAAAATTATTGTAGGGTGGTCGTATTTGGGGGTGTAGGGTGGCCGAGTGGTCTAAAGCGCTGGGTCGGCTCATTGGCATCACTAGCATGTTGTGGGTTCGAACCCGGGTGCAGCTACAATTTCAGCTCTTATTATTATTATAAGATTTTATTTCCATTTCACAATTACATACATGTCAAGTCAAAAGAAGAATGGAAGTGGAACATTTTCTGTGCTAGTCACAGCTCTTCCGAATATCCCGTCGGTTGTTTTGAAACAAATGAAGAAGTTCTAAGTAAAGACAGTTGACTAGTGTACTATGCGTAACAAGACATTAATAATAAGACAAGGCGTACAAAAGTGTACGTATATGTACATGGGCGGGTGTGCAAGCACCCTATCCGACCGTTGTCGGTATCTTCAATAACTTATCACATAGTAGTAATACTGTTTTGGAGCTTTAGCTATACTGGCTAGTAAGATTTCCCGTATCTGTCCGTTACTGTCGGTATGACAATATGTTAACAGTAACAGCAGTTGCGGTATTGCAGACATGTTCCCCAGTCATGAGGATATTGTATTCACCATTTATTTACACCAGGTAGGCCTACCGTACTAGAGGAAGACCACGAATGCGAGTCCTTGTAAAAAAGAATGTCAACAACAACAACAACAAAATCCTCCGAAATTCTGGTCAGATGATATTTAGATGGATTGAAAAAGAACAGAACAAAAAGTAGAAAATACCACTTACTTTTTGACAAATGTTACCTGAGACTACATCTTTAAGAGCCGGGAAGTATGATAGAACACTACAACATGAATGTTTAATTGCCTTTATTTTATACATTGTTTAGGTATTAAAGCGGGAGGCAGAGGAACCCATGCTAGACTACCAGGTGAGGGGCCACACCTGTACCACCAAGAGTAGTCTGGGCATATACAGTGTGCTCTGTGAGGCGGCCACTCAACGTACGTAAGCTCTGTATTTACTATAGCATCTGTGGTGTGTTCCAGGAAAATGAGTCACAAGTCGCAAAATGGATATTTTTCAAAGTGTTTTTTTTTCACAAAATCTCTTTATTGGAATGTTCTGATTTTTAGAGGGTCTAGCACTTGTAGTCATATGAATCCATGTAACAAATTTCAGGAAATTGAATTAAATATATTCTTGCGTTTTGAAGGCCTTCGTATGGAGTATATTTAGTTACTTTACTGGTAATTACCCATCCAGAAACATTGCAAACTTTTTTTTCAAAATTAGAAATATCAAAATTAGAATATAGAAATACTTATTATGTGTCCTAGTGTTTAATATCATTAGAATCAGCTTGATCTCTTCTTTTCAAATATGCTGATATCTCAAAATCCATATTTTGTGACTTATGACTCATTTTCCTAAAACGGATCACATTTAGTGATATATAGGAGATTTGGGTGTAATGACAAGTGATAATATAGGAGATTTGGGTGTAATGACAAGTGACCATTATGGGAGCAGTAAGGCAACATTCGCAGCTGCAGCTAAAAGCAATGATATAAATTTCATCTGATTATTTTTATTCTTGGTCAGATTGCTTCATGGGGCCCTTGGAAATTTGGAAACTCCCCTCCTCCTCCACCCCAAATCTCCCCTTACTCCTTTCCTCTCCTTTTCTCCCCAGCCACCTCACCCTTTCTCTTACTTAATTTCTCTCTTTAATACTCCCTCTCTCTCCTTTTCTTTCTTCCGTCTCACTCTCTTTCTCTTTCTTCTAGATACTGCCTTCTCTCTGTGTTTCCCTCTCCTCTCTCTTTTCCTCTCTCTTTTCCTCTCTCTATCCTCTTTTTGTCTCATCCCTTCATCCTTCACAGAATCGCTAAACCTATCCCTGCCTCGGGTCCTAAGTCCAGATATATTGACTTCGTCCAGTTCCTAATATTTGCGATTCAATGTTTTATTCTACTTCAGACAAAATGGAGCAGTGTTCAGGGCCGGACCGTTTCACTTGTGATGACGGCTCCTGTATTGACATCAGGTTTAGGTGTGATAGTGACAATGACTGTTTAGACGGCAGTGATGAAATTGCTTGTGGTAAGCTGATTTAGTTTTGAAATGTTTGTAATTCCATTCATTCTCCGTGGCATGGAGGTAAATAATATGTTGTATTCTGTTTCTCGCTTTTTGTTTATTTTTTAAATGAACAAAGTTTCTTTTTGTTTTCGACCACATCCTCAGCCAAAATACACCAAAAGTGTGTTTTTTCTAAATTATTTCATGAATTCATAGTTATAGTGACACTTAGAATATTGAATATTTATCGGTGTCATTACACTACATACATAATGGAATGTCGAGAATAGTATTTGTACGGTAAAATGCAGCCATTAAACAAACATAAACATAAAGATGTTTTGACTTTTAACATTTTGATTTCATTCTATTCCATTATAAACCATTTTTTCATTTTTATTTCTGTTTGTATTTCTTGGCGACCTAACCAATTAGTTTTGTGATAATATATAATAACCCTAGCTAACCCTAAATCCTTTAACAGATTGATATTCTTTAAACAGTACAAATATGATATATTTCATATAATTCCATATTTTTATGGCATAACTTTATAATTATAATGTAACTTGTGCAATCCTTTGTTACAACATATCTTGCAGGACGGCGTGATGAATCAAGTAAGGCCAAAAAAAAATAGGTGTTTCCGATTCCCCCCCCCCCCCCCCCCCCCCCCCCTACCTAGAAAAACCTTACCCTACCTAAAAAATTGTTTACCATACCTGATTTTTTCCCCATGATGTCTAACTTTTTTTGGATTTTTTGACGAAAAAGGCTTATAAAAGCAGGAAAACGGGTTTTCCCAACCCAAAACTTTCAAAAAGCACATTTCCCATGTTCAAAACAACTATTGTTATGAAAAAGACATTTTTTTCAGTTCCCCGCAGGTGGTTTCCAAACAAAAAAAATTAACAAACAAAAAAAAGTTACCCCCCCCACTACCTAGTTTTCAGCCAGATAAATCGGAAACACACCTTTTTTTTTTTTGCCTAATGTCTTGAGAATTCATTTTTTAAACAAACAAATCTTAGACTTGTGCGTCTTTCAGTGGCGGGCTTGGATATGTTGACATGTAATAACGGTAACATGGTGTCTATCAGTCTCTACTGTGACTTCTATGATAACTGTGGGGACAACTCGGACGAGGACAACTGTGGTAAGCTATCTTATTCATTGTAAGGGGTAAGATAAGACTGATATATGGGTCAGGTTCTCAGAAAATGTACAATTCACCTTCACCAATCCTCTCAAATAACGCAAATTTAAGACAAAAATTACTCTCAAAATACAGTTCAAACTAACCAAACAGATTGCTAGAATCAATGCAATGCCGAACATACTTGAATTTACGTAGTATTGACCAAATTACAGCCTTATTTAGCAGAATTTACTAAATATGTACAGCTGCCAATTGTACATTTTCTGAAAATCTGACCCATATATAACGGTATTGATATACAGACTAATTTATAGTAGCATTAATATGAATAGATCCATCTGGGAATAAGCAACATGTCCACACGCATCTGTAGTTAGCGTTCAAATGTATATAAAAATGAAAAATAAAAGAATCAATCAAATCATTGATTGATTGATGAATTGATTAATTAATGCATCAATAAAAGTATGAATAAGAAAAGAAACAATGATTGAATGTTGTGTTAAGTTCATCAGGTCAAAATTAAGAACATTACTAAAATGTGAATTATTTTACGAGTATGACTGCTGGTACCTCTATACCACGTTGAAAAAGATTGTCAGAAGTGGGATTCGAACCCACGCCCACAGAAGTGGACTGCGACCTGAACGCAGCGCCTTAGACCGCTCGGCCATCCTGACACGGTGGCAACTGCCCACTATCATGTAAACAGGAATAGGAAATGGTGGAGAAATATGCGAATTAATGTGTAGTTAGACACATACGTCACGCTGTCATGAAATCCCCGCTACCATTATTTCCATATACATATTGGCAAATATCAGCAAATCTATAGAAAGGATGAATTTATCTCGGTACAGATTAAGAGATTGACAATCGACAACCTCTCTGTTCTAGTACCTACAGTTCTTACTGATAGGGTCTACGCGAATGTGTAAAATAATGAAGTTATATCTATGAATGTTGACCATGTATGAATTGATATTGTACCACCTCTTAGGACTGTCATTTGTACGACACAGTGCTGGTGTTCTTGAAAGACATCTCATTTGTGGAACAAATATATTGTACTGTTTGTTTCTCAGACAATTGCATACTGTTATTTGATGAACTTTATTTTCGGGGTATCAAGCGATTGAAGTTATATGAGTACATGTACCAAATTTCAAGATAGTGTATTAAATATATCCTTGCGTTTCTAAGATCAACCTATGGCTACTTTACTAGACTTCACTAGTACCTGTCCACCCAGAAATAGTGCAAACTTTTTGTTCAATTTTCAAACATAAAAGAAATATGAAAAAAAACAGGAAATATACAAATACTTTTTAGATTTCCCAAATGTTAACATCGTTGGAATCCACTTAATCTCATCATTTTCAATATGATGGTATCTCAAAATCCATTTTTTGAGTTATGGCTAATTTTTTTTCTGTAACACATTACATTTTATTCTTCTGCTTCAGTGATGGAGGGATGCGTGAATGACAGTTTCACGTGCAGGAGTGGCGAATGCATCCCCGGCAGTAGGTTATGTGACTTCCGGTCTGACTGTAAGGATGGAACCGATGAACTTCCGGAAGTGTGTGGTAAATAATTATATATAATTTCATTTTCATATCTATTATATATGAAGTGAGGTCACTTTTTATGTGTATGTATATTCACGACTTAATCCTACATAACTTGTGTGAGTAGTTTTCCTTTAATGGTAGTATCGTTTATACACTTGCTATGATTGTAATTAAATTTGAATTGTCATGTCGAATTGTCATGTCGAATTGTCATGTCGAATTGTATGTGATGTGATGTGATGTGATGTTATAATACCTGAACACCTGAATACAAAAAATAAACCAATGTAAACTTCTTCATTATTATAATAATTACTAATATTATTAACTGACTACAGAGAGCGTGTGTCGCGGGTTCCCTTGCTTCTCCGGGCGGTGTGTGCAGAACATGCTTCTCCAGGACCTGGTCAGCGACTGTCCAGGCCTTACACAGGAGGATGAGATCAAGTATGAGAGAGGCAAGTGTTATAAACATTATAAAGCTTTGTGATGATAGGTAGCGTAAGTGTCATGTCATGCGGCAGTGAGTAAATTGATGTAAATTAGTTGCGCACTTGTACCGATGAGTTGATTGGAAATAATAATGCCCATA
Organism: Sthenelais limicola; assembly: GCA_942159475.1. NCBI lineage: Eukaryota > Metazoa > Annelida > Polychaeta > Phyllodocida > Sigalionidae > Sthenelais > Sthenelais limicola. Next base: position 147,499,902 of record OW804095.1, read on the forward strand.
GACTTAGCATTGCGGGTGATACACGTTCACATCACCCCAGCAGAGATTTACAGATTCTGGTTAACATATTAAGTGAAATGTGTTGGTTCTATTGGGCAATTAGAGCCTGAGTTTATTGTCCGAGCTGGCCCTCTATGCCTGACGGGAACCCTGAGCCGAGGCCGGAGGCCAAGGCTCAGGGTTCCCGTCAGGCATAGAGGGCCAGCTCGGACAATAAACTCAGGCTCTAATGGCTTTAGTACCTGTTGGTTGGGCTGTTATTATCAACTACTTCCATTACTATCACTTCTCCTGAACCTCCAACATTGTCAGAAAGCATTTACTTACAGTTTAGTTAAGTTGCATTCTTCTCTAACCTTACCCACTGACGCTAGTGTGGAGGGGGACCGTCCAGTCACTATAACTAGGGGTGTGTTATGGTTATACACAGGCAGAAGCAGGGGTTCTGTTTGTTGCATAAATACAGCATACTTGCCTCTTACAACAAATTACCCTTCAATTGACTAAAATAAATAGTACAAAATCAAAACTCATAACCCCATGATATCCCACCTGCACCCCATATCCAATGATTACAACTTCGCATCTCCCCATCCCACACATAATGAATGGTCCTCAGTCCCTGCCACCTCAGGGGAAGGCTACGCTAGCCTTGACCTATATGCCATATATGGCAAGCCCTGACCTATATAGGGCTTACGGGACGTTCTCTAGGCATAGAGGGCCAGTCGGAAGCCAGTCCAGTGGCCACTACCGGTCCCGCTGGACTTCTAGCGACCTCAGTGGCGGCACCTATGTTGCCGTCTCGGGAACTCTCCTGAGATTTGGGGCAGTCGCACCTACCGTTCCCGGTTGGGGCAACATAGAGAGAGCTTGCCGGTATATTCCATCTAACTTTTTAAAATCACATGTCACGAACAGTTCCAGTCCCGCCATCCCCTCCCCCCGACTATAACCCTACTGCTTATACAAGGCCGTTGTCCACAGAGCTGTAGAATAAACGATTTCGGCCACTTTTCACCACTACACATGGGTTGGCCCTACTCATATCACTAGCAAAGTTCAGCCATCCAGCTACAACCAATTCTATAGCGTAGGGCCTAGAGCACTGGACTCCCAATCTGAAGGTTCAGGGCTCGCACCTCGCCTGGGCCCGTCAGCTTTTTTTTTTTCATCCTATACTTGGTTGGCCGTGTAGGGCTGTACACGGCCGGGACGGGACGGAGGCGGGGACGGAGGGTGGCTTTTGCACTGGGTGCTGGGGGACGGGGAAGGCTGGCGATTTGAAAAACAAAATATCCATAATAATGTTTCAACCGCCTAAATATACCTAAATTACATTCGCACAGCGCCGACTAGCAGCCGCCTACTCTTCTGGACACTGTGCGTCTATAATGGGCCACCTCAGACCAACCAACGGGTACTAATGATGGATATCTGGTCATCTGAATTCTTTAGATTGCTTACTGCAATCCTAAGCCTATGAGAGTTTTGCGCTACATCTCCACAAAGCATCTTCAAACTGGTGCAGTAGGGCGCCTAAAAAAAGTTTGTTTTTTTTAAATATTTTTATTGGCTGAAACAGTTTAACAATTGGTGTTGAATATAAGAAAGACGAATGACTGACAGGATGCAGTTATATTTCGTGCGTTGCCATGACCAAGTAAATAAGAATCTACAGAAATTTATCCTTATTAGATCTATGAGCTGATCAACAAATAGAGTTATCAAAGTTTCATCAAATCATAGGAATCCCCTACAGTTTTGCTTAACCTCCCTATTATGGAGGAAAGAATTAGTCTGACTAGAAGGATCCCGGGATCAAGACTGAAGAGTATTGGTATTTAATCATACATTATTGGCAACTGATCCTCGTGCATGGCTATTGCTGATTGGCTGATATTTATAGTAGGGAATTCCTGTATTACCTGGCCCTATATTTATCACAATAAGTTAATATGATGTATTTGATTTATTTCCATTTTGTTAGAGAACATTGTTTGTTAATACAGGTACAGGGTAATATGATAGCTAAATAATAATACATTGATAAATTAATAATAATGATAATGATAATAACTAATTTGGAATATTAATAATAATCATGTGGTTATTCATTGTTATGTAATAATTGCGTAACATGATATACCACAAGGCTCAATTTCCGCCCATTTATAATAATAGGAGTGGTCTTAGTCAGCAATGCACCATGGGAGATTTTAGCAGGAAGGTAGGCCACTTCCATGGCTTGTTTACTTCCGCCCCATAGCTCTCAGTAGGGGCTGGGGGTACTCGTCTTTTAATTTTGATTTAACTGGAGTAATATTGCTTATATCGCAACCAAACAAAAGAATATTGAAGAAGAAATGATGCATTTTATTTGTGTGTTTACTGGATGTCATGCATGTGCCAAGTAAATCAACAGATTGGTTAAGCATCTATAAGTGGTAGGCTCCTTTCTTAACATTAACAAGACAAAGAGAAGAAAGGAGAGCAAGATTTGGACAGATTTCATTAGACATAAAGACTTTTCACTTATTAGGTTTATTAATGCATATTCAGGATGTTTTAGGGATGTGCATCCAACAGCTGAAAACCCACATTCAACATTATCAAAAAACAATTATTGTTAACAAAAACCAAAACATCCCCTGCTTACTGAGCGTCTGCCGTCACGGGTGTGACCTGGGTAACTGGGGGAAGTGCGGGAGTGACGGCCAAGGGTTGCGGTAGCTACCCTCACCATATGTGGCCTCCCTTGTAGCTGTTAAGCTGCACTGGGAGCACCAACTCATGCCCCAGTACAGTATCTCGGGATACTCCTATTAAGTAGGGCCTATAGCTCTTCTATGTCGATAACTGTCTATAACAACCAGAATATTGATGAAGGGTACTGTACTTGATTCACAGTATTAACTAAAATATTGGTATTACACTGGTATTGGAACGAATCTGCCTGGGAGTTGATGGAAGAGATAGTGTTGGCATGCCTTAACAACACCTTATCCTTCTCACCCACACCTCCGTAATCTTGTAATTTTGTAACTTAACTTTGTAATCCTTATAACTTGGTCATTTTGTGTAATGTTTCTCCAACTAACAGAAATATCAACGTAGAGTAGCTATATGGTCAGATTTTCACAAAATGTACAATTCACCTTCACCAATCCTCTCAAATAACCTACATTTAAGACAAAAATGAGCTTTAAAATGCAGTTTTACATAACAGAACTGATACTATAAATCAATGTGATACCAAATCTACTCAGATATACCCAGTTTTCTTCATTTTTCAGCCTAATTTAGCAGAATTTTCTAAATGTGTGGAGCTGCCAATTGTACATTTTCTGAAAATCTGACCCATTATATGTAGTTAGAGAAGGAAAGGTATAGCATGGAAGACCTCTGTTTGGGAAGACCTTTTTGTGAATATAAACATCACGAAGGCAAATAAAGAATTCTCTTATTTTATCTCATCTTATTATCTTACCCAGGGCTGGAGACCTTGGAGTCTAACACTGGTCAGCAGGTGGAGAACAAGCTGACCAACAAGACGCTGACCGTGGGGTGTAGGAGTGGGGGAGAGGACACCCAGTGCAGGTTTGACCATGATCGCTGCTTCCCCAGAGCACTCTCCTGTGTCTATGACCGCAAACTCATAGACGCCGGAACCGGAAGTGAGGTGCAGACAGGATGTCGGGATGGCTCCCACCTGCGCAGGTCTTGCAGTGAGTCTTGTCACTTGACTTTAATTTTTTTGAGAGTTTTGAGGTTTTATTTTTGCATTTTAATGTCCTCACATGTTTTGGCAGTTGTTCAACTTTATCAAATGATCAGAGGCGACCTTTATTTTGCCCACATCACACTTTCATTAATACAGGGTCAAACCTTTATCAGCAAAAAATATCAAACATGTTTAATCTACATCGCCAGCTATGCAACAGTAATTTTCTCATCACCCTTAAGGTGTAGATGATAAGAATTTTTTTTCAAAATTCTTGTCGACTAGCTCATCCTCATAGCTCATCATTAACGCATCGCCAATGATTTTGTTGACAGTGGCTAAACTGCTTAATACTGGTGGTTGATGCTGTTTAACAGAATAAAACTATTTTGTCTGTAGATTTGCCTTCAGCTTTTCGCTTCTGTGCACCTTGTATAACATAACTACCTAGGGTTCACTAGAAATATAATTTATTCATCTGTATATATGTAATATAATATAAATGTCTCCCGCAGGCCTGCTGTACGTCCTGGTCAGACATGTACCAGTGGTCTGCTGGCTACTGTATACCCTACTCCAACATGTAATATAATATAATATATTCTCCCGCAGGCCTGCTGTCATGCCCAGGCATGTACCAGTGCTCTACTGCAGGCTACTGTATACCCTACTCCAGGCTCTGCGATAACGTCATAGACTGCCCCCTGGCAGAGGATGAGCCACCTACCTGCCAGACATACACCTGCCCAGGTAACATTCTCTTACCTTTATTTCTGTGCTGAATTTCCTAATTTCTCGCATTATTTGATTTGTGAATCTTAATACTGGAAATCAGGGAATGCCTCAAACTGAAGCCAGGACTTAAACAGAAACCATGGCTCAAACAGAAGCCATGGCTCAAACTGAAACCATGTATAAAAACTGAAGCTATGTGTCAAACTGAAGCCATGTGCCAAACTGAAGCCATGTGTGTCAAACTGAAGCCATGTGTCAAACTGAAGCCATGTGTGTCAAACTGAAGCCATGTGTCAAACAGAAGCCATGTGTCAAACTGAAGCCATGTGTCAAACAGAAGCCATGTGTCAAACTGAAGCCATGTGTCAAACTGAAGCCATGTGTCAAACAGAAGCCATGTGTCAAACAGAAGCCATGTGTCAAACAGAAGCCATGTGTCAAACTGAAGCCATGTGTCAAACTGAAGCCATGTGTCAAACAGAAGCCATGTGTCAAACAGAAGCCATGTGTCAAACTGAAGCCATGTGTCAAACAGAAGCCAGGTCTCAAACAGAAGCTTTGTCTCCAACTGAAACCATGTCTCAAACAGAAGCCATGTGGTAAACAGAAGCCATGTCTCAAACAGAGGCCATGTCTCAAACAGAAGCCAGGTCTCAAACAGAAGCCAGGTCTCAAACAGAAGCCAGGTCTCAAACAGAAGCTTTGTCTCCAACAGAAGCCATGTCTCAAACGGAATTGAATTGAATTGAAAAACATTTTTATTCAGACGCTAGCTGCATCGAGGGGGGTCTCCGGCAAAATGGGAGGTATCCTTGGCCCTCATGATTATTATTACAATAGTATCAGGTAGCAGAGAACAATACTGCCCCCTTCGATGAAGGGAGTCAGCTCTCGGCTATTATAGTCATATTTAAAATCTACAGTGCTTTCTTTTGAATATGGCGTGAATATCAATCAATGGTATCAAATATAGCATCATTGGTATGAAATCGTATTAAGATAGTATTAAAATAGCATCAAAATAGCATCACAATAGCATCACTCGAGAGGGTGTTTCAGTTATTACAGTAACTGAGCATTTATAAATAATAATAATAATAGGTTATATTACAGTCTGGTAGGTAAGTATGTCAAGGTTGAACAAAGTAATCGTCATTCCAGATCAGATTTGCTCTGGCGAGGGTTTTAAATCTGTCTTTATCGATGGTTAGGTGGGCCATAGTTGGCAGGTTGTTCCATGCATAGGGGATCGTATTGGCTATCGACTTCCTAATTTGTTCTGTTCTTGGGTGTATTTGTTTTAGGATTTTACGACCTTCTCTGAAGTTTCTAGTATTTAGTAGCCGTAGATCGATATTTGCAGGAACTTGTGCCAATCTATGACCCATTTGCAGGAGGTGGAGTCGCCTGCGATATTTGAGGGGGAGGAGCCTTTTTTGCAAGTGTAAATCTCTAACACTCTCTCTTGCGGGGATTTGATAGATTATTCTCAAAATTCTGTTTTGGAGTATTTGTAGGCGGTGGAGATCCGTTGCTGAATGCGATTCCAAAAGGAAATCTGCCTGGTCAATGGTCGGCAGTACCATAACTTTGTAAATCATTAATAGTGTTGGTTTGGGCAATTTTTTACTAAGTTTTGCGAATTGCCAGCATTTATAATTCATAGAATTTATTAATTTGTTAGTTTGTTCTTTAAATTTTAGTGTCGCATCAACAACGGTCCCCAAGTATTTATAGGTGTCTACATCCTCTAGTGTCTCACCTCCCAGCTTAATACTATGTTGGTCTATTGAGGAGAGATTTTGAGATTTCCATCTCGATCTGAGGACAGGCCTCGGGAACATCGTTTGAACTTTTGATTTTGTATAATTTAGGGATATTTTAAATTTTTGGCACCATTTACTCAATGAGTTAAGGTCTATTTGAAGCTTTTGGGTGGCTTCAAGGGTGGATTTAGCATGACAATAGATGATGGTATCGTCAGCGAACATTTGGATTTTACATTGGTTAATATAGTTTGGTAAATCATTGATATATAGGTTAAAGAGGACAGGTCCTAAAGTAGTTCCTTGCGGAACGCCACATGTGACTAGTTGTTTGTCAGATAGCTTTTGATTAACATTGACCTGTTGGTGCCGGTCTGTTAGGTAATTTTGGAACCATTTTAACTCTTTATTTTTAATTCCAAAGGTAGTAAGTTTAGTAATAAGATGTTCATGGTTGACTGTGTCGAAAGCCTTCCTCAGATCGAGATAGGCCGCTCTAACAATATTTCCATCATTGATTGCTTCATATATTTCATTAAGGTATGTAACAAGAGCGTCTTGGGTTGACTTACCCATTCGAAAACCGTACTGGTGTTTGTAAAGAGCACCGTTATCATTTGAGTGACCAATTAGTTGGCTGTATACCACTTTTTCGAGAATTTTTGAGGGTAGCTGGATAGTCGAGATTGGACGATAGTTCCCTGGGTCGGTGCGCTCACCTGCTTTGTGTATTGGAGTGACTTTTGTTTTTTTCCATTCCTTGGGTATAATTGACTCGGTCATTGTTAGGGTTAGAAGTTTCCGGAATTCTGGTAGTAGTGTATTAAGTGCTAGTTTTAGTATCCAGGTGGGTACATTCTCTATTCCTGAAGCCTTCGATGAAGGCATAGCATTGATGATTTTTGCTAAGTTTTCTAAAGTTATTGGCGTGAAGGTAAATTCATTGATCTCTCGGGGGGGCCCGTCACGAGCATCAGTAAACTCTTGTTCCATCTCTTCTGTTAATGGGGGGATTGTGCTTGCAAGATTATTTCCTATTGAAGCAAAATATTCATTGAATTGGTTTGGTATCATTTCCTCTGGGGTCGGGCTATTATTTTGTTCTAGTTTAATTTTGTCGTGTTTTTTTGTTTGTTTATTATTCACTAGGGGTGCTATGATTTTCCAAAATTTTTGGGGGTTTTGGGTATTATTTTCTACTTGTTCCCGGGTGTAGTTGTTTTTCAGATTTCTGGCTTGATGGTTTATTCTATGCCTCATTTGCTTAGCTTGCCCCATTAGTGCTTTATCTTTCAGTGCTTTTGCATCCTTAAATAGGCGGTCTCTAGTTTTCATTTGAGCAAATAGGTCTCCAGTGATCCATGGTTTTCTAGCCTTTACATTCTTGTAATTTCTAATCGGGCAGAATTCATTTATTGTGGCGAGTATTTTATTTATCATGGTGTCCCAGTATATTTCAGGGTTTGTTGTGTCAAGTAAGTGGGGCCAGTCATAGCTCTTAAGTTTGTCAGTGAATTGTTTTTCAGTGTAGTTTGCATACGAGCGACATGTGAAGCTAATTCTTTCATGGATTTCTTTTTCTTTTTTCAGTATTATAAATGTGGGGTTATGGTCGCTAATATTTACGTCAAGGACACCAGCTGATTTTACGATCTTTGAATTCGTGTATATTAAGTCTATACATGATTCGGTAGTGCTGGTGATTCTAGTAGGGAGGTGTATTAGTTGTTTCAGGGAGGCGCTGTGTTCAATAGCTAACAAGAGTGTTTTGGCTCGTGAGGTTTTTAGGTAATCCACATTGAGATCACCTAACATAATTATCTCTTCATTGTTGTTGTTTATGCTTAATACTTCCTGGATGGTTTTAATGGCTACAGGGAGGTCTCCATCTGGTGGCCTATAGAGGTTGTGGATTTTAATTTTTTTGAAGTTGTTAATTTTTACAGTCACTGTTTGTGTTTCAAGGTTAGGTGTGCAGGTGGTTTGTGCGTCATCGACCCAGGTGACTTCAAGGCTGTCCCTAATATACATTGCAAGGCCTCCTCCCCTTCTTTCACCTCCTTGTCTGTCTGATCTTATTAGTCTATAGCCATCGATGTTTACAAGTGCGTCATAGACTTTTTCAGTTAACCATGATTCACAAATACAAACTATATCGAATTGTATTTTATGGAGGATTGCTTCAAGCTCACTTGATTTATTTAATAGACTTCTTATATTTAGACTCAAAACCTTTATACCTTTTTGGTTGCTCAGCTTTTGCTCGCTCTCGAGTGATATTCTTTCATTACCAAAGCTATAGTGTTCTGTTGCTCCACTCACTCTAGGTGTTGGGAGCTACGAGGTGGAGCGGGGGGGGGAGGGTTGCCTATTTATGCTGCGTTTAAGCAGCGAACTATATTTAGTGTATGTTTCAGATAATATATTTCAAGAGGTATTACTAAAGTAGAGCACCCTCAGGCAATAAGGTATGATTCTTCAGATAGAAGTAAATCTCTAACTTTTATAGATTTCAAAGTCGGATGTTAAATGTTACCTTTTATTTCTGTCGTAACATCATATGTTTTCATTTTTCTTTATATGAATTAGAACTTATAACATGGCTTACCATAAACATACTCCAACTAGACAACTCGACAACACACGGTTTGGGTTTGTTTTTATCAAACCTTTAAGCAGGGTGTTACCAACACCAATAGTTATCACTAGTTATACCGTTAACGATGTATATCGTCACTGGATATCATATGTCATCATATGTCTTAGAGTTGGTACTGGGGTTTTTACTCAAAGTTCGTTCTTATCTAACATAAATTTGAGGTAACTCGGGTTTCTTTTAAATTGCTAGCGTCAGTAATTGTCAGCCGCGACCTTTTCATCTGTCTATCTTTGCAATAGGACTTAGTAACTAGAACAATAATACAGTAAATCAAATGCAATACATCTGGATAATCTTGGCTTATGGCCATCGCTGGGGTGGGGTACTAAGGTTTTAACTCATATAGACCTTTTCCTCAGACTATCAGACTATCAGTACAGATAGGACTTAATAACTAGACAGTAACATAATAGATCATGATCAATGATCAATGCGCATGAATAATCTTTGTTCGTGCCCAACTAGGTTTCATTATTTTGAGTATCAGTGTTTTATATTTATCACTCACGACAATGAGGTTTGGTGTGTCTTCACATAAACTTCGAACATAGGCATCCACTATGAAGCATGAAACTAGGGAACAAAGGTACTAAAGTTTTAACTCGTATGGACCTTTTCTTCAGACTATCAATATCTGTCTATCATTGCAATAGGATTTAGTAACTAGAACAATATTACAGTAAATCATGTGCATTACATCTGGATAATCTTGGCTTATGGCCATCACTGGGGTGGGGTACTAAGGTTTTAACTCATATAGACCTTTTCCTCATACTATCAGTACAGATAGAACTTAATAACTAGACAGTAACATAATAGATCATGATCAATGATCGATGCGCATGAATAATTTTGGTTCGTGCCCAACTAGGTTTCATTATTTTGAGTATCAGTGTTTTATATTTATCACTCATGGCAATGAGGTTTGGTGTGTCTTCACATAAGCTTCGAACATAGGCATCCACTATGAAACATGAAACTAGGGAACAAAGGTACTAAAGTTTTAACTCGTATGGACCTTTTCTTTAGACTATCAATACAGATAGAACTTTATAACTAGACAGTAACATAATAGATCATGGTCAATGCGCGTAAATAATCTTGGTTCGTGACCAGCTAGGTTTCACTGTTTTGAGTATCAGTGTTTTAAATTTTATCCCTTACAGCAATGAGATTTGGTGTGTCTTCACATAGGCTTCGAACATAGATATTTAATGTGGAACATGAAACTAGGGAACAAATTGTGTGACTCATGGTCATGGGTAATGCGCGTAAATAATCTTTTGTTCGTGACTAACTAGGTTTCACTGTTTTGAGTATCAGTGCTTTATATTTATCACTTACGGCAGTAAAGTTTGGTGTGTAATCACATATACTTCAAGCAAACATCTAATATGAAACATGGAACTAGGGAACAAATTGTCTCAGAGCACCACCGAATTGTCTCAGAGCGGAAAGGCCTGGTCAAACATAAATATAAATATAGTGCTCAAGCCTGGCCATCAAACATCAATCAAGTAGCTAGGGATCATGTTTTGATAGGTCATGGTCCCTGGGTGGACAAATCTAGTCATACAGTACGATTATGACTACATCATCTATAACATAAACATAAATCTTACATTATCACATCACAATATCGTATCACATTATATTATGTATTTATATATATATGGAGATAGTGTGTGTCTGCCCCCTTCGATGAAGGGGGTCAGATAAGGAAGACAGTACTTATTCCTTTCATGGTTGGTTATGTTTTAGACTCCCAAGCGCACGATGTGCTTGCCCAGGTGTTTTGCCCATTTCTGCAGGCCGATTGTGGTGAGGTGGCATCCATCAATGTCCAGTTTCCAATAATGATTGGTTTTAAAGTGATTGGCGTTGTGGTGGATATAATCGTGCAGTGGGGGGGTCGCTAGATAGTTCGTATCATTCTTGGCCGCGATGTTTCGGTTCACCTGTATTACAGTATTGTCGAGCTGGGCCTGTGTTGCCTCCCGGGCAGCGGGATCACGAGAGTTGTACCATGACAGGTCCATTCCTGTCACGGTGCAAAACACTACTTTGGTGGTGTATGGAAATAAGATGTGTTCTACTTGCTGCTGGACCCAGTCCATATCGTCGGCATAGGCCGTAGAAGCCTGCAGGATGGTTGGGTGGGCTACTCGTACTAGACCTTCCTCCTTTCTGGTAATCGTGCACAGACCAGATGCGAAATAGATGACAATGGGTTTTAAGGCATAGATATCATTCGCTGCAAGGTTTGATGATAGCTTCAATGAAGCGCCAGAGTAAGAACGTACAACTGTCTTATTGTACTGTTGGTGGGTCAGGTGGGGTTGCAGATATGGTGCGAGCTCGCGCACTCGTGAGTCGCCAACAATCATAATCGGGCGTGGTGGCATTTTGCTGATAATAAGCTTTCGAATAATGGGCGTATAAAGTCAGCGGTAGAATCTGCAATTAGACAACATACAGTTTATGGATTTGCAAAGTGGTGTTTCAGTTCAGAGAGGATCTCCCCAAACTGGTTTTTGCCGGATTTGCTGGTTAGTGGGTCATAGGTTTGGTCATTGAGTCTAAAGCCGGTCCCCCAGGTGCGGTCGGCGGTCATTTCATAATAGTGTTCGTATGGTGAATTGACTAATTTAGATTTCAAGTCTTCGTGCTGATGAAATTTGCATCCTGCAATCTCTTTAAGCAAAGCTCTCTCACCTTTTTGCCAGTCGTTATCGGGGATGATGTCGCTCGAAATACGTTTGATGTCGTAAGGATTAGTCAGTCGCATAATGTCATCAGCTAGTTTCGCATTTTTCGGCGTGTTGTTTGATGCAGCTTTTGTATGTTGAAAAGCCTGCTCGACCGAAATATAAGCCATGTGTTAAACAGAAGCCATGTGTCAAACAGGAGCCATTTTGTAAACGGAAGCCAGGTCTCAAACAGAAGCCATGTGTTAAACAGAAGCCAGGTCTCAAACAGAAGCCATGTCTCAAACAGAAGCCATGTGTTAAACAGAAGCCATGTGTTAAACAGAAGCCATGTCTCAAACAGAAGCCATGTGTTAAACAGAAGCCATGTGTCAAACAGAAGCCATGTGTTAAACAGAAGCCATGTGTTAAACAGAAGCCATGTGTTAAACAGAAGCCATGTTTAATACAGAAGCCAGCTCTTGCGCACACAAATAATGGTTTATCAATGAAATAGTACGGCCTTCTATGAAAACCTCGGAAATCTTTCTGCATGGAATTTGTAAAATCCAGGAATTGATTATGTGTGAAAACAACCATGGTGGTTACTGCGGTGGGTTTTTTTTACCTGCATCTGTATTGATCATTTGAATATTCTATTGGCCTTAAATGAATAATAAAAAAATATTACAAGCCCATATAGAAGTTGCGTCTAAGTGCAGGTTCAGTGAAACAGAAGCTTGGAGTACTGTTACAAAACATACAGTCAATGTTAACGTACACTTGAGGGGGACAGCATGCATATATAGCTAAAACAAAAGGTTGAATGTTGTGCCAGGAAGACGATCCATAAGATAGTATTTACCCATACGTGCCATAGCCTGTATTGCTTGCCATGCCTCTGAGGTATTTGAAAACATCCTGATCCTGACATTCAATACCTCCATATCATTACTACTTGATCTCACTTGTTAATCCTACCATTGGTTCTGTTCTTGAATTGTTGGTTCTGCATGGTTCTAAATGGCTCACCAGCATCATTTGTAAACTATTTTTTTTTTAAACGTATTTTTATTCAGGGAATATAAGCTGGCATATGCCATAACTATTGATGTATAAGGATCGGGGAAGTCCGGTATTCCTCCTTAGCCTGAATTTTCGCTATTACATTTCAGTTCTTAAGATTTTTGTGTGGGTTATAATAATACTAGTATTCTTTCCTTCTGAGGGGGTAAGAAAATGATGAGATGGTATGGATTAGTGAAATAGTGAAAACGATAAGAAAAGGTTGGGGGTCTTATAATGGAATAGACATTTGTCTTGGCATGTGAAGATATGAGGAGTTACTCTATCAACCCAATTCAACATAGGATATTATAATCTGCTATAATCTCTTAGATTTAAAAGTCAGACTATTATTCTCAGTGTTGCAGAGGTAAACATATTTTTTTTCAAAGTTACGTTTGTTTCCTTTGGTTATTGTTTGGCCCGGGAAATTAGCCTATGCTGTGCTATTTTCTTTAGCTTTCTAAAAAGAGTTAACGTAATTGCTGTAGAATGAACAGAATGATTATTAGGAAGTTAATTTTGAGTTTAATTTTTCAGTGAAATATGTCTAACTCTGCAACACTCCAAACCTTTATTTATAAACGCTGGAAACGTGCCGTAATACAAGGAATACTCAACTGATCCGAACCTGATCATTGTTTACAACAAGCATGTTATTCATTGCCTTACGGGTCTCCTCCTTTAACAGCAAGACAGGGCCCTGCCACCCACTCCCCCCGCCCCTTATGCCTTATCTGATGGTATATTCATGATTGGGAATTTGTCTGCCTTTCTCATACACATATAGCTACATATATTTGTATTCATCAAAATATCCATTGTATATCAGTGATATACTTCGAAATAGTTATGTTCATTTAAAATGATCATACGAATGGTTTTATTCCTGTTGTAGATAGAAAGCCCTAGATAGCCCTACTATTGGTTACTATTAGAGACTGCACCTCTAATTGTATTGATGAAACGTAACAAATGAATCAATCAACTTCAGTATGGATCTATAGTGCACAAGTAGAATAACACCAGGGCTGTGGTGTTTTTATCCTAGTAAAAGGTGGGAATAATTTGTCCAGTTCCCTTAGTTTGTTTGTTCCATCAATCCTGCTGTCCTCTGTATGTTTGCAGGCATGCTCAGGTGTAAGGGGTCCACACACTGTGTCACAGGGGCGGATATTTGTGATGGAGAAGTAAGGTGTCGCCACTATCGCGAGGATGAGCAACACTGTGGACAGAAAGGTGAGTCTGGAGCACAATATGCTGAGTCACTCACGGCTTGGCTATGGCGATCTTTTTTTTTGTATTTCATGAAAGGTCAATAATATATTGAATAAACAATTTAATTTAAGACAATTTAATATATTGAATTCAATAGACAATTTAATTGGATTCTTTTCGGGGATCCTCGTGAGTAATCGTTGATGCTAACGACCATCATTAAAAAGTTACATATTTATGGGTACATTGCACTATATATGATTCTACGCTAAACCACTATTAGCTCTAAGGGTCCTGATGCCTAAAATCGACAAACAGACATAGCCATTTCTTATGATCGACAAACGACTTAGAGCGACACGTTGACATGGGATTCTGGGGACAAGGGACAAATGCTCATCCTTAGTGCGACCAATCGACACAGGACGCCCCCCCCCCCCCCCAATCAGGAGCCCTAGCTCTCCCTCTTATCATAACTTGCATTGCACTTTATACAACTATTTTCTCAAAAACAGTATTTTTTTCCATGCATGCACAAAATATAGAAGTACTTATTAGATGTTCTAATGTTTACCACCATTGGAATCCACTCGGTCTCATCTTTTCAAGTATGATCTCAAAATTCATTCTTTGCGACATTTTTTATTCATTTCTCTGTAACGCATCACATATGGGTGAGATTTTCAGAAAATGTACAATTCACCGTCACTAATTCTCTCAAATAACCCAATTTACAGACGGAAATAAAGTTCAAAATACAGTTCAAGCTAACCAAACAGATTGCTAGTATACATGCAATACCGAATATACTCGAATTTACCTAGTATTGACTTAATTGCAGCCTAATTTAGCTGAATTTACTAAATGTATACAGTTGCCAATTGTACATTTTCCGAAAATCTGACCCATATAAGAAATACAAGTAGGCCTATATCAGCATGCAATTAATAGAACGGTGTATAATGAGTACATGAATACAGAATTTACTATGTGTGACTATTACTCACCTGAATATATAATGGTTTCATTGCCCATTTCTTTAATTAATTAATTATATTCCATCAAGACAAAGACAGAGGTGCAAACACTCTTGGTGCCAAACAGCCTTGCTGCAATCCTTAGGCTGAAGTTTGTAAATGTGGAGATGTTGTCACTTGTCTTGATTGTGACTGAGAGAGATAGAGCTTTGGTCCACCAGCATAGCAAATCCTTATCTAAAATGTTCCTTGCCTAGTTATATTTCCTTGCTGAGCAGCTGGTAAGGAACTTTTAGGAAAGGACTTTGCTATATACAGAATGCTATTCTGTATTCCTACGGTAGAATCAAGGGAGGGGAAATTAGCTAAATTAGAATAAATTGTGGTGTGCTCCAGGAAAATGAGTCACAAGTCGCAAAATGGATATTTTTCAAAGTGAATCTCTTTATTGAAATGTTCTGATTTTTAGAGGGTCTAGCACTTGTAGTCATATGAATCCATGTAACAAATTTCAGGAAATTGAATTAAATATATTCTTGCGTTTTGAAGGCCTTCGTATGGAGTATATTTAGTTACTTTACTGGTAATTACCCATCCAGAAACATTGCAATTTTTTTTTTCAAAATTAAACATATCAAAATTAGAATATAGAAATACTTATTATGTGTCCTAGTGTTTACTATCATTAGAATCAGCTTGATCTCCTCTTTCCAAATATGGTGATATCTCAAAATCCATATTTTGCGACTTATGACTCATTTTCCTAAGAACGGATCACAATTGTATCTGATATTTGCGTCTGTTGCTAAAAGGAAAAAGGAAAATTGCAGTTAATGGTCTGATACCACTACCTCTAACTCTAATCTACCACCTAACCCATAGAACTGAATGAAGGATGAATTTGGTATCCCTACATTTCATCAATCCATGTATAACTACTTTACATTATTTGCTCTAACAATCTCCTGCAATCATTTGGGTCAGATTTTCAGAAAATGTACAATTGGCAGCTGTACACATTTAGTAAATTCTTCAAAATTAGGCTGCAATTTGGCCAATACTAGGTAAATTCGAGTATATTTGGCATTGCATTGATTCTAGCAATCTGTTTGATTAGGTTGAACTGTATTTTGAACTTTATTTTCGTCTGGAATTTGGGTTATTTGAGAGAATTGGTGAAGATGAATTGTACATTTTCTGAAAATCCGACCCATTTACTCACAGATGTTCTCTGCCTTGATGAGTGTGAATGCTCAGGCCGTATACTACAGTGTCCATCCCGAGAACTAACTTCTCTACCAGCCCCTACTTCTACCACAACCAGGCAACTCAGAGCTATTTTCCTACCAGACAACCGTATAGAAATACAACCAGACACCTTCAGATACCTCCATTGGCTGGCCATTCTAGACCTCAGCTTCAATTCCATCCTAACCATCCCAGATTATGCCTTTCAAGACTTGAAGAACCTTCGGGAATTATACATAAATGACAATCTAATATCTCAACTCAATCCTGAAGTTTTTATTGGACTGATATCACTTCAGAAGCTAGATCTGAAAAACAACAAATTAATTGTTCTCCGAAAAGAAACGTTTTCGCAAATTCTCAACTTGGAGCATTTAACAATAAAAGGCAACACCCTTAGTGATGTCCCTCAAAATACTTTCATGGACTTACCGAGACTTCGCGAAATTCACAGCGATGCCTTCAAATTCTGCTGCATTGCTAAACAAGTGAAAATATGCACCCCTCAACCAGACGAATTCTCCAATTGTGAAGACCTAATGGCAAATTATGCATTACAAGTCAGCATCTGGGTTTTGGGGACTTTTGCATTTGCTGGGAATTTATTTGTAGTGATCTGGCGAGTGCGAACAGAGAGAAGCAAGGCAGCTTCACTGTTTATAATCAATTTAGGGGTGGCAGACTTCATCATGGGGGTTTATATGCTGATCATTGCCTCCGTGGATGTGTTTTACCGAGGGTCGTATATTGTCTATGCAGACAGGTGGAGACAGAGTGGACTGTGTCAGTTTGTTGGCATCCTCTCTATGTTATCTAGTGAAGCCTCTGTTTATATGCTTTGTGCTATAACTGGGGATAGGCTCTTTACCATCATGTTTCCTCTCAAGGTAAGTATTCATTACTCTTACTAAATATTTAGACACTAATGTAATGTGCTACATCTACCAGGGAAGTATATACAAGGGAGTAGCAACGACTCATTGACTGAACTATAGTATCCGCAACTGGGACTTAAGTTAGCCACTGCATGCCAGGTGACACTGCAGTACTGTTGTACGGCGGAACGGCGGTCAACAGCAGACTGACCACTGTAAGAGGCAGAGTGAGGGTTAGACATAACTGACCACAAGGTGGCGACACATCACATTAACATTTATACCCACATAGGCAGTCGCCCTATATGTTACTATAAAATTCAAGACAGTGTAATAAATATATAAGGTCATTTTATAGAGTTTATTTACCTACTTAACTAGTAAATGTCCACCAAAAGATATTGCCAACTTTTCTTTCAAAGTAAAAGTACCAAACTTAAAATATAGAAATACTTGATTATTAGATGTTCGAATGTTTACCATCATTAGAATCAGCTTTATCTCATCTTTTCAAATATGATCAGATCTCATTTCCGTGTGACACATCACATATCTTATTTTCATCTCATACTATATGGGTCAGATCTGCAGAAAATGTACAATTCGCCTTCACCAATCTTCTCAAATAACCCACATTTCAGACGAAAATAAAGTTCAAAATACAGTTCAACCTAACCAAACAGATTACTAGAATCAATGCAATGCCAAATATACTCGAATTAACTTAGTATTGGCCAAATTGCAGCCTAATTTAGCAGAATTTACTACATGTGTACAGCTGCCAATTGTACATTTTCTGAAAATCTGACCCATATATAGGCACCCAATTTCCGGTTGAAGCATGCGCGTATCATCGTGGTGTCTGGTTGGGGTGTCTGTTTGCTGCTCAGTATCCTCCCTGCATTCAACATTCCCTACTTCGGGGACGCCTTCTTCGGCCGCACAGGTTGAGTGAATCTTTTCTTCTTATGGCTTCACTATTGGGGTTTGCATTAACACCATTTCTTGATGTACTCTATTTGGATCAGATTTTCAGAAAATGTACAATTGGCAGCTGTACACATTTAGTAACTTCTACTAAATTAGGCTGCAATTTAGTCAATACTAGGTAAATTCGAGTATATTCGGCATTGCATTGATTCTAGCAAATATGTTTGGGTAGGTTGAACTGTAATTTGAACTTTATTTTTGTCTGAAATTTGGGTTATTTGAGAAAATTGGCGAAGTAAATTTGTACATTTTCTGAAAATCTGACCCATTTGTCTGAGGGTCATGACATACTCTGGGGACTTTTTAATAACTTTCTCAACACTGTGGTTATTATTGATACTTCAAAATTGGTTTTAATAACAAAAAATCAATAAAAATACAGAAAGTGTTTTTACAAGGTTTCGGTAATCAAAGATGGTGGCAAGTTCAATCTGCATTATGTTTCATGATCAACTAAATGGCATAGCACCCCTTAAAAAGATGCCCCGCTTCAGAGTCTGTAGCAAAAAACGATGCTTCCCTCTTCAGAGTCTGCACAAAAAAAGATGCCCCCTGTGAACTATTGTATGACCCCTCCCCCCTTTAAATTCTTTTGCAAAATCCCTTCCCCCTTGGTTAAAAATGAACAGTCCCTAGGGCCTAGGTAGTGAGGTGTTTTTTGCTAATATTGTTATTTTATCTAGGAGTGTGTTTGCCGTTCCACCTGAGCAAGGAGCGACTGCCGGGATGGGAGTACTCGGTCTTTGTGTTCCTCGTCATCAACCTCCTCGCCTTCATCTTCGTCTTTATAGGGTACACATCTTCATCTTCTACATGGCTCAGATTCTCAGAAAATGTACAATTGGCAGCTGTACACATTTAGTAATTTCTGCTAAATTAGGCTGAAAAACTGATAAGTTTTGGGTATATCTGAGTATATTTGGTATCGCATTGATTTAAAGTATCAGTTCTGTTATGTTAAACTGCATTTTGAAGCTCATTTTTGTCTTAAATGTGGATTATTTGAGAGGATTGGTGAAGGTGAAATGTACATTTTCTGAAAATCTGACCTACATAATGATGTGTTAAAGGAAAATGAGTCACAAGTCGCAGAAATTGGATTTTGAGATACCATTAAGAAGATGAGATTGGGCTGATTCCAATGATAGTAGACATTGGGACACGTAATAAGCACTTCTATATTTTAAGTTTAATATTCTCATTTTTGAAAAATAAGTTTGCAATATTTCTGAGTGGACCGTATATGTACTGCACACGAAGACCTTCAAAACGCAAGGATATATTTAATACAATGTCCTGAAAATTGGTACATATATTTATATAACCACAAATGCTAAACCCTCTAAAAACCAGAAAATTCCAACAAGAAAATCTTGCGAATAATACAATTTGAAAAATATGATTTTTGCGCCGTGTGACTCATTTTCCTGTAACACACCACAAATGTGAGAGTCTGTTTAATGTGACACTATCCTGCTGTTATAATTATATGCCTCCTCATATCCATGCTTTCTTCTCATTGCATCAATAGTCTGAATAACGAGTGGCTTGACAAACACATGGTTGTGCGCTTGCATGTGTCCCATTTCCCTATATAAAACGATACATATTTACCGCATTATAGCCAATCATACCTTTTTGCCGGCTCAGGGCTCGGAAGAATACCACCGGAATGGTGAGCTGAGGAGCGGCTTTTTACGACTTAACTTGTTTAACAATGATGTATGTTGGCTAATACCTGAATAAAAACGAATTAAAAAAATGAATACTGTAAACGTGTAAATGTTCGCGCAGTATTTATTTTCGCTATTTTAGCGCACCCACCTTTGTGCGCAAAAAAAATAAATCCTGCGCGAAAGGTTTAATCATTGCATTATCAAGATGTGAGACTTCCTTGCTGCGCGAATTTAAATCCGCGCGAAAAGGTGTCAAACTACTTAGTGCGCGAAAATTTATCAGCGTGAAAATAAATACGAAAAAGAATTGGTGCAGATCTAGCATAAAATGCGTATGTTTCGGGACACCATCTTTCTGATACCTGATAATTTTTGTCCCATAGGGTAACATAACTCTAACATAAATAATTGTGTGGTGACAAATCGGAAAAATTGAGGCTCGTGTAAATTATATAATCATGACTAAAAAGGGAATAAGTCATAATGTAAGACCATATTTACCACATCCGGCATTTTATTACCTTAAAAGATAAATAGAAAATGTGGTGTGTTCCAGGAAAATGAGTCACAAGTCGCAAAATGGATATTTTTCAAAGTGTTTTTTTTCACAAGATCTCTTTATTGAAATGTTCTGATTTTTGGAGGGTCTAGCACTTGTAGTCATATGAATCCATGTAACAAATTTCAGGACATTGGATTAAATATATTTTTGCATTTTGAAGGTCTTCGTTTGGAGTATATTTAGTTACTTTACTGGTAATTACCCATCCAGAAACATTTTTTTTTAAATTAAACATATCAAAATTAGAATATAGAAATACTTATTAGGTGTCCTAGTGTTTACTATCATTAGAATCGGCTTGATCTCCTCTTTTCAAATATGGTGATATCTCAAAATCCATATTTTGCGACTTATGACTCATTTTCCTGAAACGGATCACAAATACTTCCATACGGTTCATATTTGGACGTAAGGGCTCATAAGTTCAACGAATGAGTCAGATCTTCCTCAACAACAGCAACAGCAACAACCTGAGACTCTTGGGGCATAATGACGTTACCAGAAATGAATCACTAAAATGTCAATGATTTTGCAGGTACGTGTTGATATTTAAGACAGTGCGGGAGTCAGCTAAGGCTTTGGGGGACAAGTCGACAGCAATAACAGATGAGTACGCCCTTGCCAAGAAGCTGGCTATTATTGTGGCCTCCGACTTCGCCTGCTGGGTAAGTTAAGGCCAAAACATATATGGGTCAGATTTTCAGAAAATGTACAATTCAGCTTCGCCAATCTTCTCAAATAACCCAAATTTTAGGCAAAAATAAAGTTCAAAATACAGTTCAACCTAACTAAACGGATTGCTAGCATCAATGCAATGCCGAATATACTCGAATTTACCAAGTATTGACCAAATTGCAGCCTAATTTAGCAGAATTTACTAAATGTGTAGAACTGCCAATTGTACATTTTCTGAAAATCTGACCCACATGTGGGATGTCTTACAGAGAAATGAGTCATAAGTCGCAAAAAAATTAATTTCGAGATTTTATCATATTTGAAAAGATGAGATCAAGCCGATTCCAATGATGGTAAACATTAGGACATGTGATAAGTACTTCTATATTTTAAGTTTGATATTTTTATTTCTGAAAAAAACGTTTGCAATATTTTTGGTTGGACATTTACTAGTAAAGTAGCTACATATGTTCTATAAAATGACCTTAGAAATGCATGGATACATATATGATACACAGGCTGAAATTCTGGTACATGTATTCATACATCGTCCAGAAGCATATCGCCAAGATGGTGTACTGTGTAATTGTTTGGCTGGTTAGTTTAGTAAGATTATTGTGCTCAGGATCTATAGCCTCCCCATCCCCACCCACCCTCTCGCACCCACCCACCCTCTTGATTGTTATGTTGACATCGTTGGTCATGCTCTGCTAAGCCTGACCAACGGTAGAGGGTTGATAGGTAGTTATTCGGTACTATTCGGAATACACCATGAGAAGGTACGGGTAAACACCTTTTTGGTTCTTTTTTAAATAAGGCCGTATGAAACATTTATTCTGTCCAAGTTGTAGAGTGACATCGTTTATGTAGATATACAGTGATAATAGCGTAGTTTTACGGGGAAAATACATTGGAAAACGCAGATCCCCTTGATGGGCCCTAGTATTTATACGAGAGACCTGATTTACGGGCATCATTCGAAATGTTCTGTCTAATAGCTACGCTATGTACACATAGGCGATGGGATGCCGGTCGTCCAGCACTATATGTACACAGCAAAAAATGAGAACATTCCTACAAAGACATCTTGTGAATAAAACACTTTAAGAATATTGATTTTGGCGACATACGACCTATTTTCCTGTAACACATCACATTATGTCTTAGAGAAAAGTAAGTCATAAGTTGATATTATCTTTCAAAGTAATTTCTTCACAAGAAGACTTATTCACAATGTTGGGAGGGGTGCTGCCAACCGATTGAGTTTCAAGTAGATGCGTTGTATTACTTGTTTGAAATAAGAGGGCTGTTGGGTTGAAAATTGCACTTTTTATTTGGACCTTAACTTATTCACAATGCTATAATTTTGGGGGTGTTTTGCGCTGCATGAATACATGTACCAAATTTGAATTGAATATATGTATACCACAGAACTATATAGTTCTGTGGTATATCTGAGGTTACACTGAGGAGTATATTTAGATACTTGACTATAGTGATTGGCCATCAAGAATTAGTGCTAACGTTTTTCATGCATAAAAAATAGAAGTACTTATTAGATGCGTTCATGTCTGTAACACATCACATTATATTGGTGGGTTACCGATTCCCTTTATGTTGAAAAACATTACCCTATATTTTTACTAAAAGAAAATGTGTTTTTTTTGTTTTTAAAAGTTTTTATTCAGTCTATCAACAAAAATCACTTCTTCCTCCGGGGTCGATTACATCATTTACATCGCACCCTCTCATCGTTTGAACATGTTTATTACTCTGACTAGAAATATTTAATTTAAACTACCTATATGAGCTATATGTATGGAGAATGACTCCTTGGTAGCAGACACGATATTCTAAAAGCAAATGTTAATTATTTTAACAACACAATCTTTATAACTGAAAAAAAAAACTGTAACGGTATTGTCCATATAAGGCCTCCATGTGTGATCTTTTGGCTCTCAAGTTGTGTCTTGAATAAAACAGTGATAGAGATCAAAATTAATTGTATGCTGAAATCTCATAGACCGTTACTGAATAATCAAATTTACATAAAACAATTCTAAGAAATTTGTATTATCATAATGCCTTTATTCATGATGTAATTGACATACTTAAGGTTTGAATTTCTTTTTAGAAAACGTTAATTTTTTGTGGATGATCACTTCGTTTCAAAAGACTGGCTTCACAAATATAATATTATACTTTTAAAAAAAGATATTTCAACAATAATTGTATCATTATTTTTCAATGAAATAATGTTGTTTAACTATTTGTGATGTGTTTCAGGAAAATGAGTCATAAGTCGCAAAAATTAGATTTTGAGATATCATTATATTTGAAAAGATGAGATCAAGCCGATTCCAATGATAGTAAACAGTCTAATAATCTAATAAGTACTTCTAGATTTTAATTTTTATATTTTCGTTTTTGGAAAAAAAAAGTTTCCAATAATTCTGGGGGTCAATAAGCAGTAAAGCAACTAAATAAAGTCCATATAAGGTCCTTTAAACCGAAAGGATATATTACATAGATTGTCCTGAAATTTGATACATCGATTGATATAGCTATTAGTGATAAACCCTTAAAAAAGTAGAACATTTCAATAATGTGATCTTGTGAAAAAAATACTTTGAAAAATATCGATTTTGCGACTTATGACTCATTTTCCTGAAACACATCACATTTTATATCTAAATCAGTTATTCCCATACAACAGGTGCCCATCATCCTAATAGGGTTTGTGGCTCTGGGTGGTTCCGAGATTCCCCCACAGGTGGCAGCATGGGTGGCTGTGTTCGTGTTACCTCTGAACTCTGCCATAAACCCCGTCCTCTACACCATGTCTAACATCAAGTGTGGCAAGTAAGTACTCGAACGCACCATTTGATGGAATAATTCTTGTTAAATCGTGTTATTGGCCATCGACATATAAACATTAAAATTCAATATTTCGAACAAATGCAAGACAATATTTCACTAGATTAGTTATTAATTAATTATTTAGAAGTGTGGAAATGAGCCACGACACGATTGTTCTTAGAAAAGTTCTAACCAAAACTTAAACTCCCCCTCGACAACCAACAGACACATATGACAGACTGACTAATCAAATTTATTTAGATAGAAAATTGTACATTGAAGATTGATCGATTGTAGATAAAACACTGTTTTGTTATATTAAAGAATAACAATTGTTTAGATCTTAAGACAGGTGGTCATAAAATCGCCTAACCGCGAGGCCATGAAATTAAATGTACTGTCTTATAAAAAAAAATTTAAAAAAAAAACAAAAAAACATGTAGTCTTCGTTCACTGTCTATTTATGTGATGGACGAAAAGCTGGTAGTCGGTTCTGTCTATATCGATTGACGAGTTAGAAGTGTAAAACTTATGACAACCAAACAAGATAATCAAAATGTAACGGACCTTCAGAAAACCTTGATATTCTCAGAGATTGTTTCAATCATTTTCTTCTTCTACTGATACAACGTACATGGAAATCTGAAATAAAAATCTATTATAATTATTTTATTTTTATACATAAAAAATATTGATACATTATATTTGGAAGAATTAAATAAGGCTTTTCCCATGGTCTAATTCATTTGATTTAACACAAATGAATGAAGAACTATACCCAGGTTAATTTTTACAAAAATTATGAGTTATAGCCATACATATCGTTTGGTTTCAAATATCATACAAACTATAATGACAGCTTTGACTGCATTCCCCAGCTAACAATTTTCCGTTGTATTCAGGTTGTGGCGACGTTATTTTCTATTTTTTGGTCGGTTGTAATTACGTAAATCTGTATGGAAGAAATAACGTGAATACAACGTAGAAATTGTTTTTTAAAAAAATTATTATTCTTTAATTCAAATTATCTTTTGTTTAAAAAAATGAAAAAAATGTTTACGTTGTATTCACGTTATTTCTCCCATACAGATTTACGTCGCTACAACGTGAACAATCACAACGTAGAAATTACGTAGTGTGTTAGCTGGGTCAAAACTTGATATATGTACATATTTATTTGCTTGTTTTTGCAGGAAGAGACGGAAGCGTGGAATGCCAGCGTCCAGTACCATGACAACGGGGGTCACGAGGGGTCTGACGTCAGTCTCCAATGCCGTCACCAACCAAGGCTTCCAATCAGAAGGCGAGGCGCTGAAAATGAAGGAGAAGACTGCCGTCTAGTCTCTCCTGATTGGTCAATATATATATTAAATATTCATAAATTAAATAGTCACCATGGGAACACAGCACGCATTATTGATTGTCATACAGGGGGCTGTTGCGTAAGAAATACTCACTATAAATCTTCCTTACTAAGCTATTTCTCCTTGCTTAAATAGAAAATAAAATAGACTGTACAGCACATTTCTTTCCCACAAGGTTTTTTACCAACTGCTTAGCAAGGACAAGTATAGTTTATGGCAGGATAATTATAGAGCGGGGATTTCTCTCTGATGTCAAGGTGTGGAAGAAGGCATATTCCATTAGTCCCTGTTAATCAGTTCACATCCTCATAAAAACCAGCTGGGCTCGCCTCCCTCGACCCAAATTGGGGATAAGTTCCTCCTGTCTTAGATCTAATCCTCCCCCTCTAAGCCAGGTCGTAATAGCACATATCAAGTAGGCGACGTTTAATGGCACTTAAAATCATAAAATGACCTAAGGAACTCGCCTTCCCCACCCCATTCCATCTTCCCCATCCCTCTTCCCTCTAAAGGAAAGGAGCGCTAAACTATTAGTGGGGTTCCTGGCTAATGCAAAAGTTGATTTTCACTTCAAAATCGTGCAAAAGTTTCGTTCTTGGTATCAAATGAAAGCTTAGGGTCTGAATAACATTTTTGGTCCGAGTGGACAACGATCATCCCACCAGGGGGGCTGTGGGGGCCTATGACAATAGGGGCTGACCCCCTTTTCAATAATTTTTTAATAACTTTTGAAATAATAGTCCGATTTGAACATAATTGGTGTCATAAGCTTTGGAATGAAGAGACAAAATCAATTTACTAAGTATTGTTTAGCTAGGGGGCCCTGGGGCCCCTCGATTAAGGGGAGGGGCTTATCTAACCTCATCAGCTAATGTGTGAATGTTCAAACTAGTAGAACTACATTAATACTTCTCCAATTTGAACAGATCTCATGTTATTAAATCTTTAATGAAGACAAATAATATATTTACAAGTAATATCATGGTAGGGAGTCTGGACCCCCCCTCTTATTTCCAAGGGAAGAGGGCCTAATCCATTATTACAGATCAGGTGAAATGTTCAACATGTTATAACTTTTGGAATAAGTGTCCCATTTGAACACAACTGGTGTCATTCAGTTTGGAATTAAGAGAAGGAGCATTATTAGTATGTATTGTCTAGCAGGGGGGCAATTATCTAATATCGGGGGGGGGGGGGGGCAGAGGCTACGGGGAGAACGATCTAAATGGACCTCTACATTAATGTCAAAATTTAATATATTAAGTGGTTTCATTGAGTTTATAATGAGGACAGGCTATCTTATACATTTACAGGTATTGCTAAGCTAGGCCTCCTGGACCCCCAACCCCTCCATTCCTACCCCCCCCCCGACCCATCCCATGAAGGGGTTGAATTTACCATTACATAGTTAGGCAGGATAAGGATCAATTGCTAATATTCAATAAGCATTGGGTATATCTTTAACCCGTAGAATACCAGTCTCATTGTTTATTGATACTGACAACTGGTATTTTATACCATTTACCATATGTGATGTGTTTCAGGAAAATGAGTCATAAGTCGCAAAAATAGATTTTGAGTTTTGAGATACCATTATATTTGAAAAGCTGAGATCAAGCTGATTCCAATGATAGTAAACAGTCTAATACTCTAATATTTCTAAGTATTTCTAGACGTATTGTGGCCCATGCGAAAACCACAGAACCTTATGACCGCCACCCATACCTCTATAACAGAGAACCTATAATTATACAGCCTAACCCCATCCAACAGACTTTTCTCTCTTAATTCGATCTTAGACTGTCTAATTCTTTTACCACTCTACAGGGAATTGCATCAATAACTACATGTGTGAGTTTAAAAGAAATCAGAGTCCCAGGTGTGAAGATATTAGTGAAATTAAAAAATAAAATGACCTGAAAATGAACCAAATGTAAAAAGGCTGTCTGCTCTGGAACTCGGACTCACAATCCTGCTTGGAATTCCAAAGCTTTAACCACTAAGCTATAGGGGAATATAGAAGGGTACATGTATATTTAAACACTCACATTGATCCATCACATTTTAGGTTTACTCCAATCCCCCCATTCTCTTCCTGGAGATTGAGGAGAATAGGGAAATAAATCTTGTGTTCGCTGCAGGCAATTTCATGATTCATATTAATCATGAAAATATATCTTGCATCTGCAATCTATTTCTATGATATGTGAATGCAGAACTCCTAGGTCTGCACACTTCCTGGATTTTAAGTTTGATGTTTTTGTTTTTGAAAAAAACAAACAGTTTCCAATATTCCTGGGGGTTAATAAACAATAAAATAACTAAATGTCATCCATATGAGGACCTTTAAAATGAAGGAATATATTACATACGTTGTCCTGAAATTTCATACATCGATCGGAATAAATATAAGTGATCAACTCTCCAAGAATCAGAACATTCCAATAATGTGATCTTGTAAAAAAAAGACTTTGAAAAATAGCAATTTTGCGACTTATGACACATTTTCCTGAAACACATATCCCCTAGAACATTATGTTGTAGGACTTCATTTATATTATACATTTAGAATGATAAACCTGAGCACCACAACCACCCTGATCATACATATTCAAGCTCAAGTTACATTTCCGGTAGGGCGGTATTACACATCTATAAATATAGTGAACACAAACCAATGTAACACATTAAACAGAAGACAAAATGTACATCTAAAAACTATAAAAGATCGAGAATAAATATTTTGGATAAGGATGGGAGCTCCAGATATTAAGAAAATATAACTGAAATGCATTATATAAAAGTAGAGATGCCGAATGGAGCTGGAAATATGCAGAATACTATTCAACATTTTGGATTGCATGAGCCTAAAGATACATTATTACCAAATTATATTATACTGTATTACATGGTATGATGGGTAGATATGCTGTAGATATGAGTAGGTTAAGGTATGAAATGGTAGAAATAAGGAAAAAAAAACAAATGTAAAATATTGGATCTCTATAGGCCTATATTTAACAAAAAGCACAAATGAGGATGACAGATGGTAGTCACCAGATTTTGGTTCTATAGTTTTCTTTTCTTGTACCTTCAGCTCTTATGATACTTGTGAGGTACATCAATGTCCCAGAATGTCTCTCCCATTCAATTCAATTCAATGTATATTTTATTTATACAAAAGAGTTGTACAAAAAGGAGACCCACATCTGAAAGTTAATTCCAGGTCTTCCAGTGGGTTCCTAACTAGTTGGGACTGATAGAATGAATTTTGATTTTACATTATTATGGCAAAATCAATTGAGGGTCTAGTAGTTTACGTGATAATTGAAGACTAGAGTAAGCATTTTTTTAAAAATTGCAAGTAAAACAATTAAACAGAACAAAAAATTACATACTCTCAGTGTAACTGGCAGCTTACAAATGATCAAACCGGTTGCATAAATAAAAATAACAGTATCAAACCCTTCCCTTCCCTCATGCACCCTCCCTGCTCACTTCCTTGAAGGGAAAATGACTTATTAGATCTCAAACCAATCATATATACATAGGCCTAATCCAAACACAGGTATAGTTATTCTCATCTCCCAAAGCTCGATGATAAACAAGATTTGCTTGGAAATGTAATTCCTTCTTTCCCTTTCCTTTGATCAATCATGATCAGAACTTATATTGACAAGAAATTCAGATATAAAAATAACCTACTTTATCAATAAAAGGAGTCACACAACCAAAAGGCTCTTGAACTGCTGCATACAGGCTGTGTATCATTAAATCATGGGATTATTTATCAATTGAAAAGCATTTTAAATATTCATTAAATATCAAATGAGCCAAATATATTGCTATTGCTATTATGTACCACACTATGATGAATGTCTCTTTATATGAAACAAAGCCTATACTGACACAGCATCAGACCATTAAGACACAGACCATTAGGTATTTTACATGATAAAGCTGCTACATGAATGTTTCCTTTACCTGCTCAGCTACAGCATTCCCCCCCCCCCCTGCACACACACTTGAAATCAGTTCCCTGGCCCCCTAGCTTTATATTTACAAATATTGTTTGATCCCTTCATTGCCAATGACACCAGTTATGTTTAAATAGGACAATTACTACCATAGTTATGGCAGTTTGAACATATTCACCCTACATGCAATGGTGGATTGAGCACCTTCTGTTTGGGGGGGGGGGGGGGCTGGGGCTCCAATATAATTTTACTTGTAGATTGCTGATATTGTGTCCCCTTTAGATATATACTTACACCAGTTCAAATGTTCAAAAAGGACTAGTATTAGTAAAGTTCGCTTATAATGATGAAACAAGCCCGGTCCTGGAATTGGGATGGGGCAACCATACCTCCCCTACTATATTATTATTTGCAACTATATGATAATGTGCCTTCATTACAAGTTTAATAACACAAGATGCATTCAAATTGGAGTATTATTTCAGAAGGTCTAGTAGTTTGAGAATTGTCATCTTAAATGTCAAGGTGGCATGAGCCCCTCCCCCAAAATGAGGGGCCCCAGGGCCCCCTAGCTAAACGATACTTACTTATATGGATACTTCTCTTCATTCCAAAGCTTATGACACCAATTATGTTCAGATCAGATTATTATATCAAAAGTTATAACAATTTTTCTAAATTATAGAAAGGGGGGTCAGCCCCCTATTGTCACAGCCCCCCACGGCCCCCCTGGTGGGATGATCGTTGTCCACTCGGACCAAAATTGTTATTTAGACCCTAAGCTTTCATTTGATACCAAGAACGAAACTTTTGCACGAATTTGAAGTGACTGCCCCTCCGGGAACCCCACTATATAGCTAGGGTAGGGAAATATAAAGGATTTGTTATGCAACAGGCCCTATAGGCTGTGCTAATAATTAGGGAGGTTCAGCAAGTCTAACGTGTACACACAATTAACGCATCTGATGATACAAACGTACGTTAAAGCAAGAAAGAGGTTCAGCAAAACATGGCGGGGAAAACGTAACGTAACATATCAAGCAAAATGTTTCATCTCACAATTTTTTTGTATACATAAAGATGCGACGTAATTCACAAAAAAAGATACGGATACGATTACAGTTACGTAGTTGAGATACGTTTGCTTGCGGAACCTCCCTATTGTCGTTAGAAGGGTAGGATCCTGGGTGTTAAGCTTTTATTAACTTATTCACTGATAAAATATTTAAATGTTACTGGCTCTTCTGCTCTTCATTGTCCGAGGTCTGGAATGTTGGTACTATAAACAATCAGAGGCTAAGGTAAAGTGTCCCATTGGTTGGTGGGTTTAGTCTGTGACGATTGTAGACTTCAGAACTGGCTTCCTATCTGCTTCTTATAGGAAGGAAAGGAAACGTTTCCACCCCAGTCCAGTCCAGACAGCCACATTCCTCGAGCGTTAATTGCAGTTCACCGCATACTGCGCTATTAAATGTACTTATTGATATCTCTAAAATCAAAATTGAGTTGGATTTGCAGATATCTATATTCATCAACAACATGACTAGCGACTTGCCCATATGTGATGTGTTTCAGAAAAATGAGTCATAAGTCGCAAAAAACAGATTTTGAGATATCATTATATCTGAAAAGATGAGATCAAGCTGATTCCAATGATAGTAAACAGTCTAAAAATCTAATAAGTATTTCTAGATTTTAAGTTTGATATTTTCATTTTTGAAAAAAAAAAGTTCACATTATTTCGGGGGGGGGGGGGCAATAAACAGTAAAGTTACTAAATGTAGTCAACATGAGGACCTTTAAAAGGAAAGGATATATTACATACATACATTGTCCTGAAATTTGACACACCGATTGATATAACAATGAGTGATACACTCTCCAAAAATTAGAACATTCCAATAAAGTAATCTTGTAAAAATATACACTTTGAAAAATACCATTTTTTCGACTTATGACTCATTTCCCTGAAACACATCACATATGTGGACCATTGGTTTTGATGTGTGTAAAAGTGAGGGCGTGAAAAGGATGGGGGGGGGGCTGAGTGTGGTGGTAATAGGGGATTTGCATATCTCACTGCGCATGTCTAGTGCAGTGCATGCTGGGATGGATTCTGTTGAAATCTGACATACAAATATTTGGCAACCTTTTTATCAAAAATTGCAAGAATGTTTTCAAATATATCAGAACTGTAGAAATTATCTATAAAAACCAAATGCATGATGGGAAAGATGGGGACTTGTTTCTTGGAAACATGTATAACACATGGCTATTGATATCAGAGCATTGGCAAATATTTGATACTGAACATAACATGTTTTCTATAGATTTTGGACAGTACCATTAGTCCCATAATTCCATGCGAATCAAGATTCAAGATGGCGGCTATGCAAATCCCCTATTAATCAGTGAAAGTTAATAATGTCATATAACATACATATCAGGGGATTCACAAACAGGACATAATTATATGGATTGGTTAGACGGCCAAAATCATAAAGGCCCAATAAAAATTGTGGATGTCAACACATTAAAATTTTTAATGGATTCTACACAAAATGTTTGGGAATTTGTTTAAACTGTTTAAGCTTAAGTATACATTTTCATTCAGTGAAAAGCATTACAACGATAGTGATAAGACTTGGTGTGTGTGGTGGTGGTGTGTGTGTGGGGGGGGGGGGGTATGTGTGTTATAGGGTGGGGGCGGGAGGCCAGTGTTACTTGTATAGATATTATATCCTATTGCATAGATATTATATCCTTTCAGCACGAATCGGACCACAGGGTAACAGTGACGAAATAATGGTGGGGCTCCCCGTAAAATGGACTTTTAGGGACCAACATCTTAGTTAGTTAGTTAGTTAGTTAAATAACGCTCATTGCTTTTGATTTTTAACGTATCTATAAGGCCTAAACCAGGATAATTCTGGATATGTAAACCAACTAAGAATAGGGAAATTCCAAGTAGTTTCAGTGTAGCAGCAATGGACCAAAAATATTTGTGATAGCTTATAGTTTGTGGGAATAAGACACGTGTGAAATAAATGTAAATAGACTTGAACAATGAAGAACTTGATGGTGTAATCTGATTTAATGACGAATATCCAGTTAATATAACCAATGACAGGTTTTAACAACTTGAGGGTTTACTATATTTGGATATCAGACAAAATATAGGGGCTTTTCAGTCCCATTGTGGTGAGGCAAATTCAGTTAATAACGGTCGGACAATGCTGATATGGGTCAGATTTTAAGAAAATGTACAATTGGCAGCTCCACATATTTAGTAATTTCTGCTAAATTCTGCTAAAAATCATAAATTTGGGGTATATCTGAGTATATTTGGTATCGCATTGATTTAAAGTATCAGTTCTGTTATGGTAAACTACATTTTGAAGCTCATTTTTGTCTTAAATGTGGGTTATTTGAGAGGATTGGTGAAGACGAATTGTACATTTTCTGAAAATCTGACCCATATAGAGGGGTTGCATTAGCAGTCTAGGCCCAAAGATGAGCGAGTCCCTTCAAACGAAGGGAAACCATTATAATCCCATTAAGGTGACTCAGTACTGATCGTGTGTATTCAATGCATATAGCTCAGTACTGATATATGTGTATTCAACACATATAGCAGGGAATATCAGCATTATGCAGACGGAGTATGTATGTTAAGTCTTGATATAAACATTTCAGATAGAAAATGTATGCTGATTTTTGGTGTGGGAGTTAGTATCTACGATCCCTATACATCCATATTAAATTTCATTAAAATTTATGGAGCCATATGTGTATAAATCAAATATTTATTAAGAATTTTCTCATTTTTAGCCAATTTTCTCATAATTAAGTTGTAACACAAAAAAATCGGCCTGGAAATTCATGCTGATTTTTGGTGTGCGAGTTAGTAACTATGATAGCTGTATCCATATAGAATTTCATCAAGATTTATGAAGCCATTTTTGTTCAAATCAAATATTAATCAGGAATTTATTTTTTTTCCCAATTTTTCTCATAAATAAGTCGTAATATAGAAAAATTTAGCCTGGAAAGCCATCCTGATTTTTTGTGTATGAGTTGGTAAATATGGTATCTACATTCATATTAAATTTAAAAAATATTCATCAAACAGTTTTTTTTAAAAACGCTGATTGTCATCAGCCAAAGTCAATTTTGCTAGTGCCCCATACTGCCACTAGGGGGCTTCCAGGGGGCTAACTCAGGATCTGAGGAAAAAAACATTATCTAATGATAAGTATATATATGTTGAATGTCTGGGTGAAATTTGATGTCTGAATTCATGTCAGAACCATTTCAAACGAATTATGTTAATAAATCACTCAAATGTAGTAAAATTACTCAAATATGATTCATTATTTCTATCTCCATACTGCCATAGCATGAAAACTAGCCTGGTGACCTATGTTTTTTTTTCTCTCAATAATGATTATTTCATGTCAACTATCATTGGTAAAAATTTTAGAAAAATTCATCAATAATCAAAATCACTACTGAGTCACCTTAAGACCGCAAAATGTCATTATAATCCCATTAGAACGTCTAGTTGCATTATAGGACTATTTTAACAGTTGCCTTGTTTTCCCAAACCAGAAAATATGTAGAATCATTTGATAAGTTTGTTTTCTCTCTGAAAAAAACGTTCTAAACCTGCAATCTCATCAAATTTAAATTTTAAAGTAATTTTCACTAATATTTATATTTTGTGTTGTACTGATTTCCGACCCATCGTAAAGTCACCAAAATATAATACTAAAGTATTTGGGCCTTTTCTTCTTGGGGAAAAACCTCATTATCACCAAAAGTAGGCCTATAATTATTCGTTTACTTTCAATAATGTGATGTGTCACAGGAAAATGAGTCGCAAGTCGAAAACTTGATATCTTTCAAAGTGGTTTATTCACAAGATCAATGATGCAAAATACAATACCTTCGAATGCTAAACCATTTCAACTTAGGATAGTAAAATGTCATTTGTTACATTCACACAAATTCAGTTTAAGTTCACTTGGCAATCGTTTCTTCAGGTTATGCTTATTATAATAGTAACCAATAGCAAACATTAAGCTAAATGGTGATGTGTTTCAGGAAAATGAGTCATAAGTCGCTAAATATGGATTTTGAGATATAACCATATTTGAAAAGAGCAGATCAAGACGATTCCAATGATAGTAAACACTAGGACACCTAATAAGTATTTAGATATTTTAAGATTGATATTTCTATTTTTGAAAAAAAAGTTTGCAATGTTTTTGGATGGGTAATTACCAGTAAAGTAACTAAATATACTCCATAGAAAGGTCTACAAAACGCAAGGATATATTTATGACAATGTGCCGAAATTTGTTATATATTCATATTACAATGATTTATA
Source organism: Sthenelais limicola (assembly GCA_942159475.1). NCBI lineage: Eukaryota > Metazoa > Annelida > Polychaeta > Phyllodocida > Sigalionidae > Sthenelais > Sthenelais limicola. The sequence continues at coordinate 147,534,351 of OW804095.1, forward strand.
ATCCCTCTAAAAATCAGAAAATTCCAATGAAGAGACTTTGTAAAAAAAAACCTTTGAAAAATATCAATGTTGCGACTCATGACTCATTTCCCTGAAACACGTCACGTTCGGGGGACTCCATGTTTATAATGCAACTCCTCCATGCAAGAAGGGATGCTGGATATCCTGGAAGTCGCGTAGACATATATGTATACATGTATGTTTGTACAAGTTATATATGCACATTTCTAGCTATATATAAAGAATATTTATAACGTATTGCTAAATATGAAGAAATAACCACATTAATTGTTATTATGAATAAAGCTCATTGGTAAAAAAACACATGGTTTATTTCTGTTATTTCTGCGTCAGTGTTTCTCAATTCATTAATTTATTAATGGTTATTCTGTAAGAGCACGGCGTCTGGTTTTTTTCTGTATAATACTAGTTTTTAACCCACTCTGTCCTATCAATACATATTAGATGGTATGTGACATGAGCTGGATATTTGTTTTTAATTATTGGATGCTTAGGCTATTTCATGTTGTGTAATTTAGTGTGTAATAATAAATATTCGCGAAATAATTCTAAACTGTTGTACATGTTAACATGATTTTGTCAATGTAATCATAATAGTATATTTATAAACAGAGCGAATGTATAAGATCAAACTCTTTTTCTATTGTTTAAAGCAGGCTGTCCTGAGAAAATTCATGCTTGTACGTATGGAAATGTAATAGACCTGAATAAAATATTTTCTAAAATCTTGTAAGGAACCATACAGAGAAGTGGCTTTAAAGTGAAGGCTCTGCATGGTCCACTATAAGCCGATTCTCATGCGATTTTGCGCCGCAGAGGACATTTTTCCACTAAATTTCGCGAGAATCGCATGACAATCGCCTTAGTGGACAAGGGCCTTTCATATATATAAATACCTTGAATGATGTCGATACGGGAAGATGACATTGACATAGGAAGAAAAAGTAATACATTTTTTTTATTTTTTTTTTATATACATTCTTGAAAAAAAAATGACCATGAGCACAGAATGTCAACTTGGTTGCTTGATGGTTGACCATCTGATTGCAGCTTGTAAGACCAAACTTAATCGCAGGAAGAGAAGTCGATCGAGCGCACAACAAAGGTTGACAGCACCCTGTTAATCAGCCATCTTTGCACAGCCCTAGTAATATTGAACTAAAGAAAGACTCGAAATTATCTAATTTAAAAGGTAATTCAAACGGCTGCCTTCTTTTTCGTGGATTGGTTTATGTAGTTAATACTACCTCGAAAAGTGAACCAGCTCTTTAACAACTATGCGTGGAGTTATGCATTATGCAATTCTTTGGTGCATTTTTCATTTTTCAAAGTGAAAAAAAGTATTTTCTACATTTACACACGTGAATTTTGCATTTGTAAAAGGAATTAATTTGTAACTGAAATACTTTGTAATTGAATGCAATCGTATGCAAAGAGGTCATGTTTGATTGACCTATCTTGCAGTCTGAAACCACCAGGAAAACGACGGAAAAAACAACTTTGAGTTGATTGCCTTGAAAATATTTTGTACCATACCCGGTGAAAAAATAAAGACAGCGAAATGTGCGCTGATAGGGGGAAAAAAAGTAATACATTTTTAGCCTTATAATTACAATATCTATAATTCTTATTTTGAGTCGTTGATATAGTTATTAAAGAATCTGTTGACACAAGTCTTTAGTCTTTTAATGAGATCCTGCTCGATCGTTGTAGATATTCTGTATATTTATTGTCTTTGAGATAATATTGTAAACTTAAGGTAGTCATTTGACTATAGCCTTGACCCTTTGGCGTGGGTGGGTGGGGTCATGAAGTCTGTGCTGGAGTGAGGGTGAGGACCCCCCCGCCCCCCCCCCCCCCCGCCCCCCGCCCCGCCAGGCTGCATGCCAGTCTAAGCCCAAAGATGGGAGAGTCCCTTCAAACGAAGGGAAAGCATCTCGCCTCAAACTGAAAAGTGCTATCATAATTCCAGTAAGACCGCAAAATGTCATTATAGTCCCATTGGAACGCTTAGTCCTAGGCCAGGAAACCGATTTACGAAGTAGGCGTCTAATCTCTGACATACCATTCTTATCTGATCTGAGGGTGTGGACCTAGAGTGCTTGCTACCACTTCGCTAAGTAATAATGGGGCAGCGAACAGGAAAAAAGAACGAATTTCTCTTCTTTTTTTTTTTACGACAACTTCGTTTATTCAATATGTCAACAAATATCTTCCATCTACATCGAAAAGTACATATGTCCCTCTTCTGCATCATGTTTCAGTTGGCAAAATTATATTTTACTCTCTTCTCAGTCATTACGATAGTAAAGCTCGAATACAGCTGCTAAACAATTCGCTCATGCATATGTTACAATACAGTCACCCTTATATATCACCTACTCGTTGGTTTACCGATTTAGAGTGGGTAGAATATCAATAAGTTATTTATTCTGATCTATTAGATCTGTCAGATCCGAGAATAATTTTCTCCATTTTCCATCCTCTTCCCTGTAAGAACTAATTTCTTGTTGTGTTGGTTCTGTATATGGAGTGTACGGTTGGGAGTAGAATATACGTTCTCCACCCCCACTTCAAGATGGCCGCCAAATCCAAGATGGCGGCCATGGCGGCTGTGTCGGCGCCGCCAGGGGTCGGTGTTTGGGTTGGCTCCTGAATGGGGGCAGTGTTGGGGCTTGGGCAGCTACCCCCTGGGGCTGTTTGCTTGTTATGTAAGATGTGTACACTATGGAGAACACTACCGATTTTGTTTGTTAAGATGTGGTCACCAGGGGACTTAAGATGTGGCCACTAGGGGGAGTTGTTTAGGATGGCTACTGAGTGGGGGCATGTTTTGGGGGAGGATTGGGGGGTATGTTAGGGTGGGTGTATGCTAATGATTTTAGACCAAGTGAGTACCGCCCATATGGTTTTGAGTAGTATGGTTTTATATTGTGTAAGAGTCACTTACTGCTTATTGCTTGATCAATTAACAGCTATTATTAAAATGTTGAGACGTGCTTTTATTAAGCGTAAATTGAGGGAAGAGTTTATGAAGGCTCTTTGCTATCAGGAATTACAGCCTGATTTAAAAACGAGACATGTGATAGAAGAATTAATACCAGGGATGATACAAAATGTTATTTCCCTGAAAGATGAATATGAACGCGCAATTTTGGAGCAGACTGAGCTAGGAGAGTTTATTTGGGTGCCAATGCCTGGACAAGAACCTGTAAAAGTTACAATTACGGATCGACCAGAACCAGGAGAAGGGGAATTAGTGGATATTATTTTACCAAAAAAGGAAGAAATGTTAGAGATACCGGCTAGCCCTGTATTTCACACACATCGTGTGCAACATCCATCCGATGAACCCCCTGCAATACTTATGGGACTGGATGGGAAGAAAAAGTACCAGTGTACTGTATGTAATAAAATATATGCATCCGGGGGAGGGTTTTACGATCACAGACAACGGAAACATCGCCCAACCCAAGCCTGTATGTCCAGAGATACATTAAGAATGAATAGGAATTGCGCAAAAAAGTACCGCTGCCAGAAATGTGGGAAACACTACGCATTTCATAGTGGTTTATGCCGTCACAAGAAACAAGGGTGTCAGGTAAAATATACTTAAACCTAAACCTATTCTATTCAACTTTTCCATTTCCCCCAATATCGTTTCGTTTAATGAAATTTAATTCTTTTAGGTCTTAAATCGTTTTGACACATTGTTATGACTTAGACCGTCGCCCCTCGCCAAGGAAACGCCGGGGCCCTAGTAGGACCTTATCGATAAGCCCTTAGTCAGCAAAGATTAAAACAATGGGCGCGCATCGACCCCATTAAGTAAAAGTTGACATATATCCCAAAATAAAACGGGTCTTGTAGCTAAATATCAGTAAAAGTAATGATTTCATTAACAGTATCGGTGGTTGAAGTCGTAGGACGTGGAACTTCGGTCACCGTATACTGTTTTAACTTTATATAAAAAAAATGAATTGGTAACCAAGGATAAACTTTGTGATTTTACCTTGTGTGAGTTCGAACCCCTAGCCATGGCAACGTTTTTCTTTGACATATTCATTCCATATAAAAGCAGAACTTGTATAACCATTTTTTAAATTTAGTAAAACTTATTTTAAAACTTTACAACTTAGAATTACTTAAAACTTTACATTTTTTATATTGCAGGAATTAGTTATGCCCTAAAGCACTACACGGATACATAAGTATATTTACAACAAGCTTGGTACATAAGTATGTAGGCGCGTGTGTACATATTTAAAAATACTGTACTGTACATATTTAAAAATACTGTACTACACTGTTTTAGGAATAAAAAGTTAATAAAAAATTAGACAAACCGAATTAGAAAGTTTTTCGGACTTTGTAGTAGAATATATTTCAGACGTTGGAAATTATGCAATTAGTTTAAGACACATCCTGTCAAAGAAGAGACACCCTTTCTTACGCATATGGGTGTTACGCAATACTTTTTAGCACCTTAGCTTTACAGGAATTAACATGCCATGCATTTAGAACAGTGGCAGTTGGTTACCTTAACTGGATGAGACGGTTAATACCCCAGGTATCTTTAACTGATTTTAGAGTAAGCCAAAGGGTAATATATTCATTGATTAGTTGTTGTAAAATATTTATCACATAATCACACGTGCATTATACTGGTGCCCCCGAACCTCTTTTACATAAGACCAACCGTTTAGTATGGCTTACATACTTGCCGCTTATTTTTCCACATCTGCTATATGTTTCCCAACGGCAAATGAGGCGCACCGTATATTTTTATATAGTCTTACCGTTTACAATTTAATTTGACCGACATCGTTTTAATTTGATGGTTTACATACAACTTCCAATCAGAATGCAACCCTCCCACACCCCCCTTGACAATAAATAGCCTGGGTTTTTCAATGCTATGTACCACTTGACACAAACTTTGCTATAATACCATAATGGCACGTTTTTTAGCATTTCTGGACAACTCAGATTTAGATTATTACACCAAAGCTGATCATCAAGATATTCACTACTATTCAGCAATACCAAGCACGGGAATATGGCTAAGTATTCCTTCCATAGAGCTTAACATTTGCTTTACAGCAAAGGACTTTGATTTTATAACACCAGCAGCAGCTTTTGACTTTGCACAGCACTACAAGTATGTTATTGCTACAAAGGTTTGCAACGATACTAAAGGAGTTGTCATTCCACCAGACATCATTTTTCAGTATGACGGATTTGGGAGTGAGGAACCATTTGCCAAAGCATATTTTTACTTTACAAAAACTAAACTTAAATCAACCAAGACTGGATTCAGCAAAATAATGGCTCCTATTTTACCAGCTCTTAACCTTACGGGTACAGGGTGTAGCCATTCAAGATTTGCTGTTTTGTATGGGCAGCGCACCGCGCAAAGTTCAGATATGTTTTTTGCCTATAGAGTTTTTGATGAGTGGCGTAATGAATTACTTAATGATGGGCATACGCATATACCTTGTTATTGTGGTTATAGTGTGTCTTTAAGTAATGCTAATTACTGGACAACATGTTTAAATGATAACTGTTGTTTGAAAAATAATGTTCCGTGTGTTACACTAACTCAGTTTAATGGAACAGTACGTAATATCGGATTAAACGGGGTGTGTTTGCGCTGTGAGTGCTGTGAGCACTGTGCGGGAAATTATTTTTTAAATGTCCCATTAGTTAGTGAAGATTCTCACATATTTATGTAACACTTTTTGCAAAAGTATAAAATAACCAGTAAACCCTGAGGGGCTGAGGGGGTATTAAACGGCTATGTACACGCTGTATATACAGTTGACATGACAGTACGGCAGCGCCTCATTAGACATCATTAGACATGTCATTAGACATGTCATGTAGGATTAGATACATCTTCCAATCAGAAGGCAGTTGACTAAATAGGTACATGGGTACCTATACTTTAAAAGGTACACGGGTACATGGCTCATTATTACTTTTTACATTTTTGTAAAACACAGACAACACTTTATTACTATTGCACAGACAACCCACCTACACTGACAACATGGCATCTAACGGATTTTTTACTTTATCGTGGTTTCCACAGCATTTACTGACGGGGGTTGATGATTTGTCCGACCGCTGGACAGATTATTTGATCTGTATTAGAGAAATTAGAGGAGAATGTGAGGTTGTACATTCCACCTATACAAATTTTTCAGCTCCTGAGCATAGGAGAGTGAGAGGGGCTGATTTTATAATTCCTCTCGAGAAACTATTTGGAGGGTTAACATTTATATCTCTTTTGAAAAAACACGGGGCGTCTGACAGCATTGTATTTAGTCAAATTAGAGGGAATATAGGGACCTACATGCTGATTACCCGTGAACAGTGGACCTCCATAAGAGAAAACGTGAGTAGACTGGAAGACATGCTTATTAACGATATCCCCCAAACGAATGAGCTAAACCTAATGGGGGTTAAAGTAAAGGTACTAACACCAACCGAGACATACCCCTATAAACGCATCAACCTTTCAAATGAAAGACCAGGAGACACGGATATAAAAGGAGGTGTTGATTTTCTGGCAAACATTATAAACACTGGAAACGTGGTCGATGAGATACTCGGACTAAGTTTAAGGTAAGTCTAGGAAACTGTAAAGTAGTACTGTATTTTTGTTGTATTTTACTGTATTTGCAAGTTGCACAGCTGCTGTATTTAATACGAGTTGTATTTTACTGTATTTACAAGTTGCACAGCTGCTCCTATTTAATAAGTTGCTTTATTTATATTTTCAGGCGTATAGCCAGGGAGAAAATTTCCTACAAGTACGAGCACCATTTGTAATGAGCCAAATTTACATATGGAAATTACCATGTGTTTCCTTCCAACTTAGTTCTCCTGCCACGGCTTTACCACTCATTTTACTCGCAATCACCGGGCATTACAGACCAACTAGATAAGACTTGCCTTACGCCCCCTACACATATTTTTATCAGTTATACAATATCACGTGGCCCGGCAACGCCTCCTGTTTTACAACTTCATGAGTACATTTGACGTGCAACACCAGTCGTATACCAGTGCAACACCTTATTTGACTTACTTTTTGGACTTATTTGACTTATTGAGCCTTCAAAATGCATATTTGGATTATTTCTTTCTTCCTTCTGAGCCCTATTATGGCATGGACATCGTGTGGAGTCTCCAACAAGTGTAGGTGTGACTTTGAGGAAAGGGCGGCTAGATGCACAGGGGAGAGGATCAAAATTATTCCCCGTTTTAAATTAATTACTCGGTTTAGAATAAATTCACTGGCATTTGTTAAGACTGCAATTCCCTCATTTAACTCTTTTAAATTTTCTAACTGGCCTAATTTGCAAAAATTATTTATTATAGATACTGGATATATTGGGAACTGTATTGCCGAAAGAATCAAAATTATTAAACAAAGTGGAAATGTTTCAGTTATTATGGACTGTCCTTTCATTTCAACCCAAAATCCCATTTTAGTTACAACCCTAGAATCTATTACAACCCAAGAATCTATTACAACCCAAGAACCCATTTTAGTTACAACCCAAGAACCTATTTTAACTTTAAAACCTGTTACTACTCAACCTACTTCGACTCAAAACCCTATTTCTACAAGTCTTGGTTATACTTCATTTTCTGAAAAATATACTTTTTCTGAACAATACACTTTATCAACATTTGAAGATTATACTTTTCAAAATTATACCTTGCAGTCTAATACTTCTACAACCCCCCAGCCTTTATCTAACCCTATAAAACTAGCCGTAACATTAACTATTGTCCTAATTTGTTTATTATTACTAATTGTAGTTATAATACTAAGGGTATACTATTATAAGAAAAAGAAACGACAGTCCAATGCTCCTTATAGGGTAAACCTTATTTATCTTTCAACCGTTGAAGATATGAGTGAAGACTTTTAGCAAGTCTACATTTGGCTTGGTCGCTTGTCCTCTCCCCTTGCCAGTGTCCCCTTCCCAGTGTCCCCCTCGCTAGTGACACCACGCTAGTGTCCTCCTCCTCACAAGGCAGCTGATGTGCCCATCTTCAGAAAGTCACCGAGATGGAGAGACGTCTTTTTCTTCTTCTCCTTTTATGGAGCCTGTACATGGTAGTGGTTACATACCAATGTAAAAGGTGCAACTGTGTGGAGGGTATTGTGCTTTGCAGCCAAAGGAGGCTAAGGCAATACCCTCACATTTCTGGAAATTTTACGGTAATTAATTTGCAAAACAACCTATTGACGACTGGACCACCTTTTGATTATAACGCCTTTACGAGGATCGATTTACGAGGAAACCCTATCAACTGTACGACCATTGAAAAACATAGGTTAAAGAACAGGATCATACATCCCAAATGCTTAGGACCACCTTCATCAGAACAAAAAAAGGACGGAGTAGTGCGATACCATGATGGACATTATGACCAGACACCCTATTCGCCCCCAAAAGTGACAATAGCCCTTACAGCATCCAGTGCCGTCATTTCAACGATTTTATTTTCATTTTGTGTCACCTTTGCTGTACGTAGGAGGCGTAGGAGGAGGAGGAGGGAAAGAAGGGGGAATCGCAAAAGCACTGTATCCATTGAAAGCTCGGAGGCAGGACACAGGGCAGAACGGTGTTCTATGAAGAGTCGCCCCTCTGACCCTCCTCCCCCACCTCCCTTAGCCGCTGCTTCCTCTCAACCGTCTACCGACTTACAGACCCCCTCTACATCTTCAAACATGCCCCTTGCCTCTTCTACATCATGTCCCCCTTCTTCAGCTTTATTAACTCAAGGACCCGTAACTGTACATGCACCACCTATGTTGGGGACAGTGGCTGTATATACACCTTTGCGTACACCTTTGGCCTCCTCCATGGTTCCACCTGTCGCTCGTCCTGCCGTCATACCACTCCCCGCACCTCCAGGTATGGAGCCTATGGACACTAATGATTTACCATTACATCTAGATGGACCGCCACCTCGACCACCACCCCCTAAGAACACTGCTGCTGCTAACACCGTACCACAACCACCGCCTTTAGATGGTTTACCACCACCACCATCACCCCCAAAACATATGGAACCCCATGTGAAAAGGCCTTTTGCGGGGCATAGGCCCTTTTTGGACTGTTTCTCCCCTTACAAGCGACTAAAAAAAGGCTGGAAACGCAAATCCTCCAGAAGATCCTTTAGGCATATATACTAGACACTGAGACGTATTGCTATACCCGTACTGACTTTTATATGCGCTGTAAGTGCTGTATCATGTTGTAGTCATAAAAGGTACCCATGTACCTATTTAACCTTTGAGAGTATAACGGATTGTATATTTTTATACTATATTGATATACCGTTGGTGGTGCACACCAAATGTACTCATGTACCTCAACACCAAATGTACTCATGTACCTATTTAGTGTAACCTTTGAGAGTATAACGGATTGTATATTTTTATATATACTAGTAAGACGTTAAATGTACTCATGTACCTATGTAGTTAGATATCGCTATGTAGTCATAAACCTTTGAGAGTATAACGGATTGTATATTTTTATATATATATACTAGTAAGACGTCAAATGTACTCATGTACCTCATGTTGTAGTCATAAACCTTTTAACTTGTGATTTGGTGTACTCATGTACCTCATGTAGTTAGATATCGCTATGTACCCATGTACCTATTTAGTGTAACCTTTGAGAGTATACTATATTGATATTTTTAATGTACTCATGTACCTTATGTTGTAGTCATAAACCTTTTTATAATACCATAATGGTACTTATGTACCTCATGTTGTAAACATTGTAAATAAAACATGTCATATACTAAAGCATAGAAGAAAAACATATATACTTTTTGAATAAAATTTTATTAGCCATATCAATTGTACATTTACATTGCCATTTTGTCATAGGAAATATCAAACTCTTTAGACTTTCGTAGCAAACGAATGTATTTAACACTGTTAAGTAAATTTTTAACAGTTTCCTCAGAAACAACTCCTTTAGCATATATCGATTCATAACCTTTTAAAACCGCCTCAGAAGTAATTTTCAAATGAGCCTCTTTACCGTATCGCCATACCAGATCCCATCGCTCGCTTTCAGGATGTAAACATCCAAATGACATATGCTCCTTTTGCGCTCCACATTCATGTAGACATCCCCAGCAGTGGGCCTGTACAATTTCGTTAAACTTTTTATTTAATATGTAGAGATAGACATCGAGCAAGTTTTTAGCAGATTTGGAGTCAACATTGGAATCGACAAACGAATCAGACCCCTCGTCCTCTTCGACCATGTTATTGGACATTGCTCGAAACAGGGAGCCCTTAAATGGATCATACGCCTCGTTCTTTTTGACCATGTTATTGGAAATTGTTTGACCCTTAAATGGATCAGACGCCTCATCCTGCCAGTCCTTTGCGTTATAACCGACCATGTTATTGCAAATCTTTCGAAACACGGCTTCCTCAAAGTTCATGGATAAGCCTCTAAAAAACAAAATCAATAAACTGATTATAATAAATGATAACCACCCCATTATTATATGTATATGCAATATATGATTTATAACCGTAACATAGTAAGTAATAATTAGTTTTAAGTTTAACTTACCCTAATCTGTGTCCGTTGGAATCCATTCTTGTAAAGCCCATATAGCCTTTGCCTTTGAACGCGATGACTGAAACAACCCATTCTCTTAGAGATGTAACAACAATTTCGGTAGGTTTAGAAAGATCAAGCGTCTTTAACTCATTTCCATATTGAAAACTGGCCTCCATTACATCCTTCGGTATGAATACAGTTCTGCGATACGATCCCAAGTTTTTTATAAACTTGACACAGTTGTCAAACTTTTCCATTCTAAAGTATTTTGTAAGCTGGAACTCTCCGATAGATCCTGCCATGGTGAAGAATTTTGGGTGTATGATGCTCTGATAGACCGACCAGAGGGTTTTGCAGGAGGTTTTAGACACAATAACTTGGGGTAAATAGCCCTGGGGAAAAGTAAAGTATGCGTTTAAATGGAAAGACCCTAGGAAAGGAACATGTTGAAGCACGTTTTGGCATTTTTGATCCTTAGAATTTAAATGACTGGCACAATAGGTGTACAATTTAAATAAAGCGTGTGAAAATGCGGCGGTAGACATCAAAAAAGAATGTTTTGATTGAGTCATTTTACGTTAAATAAAGGTTTACCGTGTGATTTCAATTTATTCATTTTGGTGAGAATGGCTGACAAGGAAAGACTCGATAAACTGTTGGAGAAAATTTCATCTTCTAGCTGGACAGAGGAAGATGCTAAAAACTTATCGACAGCTGACGCTTTACTATTGTTGAAATTTTTTGGGTTTCCACTTCAAGATTTTACACTGGAGGAAAATGAAATTCGGGATTTAACTGCCGCAATACTTTTAGATGGAATAGACAATGAGGTACCACCCACACCACTTTCAAAAAGGAAAAAATCTAGAGAACCCAAAGATGTGGAATCAAAAATAAAAAGAAAAAGGGTATTGGCCCCGCCACAAGCCCCGGAGAAGGATGACCGGCACCGACCGTTCAGCCCTCAACCCGGCCCCAGTGGACTTCAGGACACGCCGCCTAGTCCTCAACCCGGGCCCAGCGGCCTCCAGGAGACATGGCAAGACGCTAGCGGCATGCAGGGGAATGTGCACGGTAAGCGGCCGACCCTTGACGACACGCCGCACGGTCTCACCGGTAATGATCAAGAGCAAAAGCAACAGCAAAAGAAGGTAGAAAAGAAAAGTCCTTACACGTTAAAGTTAAAAGGAGTTAGACAATTTAAAAAAAACCAGGCAGTTGATACAACTTATCAAATTTCATTTAACAATGAGTGGCAGGGACAGAGTATTAGTGCTTTACATCATGAACTGTTACTAATGTTTCAAAATGTATTGGATGAAACGACTCGTGACATGATGCCAGACGATTTGGGAAGAGTTGTAATTCATCACCAGGGTCTATTAAATCCTATTGTTGTACCTTTAATGAAACTTAGCGAATTAACGCCTCAAAAAATCATGCAACGTATTATGGATGTGCTAAACAGCAATGAGGGATTAAACATTGATGAATTGTTTACAATTAGTATAGGTTTAATCCGTCTTCCTCGTGGCGGAGCTAGATTCTTTTTAAACTGTCTTTTTGGTACTGACAATGATTTGAAAAGAAAACAAAGTTTGATTACAATTGTTAATCAGGATTTTATGTGCATGGCGCGTTCAATCGCTGTTAGCTGGGCAAAGTATAATATGGTCAGCAATGAAGAGTTTGTAAATTTAGTTCGGACACACGGTATTGAGAACCTGGCTGTGATTGACAAAATTATGAGGGTGCAAAAAGTACCATTATGGTATTATAACAAAGTTTGTGACAAGTCCAGGTCAAATCAGAAACAGTTAGCAGTAGCCATTTCTAATTTAGCCGGTGTTTCCATTAATGTTCCATCCTCCCTTGCAGATATACCTTTATTTGAACAATGTTTAAATATGGATATAGCTGTTATTGGCGCCGGTGTGGGAAATAAGTTTATAAGAGTTCCACCACAAAATGGAAAAACCAATAAAGTCCTGTTTTTGTATTATATAGATGGTCAAAATGAGAATGAACTGGGACATTTTCATGCCATCAGTTCGATTTCAGGGTTTTTTAATGTGAGTTACTTTTGTGAAACTTGTTTAAAACCCTTTTCCAGTAAGAAAAAACACAACTGTTATACTTATTGCGTTGTATGTAAAAGCAAAGATTGTCGTGTACAAAATGAAAAGCAATGTTCTGTCTGTAACATGGTATGTCGCAATGATGAATGCTATGCAAGACATCAGACTAAAAAAATGAGAAAGAGACCAAAACAAAATCTTTCAGAATGTGACATGTTTTGGAAGTGTCAACGATGTACAAAAGTAGTGGACAAAACAAAACGGTCAGTACATCTTCATAAATGTGGTGAGTGGTTTTGTAGAACTTGCAAGCAATACACAATAGGCCAGCATTTTTGCTACCACAGAGCTCTGAAATCGAACAATGATGGCATATTCAGTTACATATTTTTTGATTTTGAATGTTCCCAAGACACAATGGGTGAGTGTAAGGAAGGCTACAAAACTGGTGATAAATGTTGTGACAATGGCTGTTCAAAATGTATGTTATGTTTAAACTGTAAAGACAGGCTATGCGGTACAAAACGTCACATTCCAAATTTTGTTGTGGCTCATACAGTTTGCAACAAGTGCCAGGACAGTCCAGTTTCGGAAAAATGTACGCATTGTGGAAAAAAGTGTGACCAATGCAAGGATGGTAAATCTTGTAACGAATGTGGTGATAGGGAAATTATTTTTTGGGGTGAGGGGACTTGTGAGCAATTTTGTAAATGGGCATTTCATAGGTCCAACAAGAATGCTACGTTATTTGCTCATAACATGAAAGCATATGATGGATATTTTTTATTGGAATATTTGATATCCAATGGAATGCGCCCTTCAGGTATCGTTTATAATGGGGCAAAAATTATGACATTTACAGTTCAACACGGTCTCAATATAAAAGTGCTGGATTCGTTAAATTTTCTACCCATGAAATTGGCATGTCTTCCAAAAGCATTTGGACTGACTGAACTTAAAAAGGGTTATTTTCCTCACTTTTTCAACACTAGTGAAAACCAAAATTATATCGGTCCCTTACCTGCCCCAGAATTTTATGGAGTAGACTATATGTTTACTCCGGAAAGGAATTCTTTTATACAGTGGCATAATGATTTAGTATTTCAAAATTACGTTTTTGATTTTAAAAACGAGATTAAAGAGTATTGTATTTCTGATGTTACTATTCTAAGAGAGGCATGCATGTCATTTCGAAAACTTGTTTTGGATTGCTGTATTGATCCCACACAGCCATTACCCAATCAAAATAACCAAAATGAAAATGAGGAAAAAGAAGAGGAAGAACAAGAAGAACAAGAAGAACAAGAACAAGAAGATGAAGGACAAGACGATAACGGACAAGAAAACCCAGTAAAAAAACCAAAAGTTGTAAATGGGATCGATCCGTTTAAATGTACAACAATTGCCAGTCTTTGTATGTCTATTTTTAAGAATAAGTTTCTGGAAGAACGGTACAATGTCACAATTAAACATAAAAATAGTGGTGAATTACAAAATGTACAGGGAAAACAAAAAGGTGGAAAGTTGTATATTTTATTCAATGATGTTTGGACTTGCACCGGTGACATTGATTCTACATGAATTGTAAAAAGTAAGCACTTTATTTCTTCCCCAATTGCCCAGATTCCTCCTTCGGGTTACTTTAGCATGTCAGGATATAGTAAAATAGCTATAGAATGGCTTGAATGGATGTCTCATTGTACTAAAAAATACATTCAGCACGCTTTAAATGCGGGTGAATTTGTAGTACCAGGTACACGATACAGACTGGACGGATATGAGGCTGAAAGTAAAACTTGCTTTTCATTTTTGGGATGTATCTGGCACGGATGTCCAAAATGTTTTAATGATAAAAACACAGAGGTCAAACACCCATATACAAATCAAACTATGAGAGAGCTTTTGGCAATAACCATTGAAAGAATGAATCATTTAAAACAGCAGGGTTACAAATATGTTTCTATTTGGGAGTGTGACTTTAGAGAAAAGATCCGTCAAAATACACAAGGTGTGAATGACTATATTCAAACATTGTCAATTCCTGATAGATTAGACCCTAGGGATTCATTTTTTGGAGGACGTACAAATGCTAGTAAGCTACATTATAAAATTGGAGAGGAAGAAAAAATCCACTATGTTGATTTTACTTCTTTATACCCGTTTGTTAACAAGTATAGTTCATATCCGCTGGGGCATCCTCAAATTATTACAAGCAATTTTAAATCCATGGAGAATTACTTTGGTATTGCTAAGATTGACATTTTACCTCCCAAAGGACTCTACCACCCGGTGTTACCAACCAGATCCGGAGGTAAATTAAAATTTGCTTTATGTAAATATTGTTCGGAAGGAGAATATCAAAATGAGTGCAAGTGCTCTGATGATAAAAGAATGCTGACAGGTACATGGTGTACACCCGAAATAAGCAAGGCTGTGGAGAAAGGATATGTTGTGCAAAAAGTATATGAAGTGTACCATTTTGAGCACACATCTCAATATAACAAACGAGTAAAAAAAGGGGGTCTTCTTTCGGAATACATTGATACATTTCTTAAGCTAAAGCAGCAGGCTAGTGGTTGGCCATCATGGTGCGTGTCAGACATTCAAAAGGAGGAGTACATAGCTTTGTATGAAAGCAATGAAGGGATATGTCTCGATAAAAACAATATTCAAAAAAACCCAGGACTAAGAAGTCTGGCCAAGCTTATGTTAAACAGCTTTTGGGGTAAATATGCTCAAAGACTAAATCTGGGCGGTTCAACTCTTGTTAGTGATTCAGATAATTGTAAATTTTTTGACATTCTTACAGATATCCGAAAGGATGTAACCGATTTCAACATATTATCCCCTAGTGTGATTGGGATAAGATCAAAATTCAAAACAGACTTTATCCCTTCAGAGGCTAAAACAAATATTTTTATTGCCTCATTCACAACATGGTATGCGCGTTTAAAACTGTATGACGTATTGGATACAATAAACCATAATGTATTGTACTATGACACAGATTCCGTAATCTATGTGTCCAAACCACATCATCCAGGTGTTCATGTGGGGGATTATTTGGGGGATCTCACGAATGAATTAAATGATGGAGATTACATTGTGGAATTTGTGTCGGCAGGGCCTAAAAACTATGCGTATGTAACACAACATGGTGATACTGTATGTAAGGTTAGAGGATTTACTTTGAATCATCAAAACTCTGCCATTATTAACTATGAAAATATTAAAGACATTGTAACGGTAAACCCCGATAAAAAACTGACTGTAAAAAACAATAAGATATGTCGAAACAAGATAAAACATGTTCTTTTTAACCGGGAGGAAAGCAAAATGTACAGAATGGTATACACAAAACGTGTGATTCAACCAAATCTAGACACCCTTCCTTATGGTTATTAATAGTAATTGTATTAATGTAAAACAATAAAAACGAGTAACACAATATAATTCTATTCTACTTTTTTTTATTCATTTTTCGTTCTAGTACAACTTATTTATTTTACAATATTGTCACTTAGTTAATCTTTACATTTCTAGCTTCATCCAGTTCCAGCAAACCGGGAAAGTTGGCATATACAATTAATGTGGCTGGTTCGCTAAGCGCTTCACTAAATTTAATTTCAAATCTTGTATGACCTTGCTTTAAAACATTACCATACGGTTCACAAGCATTTTGACAAACATCAAAAACGTACAAACAGTTTCCTTTAGGATATTCATCTCTCTCAATATAGTTGCCTCTATTCGACATTACATCCCCTCCAAATAGGGTCAAGTACGCTGATGTGTAATTACCGGTCTTATAATTTGGCAAAAGGGGTTCTGAAGGTGTTGATTTCCCATCAATATAAAGTGCCACAAAGTTTGTATTAAAGTGCTGAAAATCAAAGGGATTGCTTCTATAATCTCCCATGTATGCCTTGGTACTAACGAGTCCACAAATCAAGCGGTTAGGGACTGTACCGTTATACAAATTTTCCAATGTTATTCCAAACTGTCCTTTTGGAATTCCATAAGCCTTAACATCGGTTCTTTCGTAATAGTAAAGGGCGGGTCCAGATTTAAGAGTGTTTGCGTGTGCAAGAACAATCTCTGGCCCCACATCTACCATACAAACCTTAAGCAAGGCTTCTTTAATTTCAATTTTATACTTTGTTGAAGTACTATTGCTCATTAGTTTAAATTCAGGGGAGCTCGGCCAAAATTTAAACCCTATCTGTACACCATTAAGTATATATCTGTTTTGTTGGCAAATGTCAATGTATACAGGGCCCTCCATGTCCACTTCTTGGCTCTTTGCAGTAAGTTGTGCTCTCTCGACAAGGCCTTCATTCCCTCCGCTGGCAGTTGGATTACTGTCATTTGGTGATCCTTTATCTTTAATAAACAGCTGGGATCCTAAATGGGTTTCTTTGGCATCATATCCGTATCCTAAAAGTGTTTCTATATACGATTTATAAGGGTATCGGCTTGCAACTTCCGGGGAAACCGTCTGTTGTTGGATGCTCACATCTACCTGCTGCCACATTGCCTGTAAAAATTGATTAACGGGTCCCACCTTGGAAGCATCAGGCACAGGTTTTCCATCTCCGGCAACATATGAGGGTAAATCGGTACCTGTGGATGTTGTTATTTTAAATTTTACCTTAAGTTTGGTATTTTTCATGTCAATATATCTCATACTGTTTGCGGGAATTAAAAATTCCAAAGCGCCATCGGAAACTAATTGTCCCACAGGTCTGTATTGTACCCATTCAATATTATTAATACCTTTGTCTGTCAAAGGCTTATAAAATAAAGCGAGCTTGGAATTATGTCCAGACATGTTACCAGGTTGATAACTTTTTCACGGGTGCTTTCTTGGTCTTCTTCCTCCCTGCTGTCTTTGTAGACTGACTCTTTTTCTTTTTGGGTGTACGTTTTATACCTTTTAAAGGAGAGGAACGTGTCCTTTTTTTACGTCGAGAGCCTGTACTAGTGGTAGTCTTTTTGGTGGGTCTTTTCTTTATCATTTTCTTCGCTCTGTTAACGGCTTGCTGGGTACGGCTAATAATGTTAAGCTTGACATTTCTTGAGGGGGTTGTATTAAGTCTCCAGTTTCCATTCCCATCAGGATATCCTTTTCCTTCCATCATATCTTTAAAATGTGTAGTCCAAATATTCCCACTCATATTTCCTTTTGGAGGTGAAGTGTACACGTTGTGTTCTCAGTACCTAATGAAACAGGATTCATTTCGGAATCCGTTATATAGATAGATATGTAGTGGATATAAGGGTTCTTGATACGGGGGCAAACATACGAATCAAAGTTTTTTACCATAAGTCCTTCTTCCCCAGGAATGTATTTTAATATGGGATGATATCCATTTCTTACGTATGAATCTTCTACAATGTCGCACATAATGTACAAGTCTTTTTTGGATTTTGTTTCGCATTTTAAATCTCTGAGGGCACATGTCCAGCTTTGTCCTAGCCGTATTGCTTGTGGTAAACGTACAGTAAATTGTGATGATGTGTTGTCTGGAAAATACAGCGCTGAATCGGTATTGCACAGATATAAATAAATATCTTTCATTCTACAATGTCCCTTTCGTTAATCCAACTGTTGAATTTTTTTGGCCAGTGCTGCCATTTAATGAATACTTGTCTCACACCGTTTCTTACACGTCTTTTAACAATCTTTTCAATGTTGAACAGGTCATCTGGATTGACTGTAACCTTCTGAAGCTGTTGGGTATAAAATGTTCCTTTTATAGGCTCATTGTCCCAGTCTTTTAAGTAGTAAACAGGAATACCATCTCTCATTTTTCGTTTTGTTACTTTAAATACCTCACCACTCCATTTTTGGTCATATTCACGTTCAAACTTGCCCCTGGTATATGCCATTCTAACATTGTCTCCCACGTTTAAGGTAAATGTTTGTTTTCTAAAGACTGGTTTACGCCTTCTATTGTATTGCAAATATCTCACTTCATTCTCATTGTCCTTTGTTACTTCCTGAGGGGAAATTCCCAAGCTTCTGTGAGGTGTGTGGTTATAGCTTTTCACAATGTCTTGCAACACATTTATATATCTCAATGTTTTGTTTCGAACCATATATCTGTAAAGCTTTGATTTAATTGTTTTTATCCCTCTCTCTGCATAATTTGCCTGTTTTTCATTGTTCGTGCTAAAGTGATGTATCCCCTGGTGGTTTAGAAATGTCTTCACTATGTGATTGTTGAATTCTCGACCCCCGTCTGTTCTTAGTACCTTTGGTTTTCTTCCTTTTTGGAATATTATTTCGAATGCCTTTACTATTTCCTTGGCATATTTTGTTTTCAGGGGGTGTACCTGAATATGTCGACTGAATATATCTATCGTCAAAAGAATGTACTTGTATCCTCCGTTGCTCTTGTGTAAAAGGCTCAGGTCGGCTAGGTCGGCATCCCATTGTGAGTCT
This sequence comes from Sthenelais limicola, assembly GCA_942159475.1. Lineage (NCBI taxonomy): Eukaryota > Metazoa > Annelida > Polychaeta > Phyllodocida > Sigalionidae > Sthenelais > Sthenelais limicola. The sequence goes on from OW804095.1 coordinate 147,553,526, forward strand.
AATCCTTCTACAATAACACGATTACGAGGAAAGTTGCGAACAATTTCTCTGTTAAGAGTATATGTTTCTTCCTTTTGCAATGCTTTTTTAACTTGTGATTTTGTAATGTTAATTCCTTCTTTTTTTGCGCCCTGATATACCTTTCGTGGTCCTTGAAAACTGCCTGGTGCTGCAGGTGTGCTGTATTGTAGTTCCACCACTTCTTCCATAAAGGTAAATGACTAAAAATCAATGTGTGTCATATATTTATATGTGTACCCACTTCATTGTTTTGGTCTTAACTGGAGGTCTCTTTATCCTGCATTTTTTGGAAGGGTTTATCCTTTGTCTTTGTAATGTGTCCCTATGTTCTCTATTTTCAACCAATAAAAGTGGAACATTGGAAGCGACCAGTCCTTCATGAAATTCGGTTCTTCCCACGGGTATAAAGTTTTTATATTCTCTCATAGCATCCTTTAATAGGTCAGCTATGTGACTATTAGGTACTACTTTGCCTTTGTATATAATTTCTCCTTTGTCATTCCAGTTTAAAATATTTCCATTCTCAATATACGTCAATATAGCTCTACCTTTGGATTTATACATTTTAGGAATCGAGGTAAGGATCATATCTTTATCCAAACCCTCTTCTGGTACAATATCCTCTAAAACAACCTGTTGTGTTGCAGTAATGGTATCCGTTTTTGGAGAGGGTACAAATTTCTGGCTGTTAGCTTTCATTCGTTCATATTTATCAAAAGGGACTAAAACCATTTTCTGCGCCATCACGTAAGCAAATTTTTCAACACACCGATTACTGAAAGCAAAAGTAATTTTACCAGGCCGGGGTCCTTTTCAATATTTCTTTTCCTAGTGGTTATAGATTTTTTCGAATCGGCTATACCTTCAATTTTTCGCTGCTTGGGTTTTAGTTTCTTCTTATGTTGAGGCGATATAGGAATATTACCTTGAAGAACATTTGCTCCTATTTCGCTAAGTACATTAACCTGTTCCTTGGTTAAAGACTTTAAAATAAGTTTAAATTGTTTTGGAGTTTGAACAGTTGTCAAAAACTCTATCAAACTTAAATTATTTTTCAAACGTTTACTCATGTCGAACTTTGCATTCAAAGTGAATGCCAGAATATCAAGCAAAGGTCTTTTATACTCTGGGAATATACACTATAGGGTCTTCGTTAATAAATATTTTCGTTCTCAACCGATATTTATCTTCACTATGTGGAGAGTTATCTATTACCAAGTATCCAAATTGAAATTTTGTTGCGTGTTCATACGCTTCCTTCAATATTTCGGGCTTTCCAGGAAACATTTGTCTCCCTAGATTAATAATTTGCGAAGCGTCTCTAATATTTTTAAATATAACTTGATACCACGTGTTAAGAGCTATGGTACGGGCATTTTTGCCATTCTGGTACATGTTTTGGCAAATAAATACAACTGAAAAGTTTCTATGATGACAACCCTGTGTAAATAAAGTTTCCATGTCATTATTTTTTACCACTTCGTGCGCTAAATCGTCAATAATAATAAGGTTATGCTCCCCATTTGAACTTATTTCTTCAAGCAATGATTCAGTAGGAAGGCCTTTATAAAAGTGTAGGTTGGGGGTCTCTCTTTCCATTTCATCAAACAAATTTTGATAAACACCGTAGCAATATATGATCTTGTGTGGAGGCTCTGGGGCAAACATGCCAAATGATTCCTGTATTAATCGACGTACCCAAAACGTTTTACCACAGCCTGTTGTACCGTTTATACAAATACTGGATCGCGGTTTAAATGGTAAAAGGCTTTGGCTTTCCCACCAATACAATTTTTCCTCAGGTAAACTTTCTCCATTCCATTCGACTGCTGACAATACTCTTGACACGTCCATATCTTCTCAATACTTAATTATTAGTGGGCTATCAAACTCTGTGTACCTTTACTAATGTACTATACCCAAAATTTGAATTAGCCAACTTCATCAAATCCAGCAAATGATGAGTCATCATCAAGATCGATAGCGTTTTTAAAAGGAATAAGTTTTTCATATAAATGAGCATTCTCTATATCAGCTTTCATTTTGACAACATCTTTCAGCAAAAACGTCATCACCTTTTTCATTCCTTTTTTATTTATATTTTTTAAGGCAGTCGTACATTCCGGAGAGTGCCTAAAATGCTCTACCTTCACACTGTCATTAGGTTTCCATGTATTCAGTATAATCCCACAATCAAAACATTGTACATGATCCATATGACCCATCCAAAAGAACCCGTGCTTGGCCAATTTTATATTATCCACTGGGCCCTGCCATTTGGCAAAGGTTTTTATCCTCTTATTAAACGACTCAAAGCAAGTATATCTAACCATGTTGATCTCTTCAATGTCCGGCTAATAATGATACATATAAAAGGAGGTATGGTTATTTTAGAACCTTAACAGAACAAAGCCACAAAAGTGAGCCAGAACCGGTAGTGTTCTCCATAGTGTACACATCTTACATAACAAGCAAACAGCCCCAGGGGGTAGCTGCCCAAGCCCCAACACTGCCCCCATTCAGGAGCCAACCCAAACACCGACCCCTGGCGGCGCCGACACAGCCGCCATGGCCTCCATCTTGGATTTGGCGGCCATCTTGAAGTGGGGGTGGAGAACGTATATTCTACTGTTGGGAGGTCCTCCCTACATCATTCACTGGCATATTGATTTGGTTAGAACCTGAATTTATGAAAGTACTAATCTAATATCCTCTAGTCTTTATTCTCTAGTCTCTAGTCACTATTTAAGTAGGGCTACTTCAGACCATAAGTTGCTTGTGTTACCACAGTTCACAAAGAAGGACCGTTTACAAAGACCTTCACACCGAAAGATCTTTGTTAATCACGGTATAATGATTAGAGCAATTATTTACTTGTAGCTAATTATCGTCTGAAAAGGTATACTAGTTAATGGCACTCTGGAAATATACTATGGTAGTAACACGAGGCCCCTCTGGCGAATTAATAGACTATGTTAACTCTTATTTCAATCCTCTAGACTTAGTTCTCATTTATTATACCTATTCTGGTACACACCGACCTAATCAGTTAATCCGGTCGAGGCAGGTAATTGGGTCGACCTAATTATAACCAGTAAGTTCCTTTATTTCTATATATTAATAACTCTCTGAATGATAAGGGTTGACCTGAATTACTCTTAGGAGTTGTTGGTTCTGGGCAGGACTGCTCTGTATGGAGGGGGGGGGGGGGGGGGGCGCGGGCCAATTCTAGAGTGCTCAACGGGACTTTTTGAATAAAGGATTCATAATGAAGCCAGCTCAGAGTGAAGTCGTATTTTGTTCTCTCCTGTAAAATCAAGTTTATATTAACTCAGAAAGTAAGCTCAAACTTACAATATCAATCTCTATGATTGTGGTAGCGCTTTTCGGGCAACAACACGTTCCCAGTATGATTTAAAACATAAATGTATTTTAAGTCGGCAGAAAAAAAGTGCTAATTATTTAGATTAATTTGTACCGGTAATCTTAGGATCTATAACAGCAACTTCTTCAGATTTTCCGGTGCTTTTCCCCTTTGAATTCAACCCTTTCCTTTATATTGTATTATCACTGCTACATATTTACTTAATCTCCTTATTTCACATATTTTATATAATATTTTAATATATCAAACTCTATCCATTCACCTGATCGTACATATTCTATAAGTAATCAAAACGTACATAGGTTTATCTGAGAATACGGCTTTAACTGAATGAAGTCCTTCGTATCAGCGAATGAGTCAACATATCCCATATCACGAAGCTATTGGGGGATATCTTCTCGATCATGATAGCCATATCCGTGGTAGAAATTTGCCTCCTGGGAAAAGAGCAGATGGTGCCTTGCCAATATGTTCAATACATGAGCTTTGGCCTGGCAGCCGCAGCTGGGGATATAGCTCAGTGGTAGAGCATTCGACTGCAGATCGAGAGGTCCCTGGTTCAAGTCCGGGTGTCCCCTGCTAGTTTTCCATCCCAAAAGCAGCTTCAGCAACTGGCCAAGCTATGCAATGCATTCCACAAACCCACCGTCACAAGAAAAGAACCGACCTATGTCTGGGGTTGGTTAGGTGATAATATTTTCATTTCGTCCATACATTCCATGTCTACCATTACGTGATTCAAAAGCCAAGATAAATTAAAAACTGATCTATTGATATAAATTGCATTTTAATGTGGATTTGATATTCAATCGGCAGCGTTGCCGTTGAATTGGATTAACTCAATATGAATTGCTTGACAGTGAATGAAAATCCTTCTTTCCATAGGGATATAATAACGTTATGTGGGTCAGATTTTCAGAAAATGTACAATTCACCTTCACCAGTCCTCTCAAATATCCCAAATTTCAGACGAAAATAAAGTTCAAAACACAATTGAACCTAACCAAACGGATTGCTAGAATCAATGCAATGCCAAATATACTCGAATTTACCTAGTATTGGCTATTTTTCAGTCTAATTTAGCAGAATTTACTAAATGTGTAGAGCTGACAATTGTACATTTTCTGGAAATCTGACCCATGTGCTGTTTACCACGACAAATCTTTCTTATAAACTTCGATAATAGTCCAGGCCCAAACCCTCAGATCAGATTCGAATGGTATGTCAGTGATTAGACGCCTACTTCGATTATCGGTTTACTGGCCTAGGAGTCGACGTTCTAATGGGAATATAATGTCATTTTACGATCTTAATGGAATTATTTTGCGGTTTGAGGCGGGATGCTTTCCCTCTGTTAGGAGGGACTCTCAACGTTGGGCCTAGACCAAATATATACATTAATTGTATCACTGAATATTTTATATTTATATAAATGACATGTTATATTACATAGCATCTCACGGAATAGCATTCATATGGAGATCAGGCGACACATCAAAACATTCGCGATATGTGCAGATCGATATGTGCATTTTCTTAATTCTATATTGATTGACCTGAAATATAACACTATTAAACATTGATAAAAAGTATTTCAAACAAAAACAAGGTGTTCACTGAATGCATTTTATTGTAGGTAAGTCCACCAGAGTGGGTGCCCTGGCCAAGGGACGCCTCCCACGGTGTCAAAACGTACACGAATAGAAACAAGAGACTTTACAAACATGTACTAATAACAAACGGATGAAAAAGTCATAACTAAGAGCGAACAATCATCAACTGCATTAATTATAACCAACAGCTTCAGGAGGTATTCGATACATCATACAACTTTATTTTATATCAGAGAGGGGAATAAAATTTCAGTGGATGGAGAATTACATGTATGAGGTGTTCCATGCATACTTCTCAATATATTTATATATATTTGTTTATAATTAAAATTATTAATAGTGCTGAAAAGCTATTTCAGATTATTTTTAGGATGCTTGTAATAGGTGGCTTGCACATTTAATCTTGATTCTTAAAGGATTTATGAGTCAGAGCCTCAGAAAATGTACAATTGGCAGCTTTACACATTGGGTAAATTCCGCTAAATTAGGCTCAAATTGACAAGTAGGCCTACTGCATGGTGATATCTGAGTATATTTGATTCAGACATATGACAATCTACTCGGTTAGGTTGAACTGTATTTTGAACCTCGGTTTTGTCTTAAATTTGGTTGTTTGAAAGGATTGGTGAAGGCGAATTGTACATTTTCTGGCGCCTTAACCCATTTACTGACAATAACGTGGACAGAAATACCGGTACATATAAAATCCCTTTTGTATTTGTATGATTGTATTAACTAAATAGGCCTTATGGAAAATCAATCGTTTAACCTCCAAGATAGATCAAGACATTAAAAGAAAAGAGACAGCTGTTAAATATTGCCAAGTCATGGTTAGATCTCTCCAATCATTCATTCATTCATGCTTTATATATGTCCAATATAACACAATTTATACACTGTAACCAGTAACATTGAAAAACAATCCGTAGAACAAATGTGATGTGTTACAGGAAAATAAGTCATATGTCGCAAAACAAATATCTTTCAAAGTATTTATTTTACAAGATTGCTTTATTGGAATGTTCTGATTTTTGGAGAGTATATCACTTGTGGTTGTATCAATCGATCTATCAAATTTCAGGACATTGTATATTATATATCTTCTCGTTTTAAAGGTCCATATATGAAGTATATTCAGTTACTTTACTGGTTATTGCCTCCCAGAAATATTACAAACTTTTTTTTTCAAAAATAAAAATATCAAACATAAAATCTAGAAATACTTATTAGATGATTAGACTGTTTACTATCATTGGAATCGACTTGGTCTCATCTTTTCAAATAAAATAATATCTCAAAATCCATTTTTTACGACTTATGACTCATTTTCTTAAAACGGATCACAAATGTCGTGTAAGTATATCACTAATGATGAACCATAGGATAAACACTTCCATGGTCCAACGTGCAGAGTGAAACAGGGCTAGTGGACTCTTGGGACGTCTTGGGAAAATCTTAGCGTTTAGAAACAGCCATAAACCAATCTTTAAACCCATCTCCTCACATATGGGTCAGATTTTCATAAAATGTACAATTTGTCTTCAGAAATCCTTTCAAATAACACAAATTTAAGACAATAATGATGTTCAAAATTCAGTTTAACACAACCAAAAAGATTGTTTGAATCAAGGCAATACCAAATATAGTCAGATATACCCAGTTTTGACAATTTTTCAGTCTAATTTAGCAGAATTTACTAAATATGTAGATCTGCCAATTGTACATTTTCTGAAAATCTGACCCATATAATATTAATATAAATCCTAAGAATGTACACTCTGTTTGAGACCTACTTAGAGTAAATATCAAAGCGATCCAATGGTAACCCTACAGCAAGCCGCTCCAAGTAGATCTCAAATAGAGTGTAAGTGTGTGCATTGATTGATGGCATCCAATTTTTATCTCCAAATAAAATGTTTCTACATATTCTCGTTTATATACTTTTTTTTAAAGCCATAGAAATCTAATCGTATCAAATACATATAATTGTAAAACGATTGTTTTCATGTGTTATCTCTCATACATATTTGACTTTATGACCACAATATGATAGTTAGATCATTAATTGGGAAAGGATTTCCACACACGACATAGCTTAAGATTCACTGAAAAACGTCTTCATTAGAGTATTTATTTTAGACCATGAAAGTTTTGATCTTTATGGTAGACCACAATGTAGTAAGTATGAATATATCCCATGGGTACACATCGTACACATTGTATAGGGTGGTCTCCACTGGCTGCGGTAAGCTCTGCGGTAAGTCTTGCGATGGTTTGTGCTGGTTCTGTAGGTGGTGAGGAATGACGAGATCCTTGCCTTCATGGTTAGTGAATCATGTACTCAGGAACCCGCCACTTCTCACCAACACAGCACCATCGCAAGGCTTACCGCAGAGCTTACCGCAGAGCTTACCGCAGCCAGTGGAGACCATCCTTATATCTCCAAATAAATAAGTGAAAAATAGACTTTGAAAAACAAGAAAACAGAATCAAGTGTTTCAGATACCAATAATGACATAATGCATGAAAATATTCATTTAAAAATAGTTGATTTTTCACAATAACAAGGTAAAGAATCCAGCTCAACAACATATCCACTAGAAGATAGAGTCCATAATTGCCATGATTTGAGGAAATATTAAACAATTAATTACAACTTGAGTATAATAAGGTAGGAATGTAAGGAGCAAGTCACTAGATCTGAGGATAACAACATTTGCTGAAGTAATTCTCCCAATTCACATCTGAAACTTCACAACTATTTGCTTTAACATCAACAGGATGCAGCAAAAACAACAGGATTTTAAGTAGCTCTGGAATACAGTAAGTTCTTCTATTCTATTTCAGGAATAGGCAGTTGCTGGTGAAATGTTGCAAGTGATAGCTGCTGTATAATTTCACAACCACTATTTGCACCACAAGTACAAAATACATTATCCATTCTGCAAGTACTTAAGCTGTCTAATTTCACAGTAACAGTTGTAACACCCATAATATATGATATCAACTTTGCAAGTTTGTAATCTTTATAATTTGACAGCTTTGACCACACCGAGTAATTAACACATTATGATTATTAATAGGGGAGTTGCATAGCCGCCATTTTGAATCTTGATTCGCATGGAATTATGGGACTAATGGTACAGTATAAAATCTAAAGAAAACATGCTATCTTCAGCATGGAGTATTTATCAATGCTCTAATGTCAATATCCATGTGTTATACATGTTTCCATAACACTTGACTTCATCTTTCCCATCATGCATTTGGTTTTCATAGATCATCTATACAAGCTATGATATTGGTGAAAAGAATTTTGCAATTTTTTTTTATAAAACTGTTGCCAAATATTTGTATATCAGACTTGAACTGAATCCGTCCCATAATGCACTGTGACAGACATGCGCAGTGAGACATGCAACTCCCCTATTAAGCTCAATTAATTCACAATAACAGTTTCAACCACAATAATTCAATTAAAAAATAATAGATCTGAGTATAGCAAATGCGTGGTTTATTTATTAAGAGGATAATATTATGAAGGCACGGTCGGTATATTGGAAGCTCGTTTGTAAGTTTAACACCAGTCGGCAGCAGTGTAGCTCTATCTTCCTCAGCTCACAGAATGATAACCACATAACTCGGGACAATGTATGAGCATGTACTTGCAATGATTATATATATATGGTACTGGGTCAAGGAGGGAGATACGATCGTATCATATATTCAGTTAAACATTTTATAGACTGTTGCTTTCATGATCTATAATTTGTTTCATCCTTCCTCATGGTATCCTTAGTCAACAAAGATCATATTCATTGCAACTATCATTATTGTATAAAGAGTATCTATGTATGAAAACCACATCTTGTTGTGAGACTGCATTGATAAACATTTCCTGAATAATATAACACAATCTAGTATACCTTTTGAGCACTAATTAGACAAATATATCACCTTTGAGAAATAAGTGAAAATGTTACCAAAATTGATTTTGTAAGGGACTGTATGAATGGCGACAGGCCATGTGTTAAGATGAACCTGTGCTGATTGGAAATAGCGTTAATCATCTCCAATACAGCATTCAGGGATATAGTCAGGTCATGCCAAACATACAAAAGATTTTGCGAGGAAAGAAAGGAAATTGTTATATTTTCAGCTTCAGAATAAGGCTCTAGTACATATAAAGCATCTTTTAAATTGAATTACAGGCAAAAATCACCCCAGTTTTCTTTTTTTTAAAAAAATTTCTCTGAAGTTTAACCTGAAGTCTAAATAGGGCCGCCTAGACCAAGTACTTTGACCCATTAGGACCTCTCATACCAACTATAGTAAATAAAAGCGATCTATTGAGGAATGTCTATCTTCCTGACTAGCAGTGAAATAATTTGATTACAAGTTGATTACATGCAAATTATCACCAATGGATACTTGATATAATATATGTCAATATTGGCTCGTTGTTTCACATAATTACCCATAGAAATAACATTAGGTGAATTCAATTTTATAATATATACAACAAATTTTATCTAAGTGTTTGGGCCGGGGCGTCAAAAATGTACAATCAGCAGCTTTACACATTTAGAAAGTTCAGTCAAATTGAACTGTATTTTAAAATTGTGTCTTAAATTTGGGTTGTACATTTTTTGACGCCGTAAACCATCTATCAGATTGTGGGGTTGGGATGAACCACTGGTTTCTAACTGAAGGGGTTCTGGGTTCGAATCCCATCCCTTCCCAAAGCATCTTTCACCTCCCCGCCCACCAAAAAGCAATTAATCAAGTTCCACATAAATGAGTGAAATGATACATAAAGTATATTACTATAGGTATTGTGTGAAAGCCAAAGTTCCATTGTGTAGTGAGCCAAGGTAGAAAGTACTGGCTAGGAATATATACAGCAAAGAGCCTATCTGTCCATTGATAATAGTGAGGCTTTTGGATTTCAGAGTGGATAACCTTAATGGGTCAGATTTTCTGAAAATGTACAATTTGCCTTCACCAATGCTCTCAAATAACCCACATTTCAGCCAGAAATGAGCTTCAAAATGCAGTTAAACATAACAGAACTTATACTTTAAATCAATGCGATACTAAATATACTCAGATATACCCGGTGTTCATCATTTTTCAGCCTAATTTAGGATAATTTGCTAAATGAGTAGAGCTGCCAATTGTACATTTTCTGGAAATCTGACCCATATAACAATGTGCATTAAGGGGACTGGTCCCATCTGTTCATAATTGCGAGGTGTTCGGATTAGGAGGGTGATCATAGGTAGAGTTACTGTACGAGTGACATCAGTGAATCACATATAACATACCGGGATCTATGTACACAATGTTTTTTGTCCAAAGACTATCTCGATTCATAATATAACATCTGAGGGACCTTGAATCTATATAGCTCAGAGAGAAAAATAATACATCAATGAAAACAGTGAAAGAATACATCAATGAAATACTAGTAACCGTATTTACTTGATCAGAAACCCCGCCTCCCATTTTTAAAAAATCTTGCCTTCTATTTAAGACAGGCTTTTATTAGATTCATGGTGAAAATATCTTCAGACCATGAAATCTGACAGTCTAGGATCAGAGTTGAGGGAGTCCCTCCAAACTGAGGGAAAGCCTCTCGCTCCAAACTACAAAATATCATTATAATCTCATTAGGATGCTACTCCCGGGTCAGGAAAGACATTAACCGCAGTAGGCGTCCAATCACTGACACTTATCTGATCTGAGAGGCTCTGAGTCTAGACTGAGAGGTTTCTTTGAAAACCTTATATTTGTATTTAATTGAAATTGTCAGGATGTGAAGTTGGGCTTCTGATCGAGGAATTACGGTAAACCGCCATTCTTATAACCATACAATAGCAAATAAAAAATAAATGAAAAACTCTTCCATCAACAAAAATTACATCCAGAGGAAGACATAGGATTGTGGCCATTTAAATCCCCCTTGAGAAAAGCTCCCGAAATCTTCATAAACAATTGGCAGAGATCTTTTTAAATATCGGCTTCAATTTATATTTGCAAGCTTCAACCTGCAAATCCTGCTTCTGTACAATGTCACACACATCAGACATATTTCATTTATTTACTTTCTGTCTCTTTTCATGGCTACTTCTAGCCAGTCTTCATCATATATAACTGATTCATCACTATCATCCGCATTCTCTTCCTGCAGTAGCTTAGCATAGCGCACTTTTTCTTTTTTCTTCACAGCTTTCTGAAGAATAAGGAAGACTACACCCCACAAGAAAACTAGTCCAGCTGTTCCTTGGAAAAGGATGGCAAATCCAAGTTTGTCGTATAACAAACCAGAGACCATGCTTCCACTGGCGAAACCCACCCCAAGGTAAAGGGCATTTATTACGGATGATGCACTCCGGTCCATCACAAACGGATTGATCCTGAAATCGGGATAAGTCCGGATGGCAATCCATATAAGTGTACCCGACATTCCATGAAGGACTTCTCCAGCCAGAACAAGCCAAGGGTTCCATAGGAAGGAGTAGAAGATAAGGCGACCGACCAGTAGGAGCAGGCCGAGGCACACCGCACCCACCGGGGTAAGCTTCTTCACCAGGCTTCTGCCCACCAGCTGTAGAACAAACTCTGAGCCTGAAGCCACAGCTATAGCCACACCCATGACCATCTCCCCACTGTGGGACAGATCCTGCAGCTTCCACATGAGGAAGTTAGACATGACAGCTGCAGCAACACCCAGGATGATCATTGTGAAGGTCATAGAGAAGGCGTGGAGGTCACTACACAGCACCTTGATGCCCTTACTCATGCGGGAGCGCTTGGGCGTCTGCTTGTTCTGACTGACTGGGTAGCAGAACCCGGTGAGGAACACGGCCATCATGATAATGGCAAAGGTAAAGAAGTGGATGTAGAAGTGGTGGATACCAAAGGGTAGAATACACGTGGTGTGGTCAATGATGGCTGTAATGATGGTGGGAATGAGTATGTAACCAATGGTTCGCCACACATTCTGGCCACCAAATCTCTCCAGCGAGTCCAGCAGATCCAGATACTCAAACCAACACTCATCTGCGAGCTTCTCATAAGGAGCTGAGAAGAGCTCGCCGAGAATGATCAACATGAGGATAATGACGAACGTCTGGTACTCCGCTATCTCAAACCTGTCGCTCAACTGATCCCATTTATTCTTCACATCCTGGAGGATGTTCCTCTTCTGTCTAGACTTGTCCTCTTGTGACACTTGTTGGAGCAAATCATCCAAGTCTGAGCTGCTCAGTTTGCTGAAGTCGTCCATACTAAGACCTAGTTCTTTCAGCAACTCCTTCTCCTCAGCCTCTATAGCCGCCTCACTAGCTTCCTTACTGGCAGGTTGCTGCCTGTACTTACCACTGCCTCTCTCCTCACCTTTACCTTCATCCTCTTTAGGGAAGTTGTTATCATAATATTTATCAAAATCAGATAAAGTGGATCTCTTTGTGGAGGGAGTTTCTGTGGTGGTAGTAGAGGCTGTGGAGGCTTTTGTGCTGGGTTGCACTGTGGTTGACGATGTTGTTGTTGTTGTCGCTGCAGAAGTTGTTGCTGCTTTGGTTGCAAGTGTTGTCGTTGTGGACTTTTCTGTTACCTTTTCCGCAGTGATTATATTAACAGAAGAAGGCGTAGATGGTGAGGGTTCTTCAGGTGTTTTTGCAGGGGCAGGTGTGGCCAGTGGCTGGGAGATATTGCTGCTGAGTGGGGGCAAGGTACTGGTAGACACAGCTAGCATAGAGCCATTGATGCTGATGACCTGCTCTATGTCTGTACCATTGGTCCCCGGCCGGTACACTGCAGGGTTACTATCACACACCCTCACAGGGGCATGTTCACTAACTGGTGGCACAAGGCACAGGAGCAAGTTGGAGGCCATCAACATGAACAGAGAAAACATGAGGACCATTTTCTTCTTGTTGAAGCGCTTGGCACAAGCTGTCCATACCGGGGCACAGACAAATGTCATGAAGGCCTTTGCACCAAGGAGGAGACCGGTTTGTGTGGCGGTTAAGCCGAGAAGTCGGAAGTAAATGGTGAGGAAGGGGAACAAGGCTGCGCGAGCTGCTCCCAGGAAGAGGTGGAAGGTGTGGGAGAGGCACACCACCTTGTCAATGTTGAGGTTTTCATCGTGCCCCATGGTGGACGGGTGGGGGTGGGGGAAGTAGGCGGTAGTCTATATGTCCTGCTACTCCTTACAAGCACCTCTGTAACATAATGAATAAAGGATTATTAATCTCATGCTAATATATCATATGTGTCATATATACATGTTTTAATTAGCAGCCAAAAACATGTATGTAGAGTATAGTTTATCGCGGTAGTATATAATTGTATTTAGAATCATGTACTTTTCTTCATTTAACATTCATGAGCTTGAAACGTACCAACTTGTTGGAATTGTCTCTTGAAATAAAATATGTTTAAAAAAAAAATATCACAAGTAAAGTTATTTCAATGTTATAAATGAGACAATAGATAACCACACACTATAAAGGCTTAAGCCCAATTTTGGGCATGATTTTAGGTGGAATAAAGGCATAGATGCATTATTACAACCAGAAAAAATATTTTTAATGTCCTTTGCTTTAAAAGGCACAAAATGACAAAAAATGTAATATAATACGTTAAAGGTCATTTTAGGGAAGACATACAGCCATATAACATTTAACACTACTACTACACATTCCCAAACACATCTTTTAATAAAGTTCAAAAACTGTCAATAGGTCAGACGGAGTAGATATGGTTGTGCATGCGTTTGAATGTGTTTGTTTTTAGACACATTTATCACAGCAACGACATTATGAACCATGAAGTATTATTAATGAATTATGTGTGAGTGGGCACACATGTGGGTCAGATTTTCAGAAAATGTACAATTGGCAGCTCTACACATTGAGTAAATTCTGCTAAATTAGGCTGAAATTTGGTCAATACCAGGTAAATTCGAGTATATTCGGCATTGTATTGATTCTAGCAATCTCTCTGGTTAGGTTGAACCGTATTTTGAACTTTATTTTCGTCTGAAATTTGGATTATTTGAGAAGATTGGTGAAGGAATTGTACATTTTCTCAAAATCTGACCCACGTAGCACTCCTCCCTGGATCCGCGAGTGAGCAGGGAAGAGGATGGGAGTCGTGGTGCCTCCCCACCACAACATCCTACTATACCCAACCAGCAGGTCGTGAAGTTATATATGGGTCAGATTTTCAGAAAATGTACAATTCAATTTCACCAATCCTCTCAAATAACCAAGATTTCAGACGGGAATAAAGCTCAAAATACAGTTCAACCTAACCAAACAGATTGCTAGAATCAATGCAATCCCAAATATACTGGAGTTTACCGAGTATTGGCCATTTTGCAGCCTAATTTTGCAGAATTTACTCCATGAGTACAGCTGCCAATTGTACATTTTCTGAAAATCTTACCCATATAACGTCAACAATACAACGCCAACCCGAAATACTTTTAGTATGTTCAGTTTATTTCATAACTATCCAGTTACACTCAAGGCATGCGCCAAAAACACTAACTTACACTTGCTAAAGCTTCACTACGTTTCGTGCTAAGTTTTCATAATTTTTTTTTTTTTTTTAAGATTTTATTTTCACTGGGTACATTACCTCCAAGAGGAGTAGGATATTCCGGTGGAACCCAGCTTGGGTTAAAGGATAACTATATACATATGATAACAAGTAAGCAAAAAGGTAAAAGACAAGGTAGAAGATAACCTCTTACTGTGAGAGAGACTTCTTAGTTGTTTGTACCGTACTGGGTCAGTTTGACCAAAACTCCTTCTCATTAGAACAACCAGCTTAAGTTATAGCATACAACAGACATTTATTGCATGGGCTTTCTAGCAATGTATTTGTAAGAGGAGTAGTGTGTAGGTGTGTGTGTGCATGGTGTGGGTGTGTGTAGGTCTTGTGTATGTAATCATGCCTGAGTATATGGGTCAGAATTTCAGAAAATGTACAATTGGCAGCTCTACACATTTAGGAAAATTCTCCAAAATTAGGCTGAAAAATGATGAATACCGGGTATATCTGAGTATATTTGGTATCGCATTGATTTAAAGTATCAGTTCTGTAATGTTAAACTGCATTTTGAAGCTCATTTGTGTCTTAAATGTGGGTTATTTGAGAGGATTGGTGAAGGTCAATTGTACATTTTCTGAAAATCTGACCCATATGTTATAGGATTATTGAGGGGCTGCTGGTGCAGTTTGGTGCATAATCTCGAGGTGAAGCCGGGGATTGTGCACCAACAGGCCCAAGACGGAGGATATTCATCCTTTTAATATACGCCTAGACACAGACAATAGGGGATTATAATCATTATTTGCATGTCCGCCATCTTGAATCTAGATGTATTTTACATATTGCCATAGAAACAAGACTTCACCTTTCCCATGTGCATTTGTTTTATAGATCATTTTACACAAGCTATAATTTTGGAGAAAAGTTAAAATCCTCGCAATTTTCGATAATGTTGCTAAATATTAGTATGTCAGATTTGAACTGAATCCATCCCAGCACGCACTGCAATAGACATGCGCAGTGGCACATACAAATCCCCTATTGAGCAGAGGAAAAGGCCAAAAGAATAGGTGTGTTTCCGATTTATCTGGCTGAAAACTAGGTAGGGGGGTGGTAACTTTTTTTTTTATTATTTACACCTCCCAGGAACTGAAAAAATATCTATTTTATAACAATAGTTGTTTTAAACATGGGAAATGTGGTTTTTGACAGTTCTGGGTTAGGAAAACCCGTTTTCCTGCTATTATAAGCTTTTTTTGTTAAAAAATTAAAAAAAAGTGAGAAAAAAATCAGGTATGGCAAAACAATTTGTAGGTAGGGTAAGGTTTTTCTAGGTAGGGGGGGGGGGGGGGGGTAAATCGAAAACACACCTATTTTTTTTTGGCCTTAAGAGTTAGCATCTCTGCCCATCGCCACAGCTATTGAG
This sequence comes from Sthenelais limicola, assembly GCA_942159475.1. Classification (NCBI taxonomy): domain Eukaryota; kingdom Metazoa; phylum Annelida; class Polychaeta; order Phyllodocida; family Sigalionidae; genus Sthenelais; species Sthenelais limicola. The sequence goes on from OW804095.1 coordinate 147,569,538, forward strand.
CAGAGGATAGAGTGAGCATCTCGATCTCCCCATCGCCACATCCTGTCACGTTATGGCCTGCAGACATCAGATCCTGGGCATCAGATAACCATTCCATTCATACATTTAGATTTTGTAGATTTAATAGGGGATTTGCATAGCCGCCATTTTGAATTTTGATTCGCATGGAATTATGGGTGTAATGGTACAATATAGAATCTAAAAAAAAACATGTCAAGTTCAGCATGGAATATTTATCAATGCTCTAATGTCAATATCCATGTGTTATACCTGTTTCCATGTTTGCTGAAAACATTTCTGCAATTTTTGATAAAAATGTTGCCAAATATTTGTATGTCAGATTTGAACTGAATCCGTCCCAGTATGCACTGTGACAGACATGCGCAGTGGCACATGCAACTCCCCTATTCAGGTGTCTGAATAATGCTAGGATTTGTGTTTGCATCTGAAACATCTGACATCAAAGTATAATATACAGAGTCGTACTTTCCCAATATCCCTTCAGTGTATGAAGCATATTTTTATAGAGTGAGACCCGGCAAGTCAATAGGCTAGATCAGTGATTGGACGCCTACAGCGCTAATGGCTTTTCTGGCCCTGGAGTAGGCGTTCTCATGGCATTTTGCGGTCTTAATGGGATTCTAATTTTTTCGGTTTGGAGCTAGAGGATTTCCCTAAGTTTGGAGGGTCTCTCTCAACTCTGAGCCTAGACTGAATACACAACAATGCTATTATAGTATAGGCTAAACCAACATGACCCAGCTAAGCGGTATGGGGCCAGTAAGGCAAGGCTATTTTACACAGTGCTATATGGGTCAGATTTTCAGAAAATGTACAATTTGCCTTCACCAATCCTTTCAAATAACCCACATTTAAAACAAAAATGAGCTTCAAAATGTAGTTTAACATAACAGAACTGATACTTTAAACCAATGCGATACAAAATATACTCAGATATAGTCTGTATTCATCATTTTTCAGCCTAATTTAGCCTAATTTCCTAAATGTGTAGAGCTGTCAATTGTACATTTTATGAAAATCTGACCCATATAAGCATGCCTCTAGCTCTAGGTGTGCCTATGTGGCATTGTTTCATGTGTTGTATTCACACCTGCCTGGTCCCCAGCAGCGCATATAGCCGTGATCGTATAGTCGTTGTGGCCGAGACAACCCAGGTTCGAATCCTGGTCACGGCAGAGGCTGTGTGGTCTCTATCATGGCTGCGCTGCAAGGCTTTTTACTTATATTATACTCAAACGTGAGTAGATAAGAGAACAGATGAAGTTTACATATATGGGTAAGATTTTCAGAAAATGTACAATTGGCAGCTGTATACATTTAGTAAATTCTGTTAAATTAGGCTGCAATTTGGTCAATACTAGGTAAAATCGAGAATATTTAGCATTGCATTGATACTAGCAATCAGTTTGGTTAGATTGAACTATATTTTGAACTTTATTTTCGTCTAAAATTTGGTTTATTTTAGAGGATTGGTGAAGATGAATTGTACATTTTCTAAAAATCTGACCCATATGGTCCTTGTGCTATACCTACCGCTCAAATTGTAGGAAAAATCTATCATCAATAAAGTAGTCAGAATTCTCGTCGCGGTACAGTTACTAACACAAGAAGTTTTTTTTGTAAATTCAGAGCAGTTCTTCAATCCTAAACACAACTAATCCCGGGGGTAACTTGACCTATTAACGGTATGGAGGATCAAGCAGCTAACATATGACAGAATACCTAGGACACTTTTTAAACAGCAGTCAGAAATAATCTTGTACAAATTTATTTATGAATTATGTCATAAAGAGGAAGGAGCAAGCGATGGTACTGATCTAATTTTCTGAACTTTATTATTAATTCTTCTTAGTTAAATTCATGTACAGTGTTTGAATAAAACAAACCACAGTATCGTTTTTTTTAAAAAAACCCCCTAAATTAATGCCTTATTTATTGATATAAATACCGGCTTTTATTAGTCAACTATACTGACCCAGTACTACGTTGACTGTGTCTAGTACAGCAGAACTGTATAGAGATAGACACGACTATCTAGCTTTTATAATCTCTAGGTCCATGTCATATACATTTTGTATTCTAAGAAATATGACGCCATAAAACATATATAACCCGGACATATTACAATATATTACCTGTATGTATACACAAACTACCCAGGTTGCGTGGATGCACTTAGGATGCGCAGCCCTTGCACAGCCTATTATAGGCTGATATTAATCGGTCTGCCTTGTTTACATATATACAGGCCAGATCTCTAGACAGAGATCTAACGAAGGATTTATCTAATCTAAAGGCGGATCGTCATAAAAGGGATCAGCCTGGAAGCACTAAACATCTATCAGACTATGTATAGCAAGTGCCCCTCGACCTACTCTCCTTACTATACACTCCCTTCATATTGCTTCTTATTTTAAAACTGTTTACACACACAAAAATTATTAACAAAGACTATTTTTAACTTAATTTTAAATCACAAATCATGGCTAGAAGATTATTAAAATTTCGTTAAAAGTTTCCAATTAACTAAAACCAATGCACAACTATATAATTGTATCAGAATGAATGAAAGTCAATCTGTATTAACAGATTAAGCCACATAGGGAAAGCAGGTCACAGGTGTACCTTTAAAAGTAAATACCAGTGTTTACTTATAAAATGAATGAATCATGGAATTTTCTTTAAACTTTGGATTTAGAAAGAACATGGTTGGGGGAACCCAAAAAGCCCCCAAAAAACCATGTGTCATTGGATTAGTTTTTATTCTAGGAACCACTGAAATATATTACTGTTTACTATAGAAGTCTATGGAAAAACGGGTATTTTCTACATTTTCCTCAATAGCATATGATTGAATCGTACGATTTTCTTTAAAATCTGCATATACATTGCTGACATGTTATTCTACCCTCCCAATTAAAGAAAAAAAGGGGTCATTGGACTAAAAAAAAAAGTTATTCAGCTAAACTTGTATCACAATGAGCTTTCCCCATTGAAATCAATAGTGAAGGGTAGTAAACTTCACTCATCCCTAAAACACAAAATAATATGATAACATCCAGTTTTTTTGGCATTTGGTATTCCCCCAAACATGTTCTTTCTCAATACAAAGTTTGAACAAAATATATTGACTTCTATTGTTTCATGCATTAGTTCCTTGAATTCCCGCCTGCTGCAGTGCTGACAACGCTGGTATTTTTCTTTAAAATTAATACAAACGAATGCAGAATTTATCAAAGGAGTAAATAATAATGTAACAAAAGCTCAGAACATATACAAAGCGTGGGCATGATCGACGACCACTTATCAACAAACATATGCCAGTCATAAAATATAAACGCTACACAAGAGATAAAATTGATAAAATCAAAGATTAAAAGATTGAAGAAGAGTGAAGTGGTCCCTCTCCACCCAGCTCTAACGTCAATACATGATGGGTCAAGTCGTCAGAAAATGTACAATTTGACTTCACCAATCCTTTCAAACAACACCAATTTAAGACAAAAAGCTTGAAAATAAAGTTCCTGATAACGGAACAGATTATTTTGAAGCAACGTAATTGACCAATATACTCAGATATACCTAGTATTTTGTTAAGAATTGATTCTTTAAATTCAATTCTTAATTCTTTAATTGATTTATTAAATTGTTAAATTAATTCCCGGGCTATGGACACTTTTGCCTAGCAAGCTGAACAACCAATACCAAATTCCTCTCTGAATTCTTCATTATTTTAGTGGCCGAAATACTGGGTAATTCCCCACTATTTTACAAGTTATCATTGCTCTGCCTAATTTAACATAATTTGATAAGTGGGTCAGATTTTCAGAAAATGTACAATTAGCAGCTGTACACATATAGTAAATTCTGCCAAAATAGGCTGCAATTTGGCCAATACTAGGTAAACTTGATTATATTCGGCATTGCATTGATTCTAACAATCTGTTTGGTTAGGTTGAACTGTATTTCGAAGTTTATTTTCGTCTGAAATTTGGATTATTTGAGAAGATTGGCGAAGGTGAATTGTACATTTTCTGAAAATCTGACCCAAGTATATGCTGTCTAGAGCTGCATGGTATATGTCCTGGCCCACATACACCTGCTGCTAAGGGGCGGGAGGGGCTTGATACCCCTCCACACAGCTAAACCACTGACAATCTTATCTTCTCTTTTTGTATATTGGAATATTTCTGGAACTAGATGCGTAAAACATGACCTGTCATGAATTTGACACAGTCCCGGATGTCTGGTTTTAATTTTTATGTTTATTTCTTTATTACTGACCGCCTAATGGCGAAATAACCTTCTGGTTAACGATTATTATTATCATTGTGTAATTTTTCTATTATTTTTCTAACATTTTCTATACCTGTTTAAAGCAGCTTTTCTGTGAATAGTGTACCTGTTGCATAATGTCTAGCTGAATAAAAATCTTAAAACAAAATAATAAATGGGGTTTTTCATCTAAATTCTGAAATCAATAAACGACTAGTATCCTTACATATCTATATATCAACGACTCAAACGCACAACCTGCCCCCGTGAAAGCTACCATGTGGGTGAGATTTTTATAAAATGTACAATTCGCCTTCACCAATCCTCTCAAATAACCCACATTTAAGACTAAAATGAGCTTCAAAATGCAGTTTAACATAGCAGAACTGATGCTTTAAATCAACAAGACACCAACATCATTTTTTAGCAGAATTTAGCAGGATTTCGTAAATGTGTAGAGCTGCCAATTGTACATTTTCCGAAAATCTGACCCATGTAACCGAAGAACGTCACATTCTTCAGACGTGGTATACCAAGACCTCGTTTGTACCCTTGGTAATGTCAAGTGACATCCTTACATATCAAATTGAAATAATATCCTTACATATCAAATGTTCACCTGACTATAATTGGTGTTGTTTATTTATTTATTCATTTTATCTGAGATGATGGATATAATAAATAAAAATATTTCAAAATATATTTTATTAGTGAATAAGATTATTCGGCCCCTGGGTTGTACCTTTGTTTATGATGATGTTACAATATCAGGCTACATGTTGGGGGAAACATTAATTATCTGTTAGTACTCTGAATTAGTAATCAGTTAATTTGTACTGATAGACGGGACATAAATCTATTAGGGGACCTGAAGGTGAAAACTGGATTAAATGTACTGTAGAATTTAGTCATAATTCTCATATAATTTCAGAATGAGTGCGTCAGGACAAACTTTCGTTCTGGCAACTTCTCTCTTGTCCTATTTCTTCAGACTTCGGTCAAATGTATCACAAATCTATAATCCATCAAGTCCACCCCCACCCCCACCCCCACCGACCCACAATCACCTCCACCTTCCCCCTTTGACACACCTCCCTCTAAAACTATTTCTGAATCCACTCTACAGAATCTTAAGATGATCAAAGGATGGGAATAATCAATTATATATCAGCCGGTGATTCATAGAGTACACTCTGACAGATAACAGTTTGATAGATGGTTAATAGCTGATAACTGTATCCTTGTAGAACTTGGCCATAGAGTAGAACATACACAACACAACAGGCAAGTGCAATTAATACGTGGGTCAGATTTTCAGAAAATGTACAATTGGCAGGTCTACACATTTAGGAAATTCTTCTAAATCAGGCTGTAAAATGAAGAATACCGGGTATATCTGAGTATATTTGGTATCATATTGATTTAAAGTATCAGTTCTCTTATGTTAAACTGCATTTTGAACCTCAGTTTTGTCTTAAATGTGGCTTATTTGAGAGGATTGGTGAAGGACAATTGTACATTTTCTGAAAATCTGACCCACATAGGAAAGCGCGGGGGGATTTCAAGCCCTCTTATCTGCTTACAATGGTTCTGTAAGGCAATTTACAATACAAAATAAGATTAATTTCTTAAAGAAGTTTAATCATTCTCTATTATGTGGTTTCTGAGCGCAATATAAATTATAGCCCATGTATACTAAGGGACAGGTTTTATCGATTTATCTTAAAGCATTTGAGTTTAGTCTTTATATAAAATCACTCTGAAGAAGCCTAAGAAAGGCGAAACGCGTCAGGGTCGCCAAATAAAAGACTTCAAAAATCAATAACATGGTTTGTTTCGGTTGAGTTGCCTTCGATCTTTCAACTTTATATAAAATCTAAACAACCAGTAGAAGTGATAGTTACCAGTTGGCAGTATAGTGTGTCAGAATAGGGGAGTTGCATGTCTGACTGCGCATGTCTACTGCAGTGCATGCTGGGATGGATTCTGATGAAATCTGACATACAAATATTTGACACTATTTTATCGAAAATTGCAAGAATGTTTTCACCAATATCATAGCTGGTATAAAACATCTATGAAAACCAACTGCATGATGGGAAATATTGAGACTTGTGTCATGGGAACATGTATAACACATGGATATTGACATTAGAATATTGGTAAATATCCAATGCTGAACATGACATGTTTTCTATAGATATTAGACAGTACCATTAGTCCCATAATTCCATGCGAATCAAGATTCAAAATGGCGGCTATGCAACGCCCCTATTGATCTAGTCAAAAACGGATTTCAGTTCAAGGTTGGTGCAGGTGTGTGTAAGCAGTAAGGTGTCAATATTGGAGTGAACTGTGACTATACAATATGTGACAGTAATATATGGGTCAGATTTTCAGAAAATGTACAATTGGCAGGTCTACACATTTAGGAAATTCTGCTGAATTAGGCTGAAAAATGATGAATACCAGGTATATCTTGGTATATTTGGTACCACATTGATTTAAAGTATCAGTTCTGTTATGTTAAACTGCATTTTGAAGCTCATTTCTGTCTTAAATGTGGGTTATTTGGGAGGATTGGTGAAGGTGAATTGTACATTTTCTGAAAATCTGACCCATATACAGGTGAAAACGTGACAGTAATACAACATGGATCTGTCTGCTTATAGAGTGGTGGAGATCAGGCAAACTTAGTAACATGGGTTTGGACAGCGAGCAATCACACATGTCTAACTACCGTAAAACTACCTGAAATGTTCCTGGACTTTGAAAACTCAGCTGCAGCTTCGAATCAATTTGGACCAAACCCAAGGCCCCGGGGGCTTCTAATAGAGATTTTACGGTAGGGGTAGTTGCTCTAATGGAGATTATCAAAATCCCTTGTTATAATCCTTCACTGACATACATTTAGAGGAGTGATTGTTTTCTCAACTGCAATTTTTAAGCATAAATGTTAAGCATTATGTTTTCCCCAATATTTCAGAGGGGAATTCATTAATATACCTGTGCACAAAAACTATAATATTTATAAACATATATTTACCCACGATACATGTTTGACAATGGTATGGCATAGAGAAATAAATATTATAGGTCAAACTAGTATAAATATTTTATTAACAAGTATTCTAAGTAAAATTCTATAAATGCTTTGTTAGTAAAGAGTTTAGCAACATAGTTCCACTGATTATAGGGGTCAGAAAATGTACAATTCGCCTCCACCAATCCTCCCAAATAACCAAAATTTAAGACAAAAATGAGGGTCAAAATACAGTTCAATGTCAAATATTTGATTCAACGCATTACTAAATGTACTCAGATACCAAATATTGACCATTTCTCAGCGTATTTAGCAGAATGCACTAAATGTGTAGAGCTGCCGATTGTACATTTTTTGACACCCTGGCACATACCGTATATACCCGTGTATAAGCCAGACCCCGAATATAAGCCCACCCCGTTTATAAGCCGGGGGTTCAGCACGTCATAACGTTAATATAAGCCGGGCCCCGTTTATAAGCCGGGTGCCTGGAACTGGATGGAAAGATGGAGGGCCTGGTCTCTTCTCAGGGGGAATATACTGAAGAGATCAGCCAGAACTTAGAGTAATATTAGATCTAAGGCCAGAACGAGTACTTAGTGGATGATAAATGATACTTTAAATAAGAGAAGTCAGTTGTTGTTGATCGATTCTGAATTGTGGTAGTGTTTGCTTTGTTAAATTGAAGTCTAAAACATGAAAACTAGAGCAATAATTAAAGGTAATAATACAAATGTGTTTCAGGTAAATCTACTGTTTTCAGTTATTGTAATATAAGCCGGGCCCCGAATATAAGCTGGGTCAAATCACCATTTGAAATTAATATAAGCCGGGGCTTATACACGGGTATATACGGTATATAGATATCCGCCATATAGGAAGGCAGTCTGGGTCAGAAATACCCAGTTCATCTCCATCTGATGTCAGTGATATATCGCCCTACTATATACAGGGCACTATGTAGGTCCATGTGCTCTGTATAATTATGTAGGGCTTTTGTGTGTAACCGGTTCTCCATCTTTTTATAGTTATTTTTCCGTATATCTGATTCACCATCAGTATAGAAATGGAGTGAGTGAGTGAGATTGGTTGCTTTACGCCCTTATCAACACTTTGAAGTGTTATATCAAGGGCGGGAGAGCTGAGAGGGAGGCAGTTTAGGATCATACCCAGGAAATAGAGATAGAGAAGGAGGGAGAGAGAGACAAGAGAAAAGAGACAGAAAGGCCCTTTAAGGTCTTACCCAGGACCAGGCACTTTACAGTATAGAAATTTCGAGCATAAAGTATAGAAATTCCGAGCATAAAGCTCAGGTCGTTATATATGTATTTGTTATCATACCAAAGTAAATGCTACTGAAATTATAATCTACCTTTGAGACGTCTAACATCTATTATACTATTATTGCATGATATTTTACCGGGCTGTTTAGCTCTTATAGCTGGTCCTCCACATGGGGTAGTGTATTACCATCTATTGCTGTATGATGTTTTATCGGTTTGTTTAGTGTCAGCTCTTATAGCTGGTCTTCCACTAACTCCTGGTGTAGTATACTACCATCTATTGCTGTATGATGTTTTATCGGTTTGTTTAGTGTCAGCTCTTATAGCTGGTCTTCCACTAACTCCTGGTGTAGTATACTACCATCTATTGCTGTATGATGTTTTATCGGTTTGTTTAGTGTCAGCTCTTATAGCTGGTCTTCCACTAACCAAAGAGCTTTATATAATAGATATTTACGCTCTTTGCACTTACTCCTGGGGTACCGTAGTATACTACCATCAAATATTGTTTGATATTCTACCAGGCTGTTTCCAATTAAGTGGCCTTCTAAGATCTAGGGTAGTATATTGTATGAGAACATTACGAGAAAGCCCATAGTGATAACAAAGGACATGTAATAAGACAAATTCCAACAAGTTTTAAATAGAAACTTGAATTACTTTTGTATAACGGGGAGAGTAATCCATTGTAAAGAAGCACTAAGGGTTTTTAGCCCATAGGTTCAGTAAGGTGAAGAAGTGAGACAAGAAGTCCGAGGTTGTAGTTCGTCTGGATTCGGCCTAGGCGGTGGTGACTCAGCGAGTATGTTAGCGAGTGCCTAGGTCCGAATAGTCACTTTATTTTATACTCCACAATCATGAATAATTCATACAATCAAACCCAGGAAATATTCCACTAGCTCTTCCCCTTCCCTCTAATTGGTCGAGGGAGAGAGAATCTTCCTTGCCCACACGCCGACCTCTGCTCCCCAGGCAGAGACCATAAAAGGAGTGCATGCAAGTTTGGATCCCTCTCCTCAGCCTTCCCCCTCCCACCCCTTACTCATAGATCCCATGGCTCGTGCCAGCCCCCCCTCCCTCTTAGCCCTTCCCCCCTCTTGATACCCCAGAGCAGTGTATAAGTAATTAGGTCGGGCTGGGGGAGGTGGGGTGAGCCCTGAGTGGCTCATCTCCCCCTCCCTCCTGGCCAGGCCACGTGTGGCGTGCGTGCCCTGACCATGATCAGGGCTAAATAGGTCGGGTCTGGGATCCAAAGATGCCAATTCTTTACATTCGTCCCATATTTTATTTTTGTTGAAAGCTTTCTTTCGAACAAAATATTTAGCCACTGATCAACCCAGTCCAACCAGACAAGAGAAAATAGAAATAAGGTTACATAATTTACACACACAAAATCATAGAAAAGGGTAAAGTAAAAGTATTATAAATTATTATATCTGTAGACCTAACGGGTCAAGATAGAAAGTTTCCAAAGGGGGTGGCTCTATTAAAAGGAGTGTTCATTTATATCAGAGGCCATCACCCTGCACTAAAAAGTCTTTTAGTCGAATATTATGTAAGAGAAGTCTCTGTGTTTTTAAGTGTGCTTCTTAACACTGTAAAATGTCTTCCTTTGTACTGAGCTAGTACTCACAAAGTTCTCCAATACGGTCGTCACCGCCGTCTCCTCTGCCCGGCCGGTCAGCCGAGGCCCCCGCTGGACCTCGTCGCTGACCGACAGGACGCCCGTCTCTTTCTCTCTCCTCCTTTGGCCATGGAGAGTGAGAGCGGTTGGGTAGTCAACACTACAATATTTCCATTTTTAACCTCAAACGCTACAGAACACATGTCGACTTTACTGTAGCATCACGTATAAACTCTTATTATTTGGAAAAATACCTCTTCAAAGCAGAATGGTCGGAGACAAGGTGAGGGCTTCGATTCCATGGTGCTTCCTCTCAGGCTCCTCTGTCTCGACCGATTCTGTTTGTGTAAAAACAACTTCTCACAATGAGAGTTGAAATAAAAATACCTTTTTGGGCTGGATCCTTGTCCACGGATTCCACCATTTCCCCCCGAGAGAGAAAATGGATTTCACCCAGGTATACTACTCTGTGTTCTGTGATCTCCCTCGCACCCGAGAAGAGGACAGAACAAAAATTAATAGTAAATATCAAACAAGAGTAAGTTACAGACAAGTTCAAAAAGTGTTGTTACCCCAGAGAAACCCAATAAACATTGGTAGACTAATTATTTCATCCTGGTCAGTCCGAAATTGGCAGCGTAATATGGTGAGGCGGGGGAGGGGGCAGGGAGATGCTCGAGGGAACGAGAGCCAGTCCTAGCGCCTGGAGTGGCCTCTCCCTCCTCTCGATCTAGGTCTTGGAGGGCTAGGGCTACAGGGTGGTGGGTTGGGGGTCCTATTGGGATACTCTCTCGGGGCTTAAGGTTTCTCAGACAACACAAAAGGCTGACTTTGCCTCTTGGGGCGAGCCCCTTTCGGCGGAGGTAGATTATTCCCAGGGTCATGACTCCTAGGAGAGTGGGGATGAGAGTGGCTATACCCCAGATAGAACTTTCAGACCAAGGGGTGGAGGAGATCAGGGGGGAAACGGGTTTAGGAAAATCGGTCAGGGCTAGTAAGGGTATTTCAGCTCTTGGCAGGAAAGTCAATTGCTGATCTAAATGGGGGTAAAGGGATAATTTGCCATAAGTCAGATTAAACCCAGGGAGGGGCATAATCTTGGGGATGGGGAGTGTTATATGGGACTCATGGCGTTGGATGCTACTCACACGCCAATCCTTTCCAACCAGGAGACAACCGCCTTCTAAAATCACCCTGGCATGCCGATGATACGTTTGTATCACTGGTTTTTGCCCAGGGCACCTCAAGATTGTTTCCAGAGGTTCATAAATAGCTAGAATTACAGAAGAAATGGACTCTCCCTCTCTAAACACTTGGTTTGTTAAGTTATTTCTTTTTACAATCTGCGCCTTACAAAGGTCTGGCTTTTTACCTAAAATAATATTTGTTTCGCAGGTCGGGGTTAGATGCTCTATTGCAGCTGAGCAAATCTGGGGTTCAAACCCGATACAATGCTGAGGAAGAAATGACGCGCTGGATATGCTATCTAGGGCCACTTCCTCTTCTCCTACCAACTTTCTCAGGTGGTCAGCACCATATGGGACCGGAAAATACTTTAATCTATAGTGTAAAAATTGAGTGCCTGAAACTGCCGGAATTACTGTCTGGTATATTAGCTCCTGTTCGCCGTCTAATAATAGTCGAACGTTCAGGTGTCTATAATACCAGCGGTTATCTTGTGGGGTGTAATGTTTCCCTTCTTGTAATTTAGACAATATTTCTGATAAGTAGGCCAGTGGTAAAATCTGGTCTGTTAAGAATCCCCTTTCCAGCTGAATGCGCTGGCGATAAAATAATTCGTTTTGACGGTGGTAATTTTCCACCGCCCTACTCACTCGCTGCAATAGAATATCCACTTCCCTTTTCATATGAATTCTGTGAATATCTTTACTGAAACCATTTAACTGTGTTAGAATGTCTGCCACTTGGCGGGAGATGTTACTTGCTGCAGCTTGGAGCTGCGCGATGTCCAAGCGGTTCTCTGTCATGTAGAGCCTTGTCTGATTCAACACCGACACCATCTCTTCCTGACAATGGGCCAATGCGCTCTCGCTAGCCTGAGCTTCTTGTACTGCAGACCTTAATTCGTTCACCTGTCCTACAGTAGCGGTGCCAAACAAGGCACGGCTTAGCGAGCCCACAAAATTGAATAGGCCTCTCTTCCTTCGGGTGTCTTGTTGGACTGGTGTTGGAATCTCTGCCTGGAGGAAACCCATGTGCTCCTCCCAGGCACTGACATCTCCGTCTCCCACAACCTCCGCCTGTCTGAGTTCTCCAATTCGCCTCCTTAGGACGGAGACCCAAGCACTGACAGGAGGGGGCGTGGGGGGGTGTAGAACGATCACTGTTGTCCAAGTCGCGGTCAGGGCTCTGACCTCCCCTTCCTCATACACCAACACCCCTTCCTCCTCAAACAGATCGCCATTAGCCATCATAGCCAGGGTGATTATGAGGAGGGACTGGAAGGTGTAGGATGAGAGAGGTCCGTCACTGGTGGTGCCCCTGGGTCGAACTCCCATGGTTGGGGCTGTGGTGGGGGTGACGGTGGGGGTGGGGGTGTAGGTGGTGGTGATGGTGTTGGCGATGGTGGGGGTATACAGGGCAGCTTCCTCGGCCTCTGCACGGGTGAAGTGGGCGTGGCTGGGTTTGGTGAGGAGTCAGGCCTTTCCCTCTTAGTAGAGCCTAGAGGGTGGAACACTTTGATCCTCTTTTCAGTGCATTCAGAGGTGGTGGTCAAAGCCTTGGGTTTAGGGCACTTGGTTGGGGTCTCTATCCTCCCTCTTTTTGCCCTTGACCTTGTAACAGGACCTGGTGGTGGTGTGCGCGGGGGAGCAGTCTCCACAGCAACGGCTGGTGGCAGGGGTCGGCGCAATGTAACTGGCTTAGGTGAAGCTAGTACTAGCACCTTCTCCCTCGGCGGTCGCTGCTGGGGTGGGCGTGGCACTTGTTGTGGTTGAGGTGGGCGTGGCACTTGGTCCTCGTCCTCCACGTGCATGTGCTCGTCCTCTGGTTGCTCTGCTCTCGCTTGGTCTTCCTGTTCTATCTGAATTGGAGGAGGCATGTTTGGTATGGGTAAATAAACAGTGTCGGGCACTGCCCTAGGCTGGGGTGGGGGAGGTGGTGGAACATGAACTTGTTGAGCTTTTTGGGCTTGTCTCCGAGCCTTATTTCTCTTTCCTTGACCCGCCCTCGGTTGCCTAGTTCTCAGTATATCCCATTCTATTTCCCCAGATACCATTTTTACCCTATCCCTATTTATACGCCTGCGTTCACCCTGGGGTCCCCTCATAGTTAGGGTGGTACCCCTTATCCCCGTTATTACATAACCATGATCCCACTTGGGATCTAATGGAGCGCTGGTGCCTGATAGCACCACCACATGATCCCCTATTTTTAGATCCTTTGCATTTGCTCTGGCCCTTAATCTCTCATAATTAGCCACTCTACTGGCCTCAGTGCGCTCAGCAGCTTCTCTGAACGCATCTGTTAAGGCCTGTAGGCGCTCACTGAGTACGGCATCTTCTGTTCCCTCTGGAGTGGGGAATATTTTAGAAAAGGGGTATCTTGGATTGGTGCCAAAAGTTAAAAAATATGGTGTAAAACCAGTTACACAAGAAGTGGAGACTCTATGTGCCCAGAGGGTTGGACCTAAATGGCTCTCCCACTCTGCTGGTCTTGCATTGATGAATTTTCTTAGTATATTTTTAAAAGTTTTGTTAAATCTTTCAATTTTACCATTTGTCTGGGGGTGAAAAGCTGTAGAATGCCTTACTTCAGTGCCTATGGATTTAAGGTACCCTTCCACTTGCTGGTTCATAAATTCAAGTCCCCGGTCGGTGATGAGCACCTCTGGGGGGCCATACCTAGGGACATATTCATTAGCCAGATAATCAGCAATGTTTTTAGCTGCTTTGGAGGGTATGGGTTTGACTTCTACCCAGCCAGTTGCGTGATCTATTACAGTCAAGATGTATCTATTACCTTTATCAGAGACTGGGAAGGGACCACAGAGATCCATTCCCAGTATCTGACCAGGATATTTTGCTATTGGCATCGCAGTAGGAGGTACACGCGCCCTACCCACTCTGTTTACAGCACACCTAGCGCATCGGATTAAGACATTATAGGTATCTCTTCTCATGGTGGGCCATTTATAAGCCTCTTGGATCCTATCTAGGGTCTTCCTCATGCCCTGGTGGCCTACTTCAGTGTGGGCGCGCCTCACTACTCTATGCCTAGCTGAGGGTGGCAGGACCAGGCGGGGGTAGGCTGGCTTGCCTGGGGGAGGGGTGAGAGTAAACAGCATGCCATCAATTATGGTGTAATCCCCCTCATCCTCCATCCCCTGTTGAAATTGTTCCAACTCCCTCTGTTCTAAACGTATTTTGTCTTTCTCGAGTTTATCAAATTCCCAAGGAATTTCATCTATCTCCTCCAAGGCACAGACTTCAAGAGAACTGAGAGTCGGCCCTTCCTTCTTGGGGTTTGTTTTTATTCGAGAAAGCATGTCTGCCCGGATATTGTTAGCCCCTTTCCTATATTCAATGGGAGCCCCAAACTCTGCTATTAATACCGCCCATCTTTGAATTTTGGTGTTTTTAACCTCTCCCACAAACAGAGACTTTAAAGGCTTGTGGTTAGTGTAAATTTTGAATTCGCTACCCTGTAGATAAGGTCTGAGCTTGTTTAAGGCATACACGATTGCATAAGCCTCCTTTTCAATCGTAGCCCAATTGAGTTGTGGCCCAGAGAGTTGTTTAGAGATATACTGAACTGGCCTCTCTATGCCTTCACTATCAGACTGGACCAATATGGCCCCTATTGCGTAATCACACGCATCGCTATAGAGACGATAAGGCTTATCCAACTGGGGGTGCGCCATTACTCTATCTGAAGTTAGTAATTCCTTCAGAGTTTCAAATGAGCTTTGCTGCTCTTCCAACCATTCGAACCTGGCATACTTTTTGGTAAGTTTGACCAAGGGATGAGCTACCTTAGCATAATCTGGGATACATTGACGGTAATACCCAGTCATTCCTAGGAAGGAGCGAATTCCGCTCACATCCTCTGGAGGTAGCATATCCCTGATAGCACTACATTTATCTGGGTGGGAATTAATTCCATCTTTTGAAACTTGGTAGCCGAGGAGATCTACCTTCTCTTGTTTGAAAATACATTTACTCTTTTTGACTGTAATTCCGTATTCTTCTAATTTATCAAACACCAGAGCCAAATGGTGATCATGCTCCTCTTCAGATTTGGAATAGATTACAATATCATCTATGAAAGTCATGCAAAATTTGCCAATAAATTCCGAAAACATTTTGTTCATGGCCCGTTGAAAGACGGCTGGTGCGTTAGTGAGTCCAAAAGGCATCCTACGGAATTGAAATAGGCCCCTATGACACACAAACGCTGTCTTTTCCATGCTATCCGGGTCCATCTCTACTTGCCAGTAGCCGCTTTTTAGGTCGATGGTGGAAAAGACAGTTGATCCTGCTAAACTGTCAAAAATATCTTGAATATTTGGAAGTGGATGAGCATCCTTTTTGCTTACAGAGTTTAGTTTTCTGAAGTCGACACAAGGTCTATTGCTCCCATCTTTCTTTGGGACCAACAATATCGGGCTTCCCCATGCTGAGCTGCTGGGTTCTATTACTCCCAGCTCCAGCATTTCATCTAATTCTTTATCTACAAGTTTTCTCTTGGCCAGGGGCAAACGATAGGGGCGTTGATTAATTGGGCGCGCATTTCCAGTATCTATGTGCATTTTCACATCTTTAAAAGTACCTAATTTTCCCTGCTTTCCTATGCCAAAAACAGCGGGGTATTTTTCTTCCCATGCTTCTGCCTCTGTGTGGATAGAGGCGAATTCTTGATCTGCACTACCCACTTGTTGCCTTCTGTAACTTTTTCCTTCCAAAATTACCTTTCTTTTTCTGAAGCTAATTTGGGCATCTAATATAAATAAGGCATCATCCCCCAGAAGCAGTTCATGGTGAAGTTTTCTTACAATATAAACTGGAAATGAGCTACCCCCCAAGTTAACTATCGCCTGCCCTTCAGTTTTGAGATCATGACCAGAGAGTGATTTAAGAGATTCCCCCTTTGTCAATACGAGAGGCCGATGATGGGTTTTGCAAAAGGCTCTCCATACATCTTCCCGCATTAGACTCCTTGATGCGCCGGTATCAATGAGGGCACGCATCTCCATCCCCGCCACTGAGATGGAGAGGCAGAACCTCTCATCCGGCGTTTCTATTCCCCCTGGTTAACATATTTGGCTGGCTTTTGAATGGTAGAGGCCATCTGCATGGCCGCCACCACTGCAGCCTGTACATGTGCATAGCGGTGGGAACATTCTCTTGCGAAGTGTCCCTCCTCCCCACACTCATAACAGACATTTTTACCCCTAAACCTCTTCCCTCCTCCCTGCTTATTTTTTTCCGGTCCTGGATTATCATTTCCCTTCCCCTTCCCTTTCCCTGGGTGATTTACTACCTGAGAACTGGCGATTGGGGGTGGGGGATAGGACGTGTTGAAATATGGGGGATACATAGGCAACATGGGTGTCTGAAAGGGGTACTGGGGTGCTGCACCTGATTGGGGAACGATCACTGTGGGGTTGGATGGTTTCCCCGTCTCCATCCTCTCTACTAATTTCGTAAGGTAATTCACCTTAGACTCCAAATCAGCTATCAGCTTCCAATCTGAAGCATCTGCTGGATTTGGCCCAGAGGGGGCCATTTTCTTAGGGAGGATAGCCCCAATTTCCATTGGTTCATCCTTCCTATCCCCTCTGGTAGGCTGTCCTGCCAGAGCGAAGGTGTGAGCCGCAGCTGAGGCTTGTCTTATTGCCTCAGCCAGGGTATCAGGGCGAGCAGCAAATACGTCATGACGTATTTGCTCATCCCTGAGTCCCAACACAAAATTCCTGACCAACGTCTCTTGGACTATCTCGTGGTCCAGGTTATCCACGCTGTAAGCCCTCTGAGACGCTAGCTGGAACTTGCGTCCGTATTGTTTTGCATCCTCATATGGGAGCTGATAGAGATCGGTGAGCCTTGCTCGCAGCTGCTGTTCCTCCTCTTCATTCATGAAGAGGCGGAAAATCTCAGCCCTCGCCAGATCCCATGTCCTATTGGCCGGTACCTGTAGGAATCCTGCCACGCACCTCGCTAGAGGCCCGCTGGCAAGAGTTCCCAAAAGCTCTAGAGTGAGCGTATCATTCGCTACACAGTAGGCTTTTGCCCTGCTTATTCCATCTAGCCACTCTCTCAAGGTGTCCTTATTGGACCCATCATTTACTCCTAGCATGGCGCCATGGCGTTCCATGCGCCTTCTGACCTCCTTAATAGCTGCAAACCTGGCCCTCCTTTGACCCTCGTCAAGCATGGCCAAGTCCGCGGCATTGAGATCCCAATTGATGTCCGCCATGTTTTACACCTTGTTGAGAGAGTGAGAGTAAAGAAAAAAAAAGAAAACTAGATGGCACAAGGTACAGAGTTATAACCAACAGAACCCAGAACCTAGCAAAGTTTTTGCCCCGAACATTGCTCACCCACTCTCCTTGTATTATGAGTGTTTGAGTGTGATCATTCTCCCAACCCTATACAGTGGCCCAGATCCACCCTCCATACATCCCATAAATATAATATATAAGCTCAATCAGAGTTTTAGAGTTCCACTCACCTACTCTTCCAGCTCATCCTGCCTCTCCTAGGCTATGTCTCACTTCCAGTCAGAAGATTGGGTTGTTGCTCAACTTAGCAACAAGTCCCAGAAGTGGTTCGCCAGTGTAAAGAAGCACTAAGGGTTTTTAGCCCATAGGTTCAGTAAGGTGAAGAAGTGAGACAAGAAGTCCGAGGTTGTAGTTCGTCTGGATTCGGCCTAGGCGGTGGTGACTCAGCGAGTATGTTAGCGAGTGCCTAGGTCCGAATAGTCACTTTATTTTATACTCCACAATCATGAATAATTCATACAATCAAACCCAGGAAATATTCCACTAGCTCTTCCCCTTCCCTCTAATTGGTCGAGGGAGAGAGAATCTTCCTTGCCCACACGCCGACCTCTGCTCCCCAGGCAGAGACCATAAAAGGAGTGCATGCAAGTTTGGATCCCTCTCCTCAGCCTTCCCCCTCCCACCCCTTACTCATAGATCCCATGGCTCGTGCCAGCCCCCCCTCCCTCTTAGCCCTTCCCCCCTCTTGATACCCCAGAGCAGTGTATAAGTAATTAGGTCGGGCTGGGGGAGGTGGGGTGAGCCCTGAGTGGCTCATCTCCCCCTCCCTCCTGGCCAGGCCACGTGTGGCGTGCGTGCCCTGACCATGATCAGGGCTAAATAGGTCGGGTCTGGGATCCAAAGATGCCAATTCTTTACACCATACTACAAACCATTTAATTAGCTGAGAACCACTCAGCAGTATTTACTATCGTTATGTAAGGGAAATGAGCGATACATCAACACCACATTTCCCGAATATACTCCAGTCAGGCAATCAAATTATGTACAATCAAACAGTTTACACAACATTGGAAGTTTTAGGAATATACATGTATAAGAAATAATTTGAGATATTGAGATATTCCAGTCAATTTCGCACATCAAGCTAAGCATATCTTTCAATATACATCATGTAAATAAAGGTGAATAAGACACTAATTGCATTTGTAATTTGATTTGGCATTTAAAAAACCAGTTGTACCCGTTGGTCAGACCAAGCCCACATAATGCACTTGTTCATACAGGATCTGTGCCATCTGTGATGCCACCTTATGTCATAGAACAATAATAAACAGATAATGTTCCAGGACAGAGAACAATTTCTAAATGAAAACTCTTGAAGAGGATATATAGCACAAGGTGTGTGTGTGTCCAATAGTATTACATGCTTGCAATTGAGCACATTATAGAAGTTAGGAAACTAGTATAAAGTTTAGATATAAATGAAATATAGTATAGCTATGATGGGTACACCTAGATAATTGCTAGACCACAATATATGGCTTTTTTCCCTTTGTATTATAGTAAATTATATTTTTTCATGAAATTTTAATTTAGTGACAGTTCTTGGTTTATTAACTGTTTGAGTTTATTCACTGAATAAATGAACAATGCATTTAAAGTTGGAAGACCTATAGATATGATATCTAGCAGCAAAGGAAAACTGAATTGCAGTTGATAGAACAGGACCAGCTGCTTGACCAACATTATATCCGGGTTTGCACAAGTTGTAAAGCAACCCAAAGACGGGGATATCAGAAGTTTTAGCTACGGTATAGTCTGTCTAGAAAGTAGTTGACACGTGATTCCTTAGTCCCTTTAAGGGGAGGGAAAAGTTGGGGAATTTTGACTTCAAACTATGGCCCCCATAATTGCCATTTGCGACCGACCATGGCCAAATGTACAGCTGTACTGTATTGTGCTGTCTCTGTTCTATGTGCAGCAGCTGTTGTTTTGCTTAGAAGGAAGGAAGAGCTGGTTCTATTGGCCCTGTTACTCCATGGTTGATTGCAATGAGCGACTCCCTGGGCAAAGGGTGGACAGGTCCTTGTCATAAATAGAAATCAGAAATCTCCCACTTTTCCCTCCCCTTAAAGGGACTAAGGAATTACGTGTCAACTACTTTTCGGACAGACTATAGTATATATAGAGTTCATAAACTGCACAGTTATACTCAGTGCCCTCAGACAGTGACTGCTTTCCATGTCTAATATTTAATATTAATTAGTGACATCGTTAGATTAAATTTTAATTTATTGCATTAGCAAATACTATGGAAACTTAGCAATAACAAAAACAAAGACGTTTCAGGACAAGAGAACAGTCTCAAAATGAGTGCTATTGACGTACAGCTATTTAAGCACCAAACAAAAAATGTTTATCTATTATTATTCCTATGTTGCAGAGAAATTGATATCGACAATAACATGCAATTATTATAGGAAAGTTGTATAATTGAAGCATAAATTTGTCCAACATTTAATATTATGTTATACCACCATTATTGTCCAGAAATTGAGAATACTTCTTCAAATGCCATTAGAAACTATATGTGCTTATTATACCAGTAGAGAATGATATATCAATAATTTAAATAATAATAAAACAATACCGAAAATAAAAAAGATTAGGTTTCAGGAACAGGACTTAGTTCAAAAATGAAAATACTTGACTTACAGTTGACTTATAAGTACTGGATGTGTGTCTGGTATTATGTCCATGTTGGTAGTTCTAATGGTAATACTGCTGCACTGTGTGGGACATATGTATATGTATGTAGTGTGTACAATGAGTGAGAGAGAGTTGTGTGAGGGTGTGTTTGTATTGTATGTATGCATGCATACACAGAATGGGTAATCAGGTCACCTAGACACATACACTGCTGCGGGTGGCCGTTTGTTGAATAGCGGATCTTTGGGATGGGAGGGGCTAAGGTGGCTTAGGCCCCTCCCCCATCCCACCATCAATAAACCAGAGGACTGCAAATAACAGTACCTTTCTCCACAATTTACAAAAATAACGTTGTAGGCCCCTGGTCGCAATAGGGGTATAGGATTCCGATTTCCAGTTACATGTGGGTCAGATCTTCAGAAAATGTACAATTCAACTTCGCCAATCCTCTCAAATAACCCAAATTTTAGACGAAAAAAAACCCCAAAAAAACCCCAAATTTTAGACGAAACTGAAGTTCAAAATACAGTCCAACCTAACCAAACAGATTGCTAGAATCAATGCAATGCAGAATATACTCGAATTTACCTGGTATTGGCCAAATTGCAGCCTAATTTGACAGACTTTACTAAATGTGTACAGCTGCCAATTGTACATTTTCTGAAAATGTGACCCACGTAGGCCTTTTGACAAGTGGGATCCTCCCCCCCCCCCACCCATCCCTACCCCCGCACCCCGCTGCCCCATTTAGTGACATCGTTAGATTACATTTTAATTTATTGCATTAGCAAACACTATGGAAACTTAGTAATAACAAAAACAGTCGTTAGTCGTTAGATACTCATACTTATATATTCTACTAGAAATACAACTTATTCCAACCAGGGTAGCGGCTGGAAGAAATGTGTTGTCTCATACGACACATAAGCATGTTGACCCGTTTGTCATTTGCTCTGTAATTTATCAAAAGGCAAATAAAAGACTTTCTATTCTATTCTATTCTATTTGATTAAATGATTGCAGAATTACAGGGGCCTTACCGATTCCAACATGAGGCGACGTTTAATAGTGATCTAAGGGGATTCCGACACACTACTCAACAATTTAAAAAAGGGGCAGTGAATGATAATTGAAAAAGAAGCAATTAAATATTCATGAGAGCATGAATTTGAATGGTTTTCGATGGAAATTTCACAAAAAGATTAACAACTCAAGCAAGGTCAGGACTTCCCATATGTTCTTCTGGATTAAATGCTAAAATTCCTGAAAGGACATTCAAGGGGTACTATTTTTTTTTCATTTTCAGGGGAGCTTCAACAGCTCATTTTACTTCCAATTTCTTAAAATAGCTTCAGATCAATCTATGACAACAACCTGACTTGCATAGTAATATATATGTCTTTTCTTTTAGAGAAAAACAGAGTTTTTTTTAAAAAAATAAAAAAATGTTTGTATCTAGTTGAATTAAAATTCCTTATCCGATCATATTTAAAACTTAAATGGGCAATTACTAGTATCGTTTCTCAGCCCGATCCTTTCAGACCCCCCCCCCCCCACACACACCCCGCCCCCCCCCTCCCAAAGCCCCTACACAAACACCCGCCGCCCTCCCCCTAATTTATCCCACCTCTCTGGATGCTGTTGAGCACACAATGGAATAAGCCAACTTATAATCCTTATCTTATACTAATCGCCGATAAGTACCAGACAACGTCAGAGACAAACACCTTTTGAAATACTCAAGGTAATACATCAAACGTGCCACCAGATCTGCGCAGTTGTCAGGAGCAAAAATACACATTAAATCAGGTTAAACTTGTACGCTTGACAGTTACAAATGTGGCTTTTGGGGAATTATTTAAAAAAAAAATGGTTAATTAATCCCCCCCCCCTACACCTAACACACCCAAACATTGTTATAGATTTTAAAAATATATATCCAACATTGAAAAAGAAATCCAAGTTTTTATTTGAATTAATTTTAAATAGAACACATTCAGGCATGCGGACATTCCAACATTTCTGTTTAGCAGCAAAAAAACCTCAAATTTGCTTACAGTGTATATATGTCGTATTTCATGTGGTTCGACCCACTTAATTCTAGTACAATAAATTAATTGTACACAAAATGTAAACATGGACGAGTATAATAAATGAGTGGCAAGCATTTTAATGGACTGAATGATCAACTACCAATACGGGCCCTGGTTACACAACTATAGCTGTCTCTCTTAACATACTACCCATGTGGGTCAGATTTTCAGAAAATGTACAATTGGCAGCTCTACACATTTGGGGAATTCTGCTAAATTAGCCTGAAAAATGAAGAATACCGGATATATCTGAGTATATTTAGTATCGCATTGATTTAAAGTATCAGTTCTATTATGTTAAACTGCATTTTGAAGCTCATTTTTGTCTTAAATGTGGGTTATTTGAGAGGATTGATGAAAGTGAATTGTACATTTTCTGGCGACTTCACCCATATGATGTATTTCATTTTGTGGCCCTAAAAACAACTGTCGAACATTTCATGGTTACCTTATGCATTCCGAAATTGTTTTCATGCAATAATGTATATATATTCCCATGTCATTAGCATAAGCATAACAAATACTAGTGGTAGAATTAGTAGATGAAGCTAAGACACAGTAGAAATAGCTAGACACAGCAGTGGGCAGAAGATCATGGCAATTCGTATCTGAATTAAACCCGTGAGTGAGCCTACGTCACAATTATGTTTCACTGTATTGTTTGACTTGCTGTATAAACATCCTAAATAAAAATTAATAAGTCCACTTAAACGCTATTGCAATGACTCACTACAATTGTTGATTAATTCTGAATATTGGAATATAAAAGCCTTCTCCTAAGAACAGATCGATGGATGATTCAAAAACACTTTGCGACAAAACAATAACTTCTGAAATAATCTGTTAATTAACAAGCGTAATAAGGGTATATCAATTTACGGAAATAAATCAAGCTGGGACAAAAGCCATTCTACAACCTCCCAGCCCCAAATAATAAAAAAAAAAATATTTAAAAAAAAATAATAGCGGTGATATATGCAGTACCATGTTATGTCAGACAAACGTCTATAGATCTATAGAGGCAGAGGAGAGAGTGTGGGGGGGGGGGGGGGGGGGCATGTTTTACGCCCTTAACATCATACTTTCGTATATATATATATTTGTTCCTATCAGCAGTGTGCAACATAACCCAGAGAACGACGCCCAGGTCTCCATTGAATTTTCGTCGGTCTCTGAAATTGATAATTGTCAGGGCCCAACGGTCTCCAATGAAATATCCAAGTGATAAAATGTTCAAACCGCTCTGGACCACGGGAACCCTATCTATAACCCAGACTTTTTTTTTGGTCTCTGTAAAATCTTTTCTGTCTCCACTGTTACAATTTGGCAGAGACCGACGGTCTCTCATCTCCAAATTCACTATGTTGCACACTGTATGCAGTACCATGTTATGTCAGACAAACGTCTATAGATCTATAGAGGCAGAGAGGAGAGAGGGGGGGGGGGCATGTTTTACGCCCTTAACATCATACTGTCGTATATATATATATATATTTGTTCCTTTCAGGGCGAGAGAAGAGTGGCAGTGGGTATCATGAGGTGATGATGGTGCCAATACTGTATAACTACAGCCATTGACCAATCATAATATGAGGGCCATGTTTCCATGGCGACCATATATACACATTATAGTATATCGGTGAGGAGTGAGTCAGGGCTATTATTACACACCCAGGCTGTACCAGGTCATGTTGGCCCATACTGCCACACACAGTTAAACATTACCAGCATCGGTAATATGTAGTATCATCATTATGACGTGCACATTGCTGCGCTACAAAGATTAATAACATTTGAAAGTTAGAATACTAAAACTTATAGAATGAGAGATGATTGAATAGAGGGGGAGACAAGGGGTAGGGGTGAGGGGAGAGAGAGAGAGAGAGAGAGAGAGAGAGAGAGAGAGAGAGAGAGAGAGAGAGAGAGAGAGAGAGAGAGAGAGAAAGGGAGAGGGTTAGAGAGACATTAATAGCTGTGGATAGAAAGGGAAGAGAAATTACTCTACTCTGAGAAGAAGGGGTTGAGAGAAAGGGAGAGAGAAGAGTTGGAAAGAGAGGGAACATACTGATGGAGAGGCCATGAATACATAGAGGGGGTGAGGGGAGACCGAGAGGAGACAGGAAAGAGAGAGAGGGGGAAAGAAAGAAATAGGGGGAGAGAAAGGGAGAGAGGGGCACAGAGCTATGGAAGGGGCAGAGAGGAGGGAGAGAGGAAGAGAGAGAGGGGAGCAGAGAGGAGGTAGAGAGAGGAAGAGCTATGGAGGGGGCAGAGAGGAGGGAGAGAGAGGAAGAGCTAGGGAGGGGGCAGAGAGGAGGGAGAGAGGGGACGTACGAGAGAGACAGACACAGAATGCTTCAGGAGCAGAGAGAAAGAAAAAAGAAAACGAGAGGGAGAAAGACAAAGGAGGGAGTCCCGAGAGAAAGAGAGAAGGCTTCAGGGGCAGAGAGAGAGAGAGAGAGACAGAGAGAGAGAGACAGAGAGAGAGAGAGAGAGACAGAGAGAGAGAGAGAGAGAGACAGAGAGAGAGAGAGAGACAGAGGGGAGAGGCACACAGAGAGAAAGGAAGGGGGCGGGGACAAAGATATATACCCTATATTCTGGAGACACAACTGTGCTACCCATCCAAGTTTAACCATTATAAACTACCATGTTGTAGGAACAATAAGCACAGGCCCGGAGCCTCAGATGACCAGGAGATATTAACATAGGCTGATCCCTGAACACTGCATGTTTATCTCTAGTGCAACAGGTGACACGTGGGTAGGGAGTCACACACTGATACACCACATGCTCGCAATAGCGGGTTTGCAGGTGCCACTGTCCAAGTATATAGATTTTTATTCCGATATACAATCAGCCATGGGTAGCACCTTCTGCTATGCAGTTCTTCCAGGTGTTCCGAGAGAAAGAAAGGTGAAATAAAATGCACAAGTAAAAAATAAAATATACATGTGAATTATTCAGTGGATAAGTTTTGCTGTGCGGGTCATTTGTAGGATGACTGTCTGAATATTGTACAACTATAGTTGTCTCCCGTAAAATACTACCGGTATGATGTATTTCATATCATGGGGAATTTGGGAAATTGATTGCAAGGGACCTGCTGGCAAGAGGGGATTTATGTGTGCCACCGCACTTGTCGCTTCTGGTGAATTTTGGGTTATTGAAAAATCACAGAGGCCAGGTTTATTATTTTGGTTCTTTTAAGTGATCTGTCATGCTATTGAGGTTTCTGCCATGTAATAAATGACCTGAATATATAGTTCTCCTCATAAAGATTCAAAATAGTGAACATATCAATGTCACATCTATGTTATCAATATGACAGAATTATGCCAAGAAGGAGGACCAAACGGTATCAAGTTATGTATTTTACGCTACAAGATCTCCCCCGATACATGGGCCAGATACAACATGACCTGAACACATTAAACTTTAAAGTGTATTTAGCTAAGTTCTCATTATGCTTCTATTATATTCTATAAATTTGAGACTATTTATTTGGACAGTAGTATCATCAAAATAAAACCTTTAAGTTATTGTAAACGAAGAGAACATTCTGGGGGAAGGCTTATAGATATGTGTTTATATACCCTTACTAGGATTGTACACGTACCCTAGTATATTTTTCTGAAGTAACCACACACCATGAATATAATGTCCTTAAACAAATAGGTACAGCTGACTCACTATTTTATTGATTAACTTTCCGTTATTTTACATACAGTGAAACCTCACATTACTGACACCCTTGGGACGTCTGTGTTCACAATAGGGAGGTCTCTCCTCTTGTTGTATTGGTGAACCGTTGGGTCAGATCGTCATAAAATGTACAATTGGCAGCTCTACACATTCAGTAAATTCTGCTGAATAAAGCTAAAAGTGATAAATACTGAGTATATATGATAATATGGCGTTGATTCAAGATATCTGTTCGGTTATTTTAAACTGCATTTTGATCCACATTTTTGCTTTAAATTTGAGTTATTTGAGTTCAGCAATCCTCTCAAGGAATTGTACATTTCCCTGTTTGATGATCATTCAGCTCATATTTCTGGCCTTCCCTTAACTCCTGGTGTAGTATACTACCATCTACAGAGAGGAAACACGTTAACGAATGCTATACCCTACTCATTAGAATAATAGCCTTGGATCTATAACGGCCAGTGTCACAGACAGACATGCACACGACCAGTCTTTGATAGCATTATTAACTCAGTCAGTAAGCGCAAGGGTGGAGGAGAAATGGTACCCACAGTGGGGTTAAAACCCAGTACACTCCCAAGCCTCTGTTTCCAAAGCCAGCATCTAAGTCTACCACTGTGCCACACCTCCCGAGTGGCGAGGTGTTCATATTTGAGAAGGGTAAGCAAGTACAGAGTTACTGTATTTAGTATTACCAGTATTTCAGCGTTATGCTAGTAAGTATGAGGTTAAAACCGGATCAGTGAAGGAAAAATAAACTGAACCGAGACTAGTAAGCCGGATAACAGACGGATTGGGTTGCAATATTCCCAGCTTCTTCCTGAAATGACTGGTCCAGGGACCATGCTACCACAAACATCCCTCAAAAGGAAACAAAGGTTTATAAAAACGAAGGTAAAATCAAATATTAAATCTGAGAATTGCTATCAGAATTTGGCTACACACTAACAAAATACAAAACTAACTCAGTTTATAACATTTATGAATTTATCCGATAATCTACCATTTCCGAGTGTACAAGGAACCATGCTAGAATCAAACATTCCCCAAAAAGAAACAAAATATCAAACTGAAAATTTAGAATATTGAATATTTCTGGATCTATGTGTTCATATCTGAATATAACGCCACATTTCATATACTACCATAAATATTTCTCTTAAATGTAAACTTTACACACAGAAAATCTGTAACGCATCTGTATGATATATATTAGCTTGATGATATGGCTCATTGGTCCAAGCAACGACACATAGCAATTAAGTGAGTGGAGCCATATTCACAGCAGACACATGACAATTAAATTCATCAAAGTTTTGTAATGAGCTCGACTGCACACATATCTTGATACTATACGCACAAGCACCAACTTATGATAAGTTGCATTGCTTACAAAATAAGGAACAGAATCAGGGTTCCCAGACACAAAAAAAAAGAAGGGCATATTTGATGATCCAATAATAATAACATCACTATTCGACTGCAAAGGAACAACCCAACTGAAATATTACAGCGCCTATATGTTTATGGGAACAACAATTGGAAAGTACTATGAACAAAAAGCACAACAGCTGATTCCAACTCAAATATTCCTGTCAACCCAAGCATAAAAACATTGGACTGGTTCCATACTAGGTGCCCAAAATAACTATGTGCAACGACTGTTGAATTTGTCATGTCAAGTACATAGGCCTATATAAATACAGGCCAAAGCTATATAACATTATACATGTTAACAGGTCAAGTGAGTTTAACTAAACTAAATAATTCGAGTATAAGTATCATTGAATAGCTATTGAATATATAGGCTATATAATATAGAGAGAATAAATGGTAAACAGGATGATAATGCACCATATTCTGCTAGCTTAAGGACCCCATTTTTTCTCGTTCTATAGTACACACATGCCTACATTTGGATGGACTTATCAAAACATAGACCAATACACTTAGATTGTGTACATATGTATGTAATAATACGATGACTTAAGACTACTTAGTATAAATCTTTCATATACGGAACGGTAACGTCTAACGAATCTTGGAACATATAATATTTTTTTAGGTTTATTTTTTAGGTTTGTTTAGTGTTGTAAGCTAAGAAATATTTCCATGACTAAACATGTAAATTAATTCGACCATAACTTAAGTTAAATCATTATCGTGGTCTGCTCTTTATTTTAATGGTAATTTAAATTTAATTATTTTATTAAACTCCGATGACTCATGAGATTGAAGTCAGGTCTGATTCGACCGAGTGGGCTGATGCATGTATGGAGTTGACAGACTGGAATTGCTTATAGGAATTCAAAAAATATTTTATCAACAAAAGTGTTTGGCAAAGGCTGGGACTGAAAGATATTTCAGCACCTATCTATATCAAAATGGTTATTTTTATTGGCAGAAAAAGATACAGCAATGATGGCTATTTGTTCACATAAATAAAAGATATTGAATCCCATTCATTTTTTATATGTTTGCGTTGATGTGCAGGTTGTAAACGAACAGTGACCTGACCCTTTAACAAAATATCAATAAACCAAGTATTTATGTGTACACACCAACACAGTCTGGTGACTATTGGAATTTCGTTCATCAGCTATTTTACGAAGTGATGACTTGGCAATAATATATATAACAATGCAAGATAGAACTCATTCGCCCTCACTTCCGACATAGCAAGCACTCCCATTACTCCCCTCAATTGTAAAGAGACCAGAAATAACTCGAGCATACAACAACCTTAAACAGCTTAATCTAAATTTGGACACTTCCATATCACACTAAAACTAAAACGCAGCCCCAGACGTGTATGAAGCGGTCCCTGGCATGAGCGACAGCCGGAGAGGCAACGCAGCAACTTCCAAAACAATCCTACCGTCCTTATAACTGGTAATACTCCCACTGGTTTCATTTAAGGGATAGAATGGGTGTGAAATACTTATTTGGAGGCAAATTGAAGAGTTGTAAGTGGGAATAAACAAGAAATAAATGGATACCAACCTGTTGCACACTGCCCCTCCTACTCGGTAAACTCTCCGGCCACGACTTGATGACGTCACTCATCCGTGACGAGAACGACATTTTACGACATCCAAAATTATCGTTTTTGAAGGTATTAACTCAAATAATCATCTTTATAATATTATATGATGTAAAGTGAATGTATTTTGTATGTTTTTCTTAATATTCGCGCTGTGAAAGCATTGATATTTCGTCGAAATGTCGTGATGATTTAGATCATAAAAGAGACACGAGAGGGCGGGGCAGTGTTGATTTCCCGCCACCGGCTGTCTCGATTATAGTCCAGGGCCTTATGGCCATTTTTTAAAATATCAATGTTTATTTTATTTTCTCAATTGATATAGGGGTTTTCAAGGGTGCTGAAAACGATGAGATTGCCTGACATTTTTTATTTTCAATATTTCGGCCATTTTGGGCCCTGTTTATGCAAATTAGCTGAAATCTGATTGGCTGAGAAGTAATCGGCCCATATCTTCATTAGTTTTAGGGATATTTTGATTTTGATGACACCTACCCCCACTAAATCGATCCCAAGGAATTCAATGATATCCTTGAAATTCTTCTATCTGCCTTGGTTGCTTAGCAACGAGGTATTTCCATGGTCACAAATACATGTACAATTCCAATCAAACTGAGCCCTGTGTGTCAATTCATTTGAGAAATTTGAGAAGTGGAAAATGGTATAGCAATAAGCCCCTCTGGAGGAGCATACAAAGAACTCATTAACATCAGTTTAGACCATATTGGTCAGTTATACCCAACATAATACTATACAGCTTGTCTCGAATGAATTTGTATTCTTTATTTTCTTTCTTGGCTGGGAATCAACGTTTCTAAAGATGTTGAAATTTAATAGATTGTGCGACCATTTTTACTTTCAATATTTCAGCCTTATTTTGGGCCATGTTCATGCAAATAAGCTGAAATCTGATTGGCTTACGTTCAGACTAAAAGCGGAGAACCCTTTCGCAGAGTACATGAATTGTAACTTGTTGTAGGTTTCATTTACATTGGAATGCCAATTTGTGTTTTTCTAGTAGTAGTAATTACATATTAGACTTCGTCATTACAAGTGAAGATGCTGGAACACCAGGAACATATGCTGGAAGACCTGAAATTAATTACTTTCATTGTTTCAAGTTTCAAGTTTCAGCCGCGTGTCTTCTTTTTGTACACATCCATCATGTATGAATAAAAAATGCTTTGAATTGAAATTGCATTGAAGATCCATGGGTCCTATCAACCAAAGCGGGGGTATTTGTAAGAATAAGTCTCTCTGTATCAACCAAATGATTATCTACTTCTAATATTTGTCATGTTGGGTCATATTTGTAATCAAGAATATAGCATTTGTAAGTTGAATGTAAATTGTACGATTCAATTAGCTTTAGTCAAGCCGAGAAAAAAATATAGTACGGTATCCAGGGGAGTGTGTGGCACCAGTAGGACTATCGTCACAATTTGATGGGAATGAAGGGAAGTCTTTGGCTATTTACTTTCATAGATATGGAATGTTTTTGTACGTTGACATTGTGTAAAGAATTGCAATTCTTGCGAGCGGAATTTACCCATAGAGTGGCCGTCCCCCCCTCCCCCTCTTCCCCCCCCTCCCCTCCGCCTGGGCCCCGACCGCCACGCGGGACCTGGGTGGAGCGGGGGAGAGCGGGGCACTGGACATCTGTTGTTATGTGTCTACCTGTTTGATTGTCTTAGCAACCGAAATAGCATCGCCAATTGTTCTCCGGCGTGACTCTCATTACGGGGTGGGGGGAAGGGACTGGGGGAGGGAGGGGACGCTACATGCTTGGGTCAGGGATGATGGGAGGGGAGGGGGGGTTGAGGGCAAGGGATCCTCCGCGCAGGCGCACAGCGCATGGCCTTGGCGTGGGAGAGCGCTGGGGGTCATGATCATGTGGAGGAGGATCCCCCTCAGCCAATCATAAGGGTGGATCGCCGGGAGCGCACTTTGCTATACCCATTTTGATGCTAATGAATAATTAACGTGTGACTATAAATAAAGAGGACAGAGTAAGCTTGGACACACCTTGCTGCCTGGCCGAAGACTACTATCATCCGACTTCTCTGACTTCATCATTTTACATACCGAATCTCTGGGCAAATTGCCATTGCATTCTCACACTGGCGACCATTCGAAGAGACGACTTGCTAAAATAGCAAAACCCTCATCTTGAAGTCAGAGAAAAACCAGGCGAGCAAATGAAGAACAGGACTGGGTGAGTGGAAATCTGAACTCTGATTTTGCTTGTATATTATTGTGGAATGTGTGGGAAGCGGATCTGGGGACACTGTACAAAATTGGGTGCAATGATCACACTTAACCACTCATAATACTTGGAGAGTGCGTGAGAAATGCCTAGAGCTTTTATTTCGCTAGGTCCTTGGGTTCTGTATGTTTAGATCTGTACCTTGTACTGTCTAGTTACTCTCTCTAAAAACCGCAATGGAGGTTGATTGGGCGCTAGATGCAGAGGCGGTTGCTGCTCTAGATGTCAATCAAAGAAGGGCAAGGTTTGCGGCAATCAAAGAGATCCGAAGGCGTTTGGAATGCCATGGATCTATGTTGGGAGCCAATGATGGTTCCAACAAGGACACCTTGAGAGAGTGGCTGGATGGGATCAGCAGGGCAAAAGCCTATTGTGCGGCCAATGATGACCTCACTTTAGAGCTTTTGGGGACGCTTGCTAGTGGGCCTCTAGCGAGGTGTGTGGCAGCGTTCCTGCAGATAGCAGAGAACAGAACCTGGGATCTGGCAAGGGCAGAGATTTTCCGACTCTTCATGAATGAAGAGGAGGAACAACAGCTCAGGGCACGCCTCACTGATCTTTATCAACTCCCGTACGAGGATGCTAAGCAGTATGGACGCAAATTCCAGCTGGCGTCTCAAAGGGCATATAGCATGGATGATTTAAATCATGATATTGTCCAAGAGACGCTAGTAAGGAATTTTGTGGGGGGACTGAGGGACGAGCAGATACGTCATGACGTATTTGCCGCTCGTCCTCTGACTCTGGCTGAGGCTATCACTCAAGCCTCAGCTGCCGCTCACACCTTCGCATTGGCAGGCCAGCCTGCCAGAGGTGAGAGAAAGGACGAGCCAATGGAGATAGGGGCCGTCCTAAATCAACTAAAACCCGAAATTCCAAAACCCCCAGCAAATTGGGTACCTTTTTCTGAATTAGAGGCTAGAATAAATATGTTGACCAAAGTAATAGAAAAATGGGAGAACATAAAAACCCCTAACCCAACTGTGATCATGCCCCAACCAAGTACAGCCACCCAGTACCCTTTTCAACCACCCATGTTGCCTATGTATCCACCTTATTACAATCCATCCTACCCACCCCCTCCGGTTGCCAGTTCTCAAGCTGTTAATAACTCAGGGAAAGGGAAGGGAAAAGGTAAAGGGGACGCAGGTCCTGAAAAGAATAAACAGGGAGGAGGGAAGAGGTTTAGGGGCAAGGGTGTTTGCTATGAATGTGGGGAAGAGGGACATTTTGCGAGAGAATGCTCTCAAAGATATGCTCATGTACAAGCGGCGGTGGTAGCGGCCATGCAGATGGCTGCCGCCACCCCCAAGATCGGGAACCAGGGGGAATAGGCAGGCCGGACAGGAGATTTTGTATTTCTATCCCAGTGGCGGGGATGGGGATGCGGGCTCTCATTGATACCGGCGCGTCTAGAAGTTTGATGAGAGAGGATATGTGGAAGGCTTTCTGTAAAGCCTATCACCGTCCACTCATACTAACAAAGGGAGAGACCTTAAAATCCCTCTCTGGTCATGAACTTGTAACAGAGGGACAGGCGATTATTAACTTGGGAGGTAGCTCATTTCCAGTTTATGTTGTTAAAAAACTCCACCATGAAATGCTTTTAGGGGACGATGCGCTAGACATTCTAGACGCCCACATTGTATTCAAAAAGAGAAAAATCATTTTAGAAGGGAAAAGCTATAAGAGTGGGTGGGTGGGTGACTCTGATTTAGAATTTGCCTCCATCCACACTGAAGCAGAAGCTTGGGAAGTAAAATACCCGGCTGTTTTTGGAGAAGGCAAAAAGGGTAATCTTGGAAAATTTAAAGATGTGACAATGCACATAGATACTGGAAATGCGCGCCCCATTAATCAACGGCCATATCGCTTGCCCCTGATTAAAAGAAAACTAGTTGATAAGGAATTAGATGAAATGCTGGAACTGGGAGTAATTGAGCCCAGCACCTCAGCATGGGGGAGCCCAATATTGTTGGTTCCTAAGAAAGATGGGAGTAATAGACCTTGTGTAGATTTTAGAAGACTCAATTCTGTGACTAAAAAGGACGCTCACCCTCTCCCAAATATTCAGGACATATTCGATAGCTTGGCAGGATCAACTGTCTTTTCCACCATTGACCTAAAAAGCGGGTACTGGCAGGTAGAAATGGACCCAGAGAGTATTGAAAAGACTGCATTCGTGTGTCACAGAGGACTTTTTCACTTCAGGAGAATGCCTTTTGGTCTCACTAATGCACCAGCTGTCTTTCAACGGGCCATGAATAAAATGTTTTCGGAATTTATTGGAAAATTTTGCATGACTTTTATAGACGATATTGTAATCTATTCCAAATCTGAAGAGGAGCACGACCACCATTTGGCTCTGGTGTTTGATAAATTAGAAGAGTTCGGAATTACAATCAAAAAGAGTAAATGTATTTTCAAACAGGAAAAGGTAGATCTCCTCGGCTACCAGGTTTCCAAGGATGGGATTAACTCCCACCCAGATAAATGTAGTGCAATCAGGGATATGCTACCCCCAGAAGACGTGAGCGGAATTCGCTCCTTTCTAGGGATGACTGGGTATTACCGTCAATGTATTCCAGATTATGCTAAGGTAGCTTATCCGCTAGTAAAACTCACCAAAAAGTACGCTAGGTTTGAATGGTTGGAAGAACAACAAAATTCTTTTGAAATGCTGAAGGAGCTACTTACTTCAGACAGAGTAATGGCACATCCCCAGCTAAATAAGGCCTACCGCCTTTATACAGATGCCTGTGATTACGCAATAGGGGCCATATTGGTCCAGACTGATAGTCAGGGTGTGGAGAGACCTGTTCAATATATCTCTAAACAACTCTCCGGACCACAGCTAAATTGGGCTACGATTGAGAAAGAGGCATATGCTATTGTTTATGCGCTAAACAAACTTAGGCCCTATCTTCAAGGTAGCGAGTTCAAAATTTATACGGATCACAAGCCATTAAAATCGCTATTTGTAGGTGAAGTCAAAAACACAAAAATTCAGAGGTGGGCGGTACTTATAGCAGAATATGGGGCTCCCATTGAGTATAGGAAAGGGGCCAACAACATTAGGGCGGATATGCTCTCTCGAATAAAAACCAAGGGAAAAGAGCCGACTCTCAGTCAATTTGAAGTCTGCGCTTTAGAAGAAATAGATGAAATTCCTTGGGAATTTGATAAACTCGAGAAAGAGCAAATAAGGTTAGAACAGAGGGAAATGGATGAGTTCCAACAAGGGGTGGAAGAGGAGGGAGACTATACCATAATTGATGGAATGCTCTTTACTCTGATTCCTCCCCCAGGTAAGCCAGCCTACCCCCGGTTGGTATTACCACCCTCAGCCAGGTATAGAGTAGTGAGGCGCGCCCACACTGAGGTAGGCCACCAGGGTATGCGAAAAACATTGGATAGAATTCAAGAGGCCTATAAATGGCCCACAATGCGAAGGGATACTTTCCGTGTTTTGACCAAATGCGCTAGGTGTGCAGTGAACCGAGTCGGGCAGGCGCGTGTACCTCCTACAGCTATGCCTCTGGCAAAATACCCTGGCCAGATACTAGGGATGGATCTGTGTGGTCCCTTCCCCGTTTCTGAACAAGGGAACAGGTATATAATAACTGTAATAGATCACGCTACTGGCTGGGTAGAAGTTAAACCCATACCCACCAAAGCAGCTAAGAATATAGCTGACTATTTGGCGAATGAATACGTCCCCAGGTATGGCCCTCCAGAGGTAGTCATCACCGACAGGGGGCTAGAATTCATGAACCAACAGGTAGAAGGGTATCTCAAATCAATAGGCACTGAAGTAAGGCACTCCACAAGTTTCCACCCTACCACAAACGGTAAAATAGAGAGATTCCACAAAACATTTAAAGGAATACTCAGAAAATTCATAAACGCCAGACCAGCAGAGTGGGAGAGCCATTTAGGCCCTACCCTCTGGGCACATAGAGTCTCCACCTCTTGTGTAACTGGTTTCACACCATATTTTCTAACTTTCGGCACCAAACCAAAATACCCTTTTTCTAAAATATTCCCTACTCCAGAGGGAACAGAGGATGCCGTGCTAAGTGAGCGCCTACAGGCCTTGACAAGTGCGTTCAGAGAGGCCGCTGAGCGCACTGAGGCAAGTAGGGTGGCTAATTACGAAAGATTGAGAGCCAGAGCGAACGCAAAAGATCTAAACATAGGGGATCACGTAGTGGTGTTATCGGGTACCAGCACTCCACTGGACCCGAAATGGGATCATGGTTACATGATAACTGGTATCAGGGGTACCGTCATAACTCTGAGAGGACCCCAAGGTGAACAAAAACGTATTAATAGAAATAGACTTAAGTTGGTATCAGGGGAAATAGAATGGGATGTACTGAGAACTAGGCAACCAAGGGCGGGTCAAGGTAAACGTAATAGGGCTCGGAGACAGGCCCAACAAGCTAATCGAGTCAGACCACCACCCCCACAAAGGCCCGAGCCTCAGGCAGAGCCTGACCCTGTATTCATACCCATACCTCACATGCCTCGTATAATTCAGGTAGAGCCACAGGAGGAAGACGCGCCCGCAAATCAACCAGAGGAAGAGCACATGCTAGTGGAGGACGAGGACCAAGTGCCACGCCCCCAACGACCACAACAAGTGCCACGCCCACCCCAGCAGCGACCGCCAAAGGAGAAAGTACTAGTACTGGCTACACCTAAGCCAGTCACAGTGCGCCCACTCCTACCACCCGCCGTTGCTGTGGAGATTGCCCCTCAGCGCACACCACCTCCAGGTCCAGTCACAAGATCAAGGGCTAAGAGAGGGAGAGTTGAGACTCCAACTACAAACCCTCTACCCAAAGCCCTGAGCACTACATCTGAAGGCACCGAGAAGAGGATTAAGGTTTTCCACTCTTTGGGATCTACAAAGAGAGAGAGGCCTGACTCCTCCCCCAACCCAGTCTCACCTTCTTCACCTGTGCAGAGGCCTAGGAAGCTGCCCTGCATACCACCACCATCACCACCCCCATCGCCACCACCACCACCATCACCCCCACCGTCACCCCCACCACAGCCCCAGCCATGGGAGTTCGATCCAGTGGCACCACCAGTGACGGATTTCTCTCCCACTTCACCCTAAAAACCCTCCTGATGATCGTCTTAACCACGATGGTTAGAGGCGGTCTGTTTGAGGAGGAAGGGGTGTTAGTGTATGAGGAAGGGGAGGTCAGAGCCCTGACCGCGACTTGGACGACTGTGATTGTACTGCACCCTCCCACACCCCCTCCTGTCAAAACTTGGATCTCGGTTCTTAAACGAAGGATTGCAGAGCTCAGACAGGCGGAGGTTGTGGGAGACCAAGATGTTCTCCACTGGGAGGAGCACATGGAGTTCCTCCGGACAGAGATACCAGCACAGGCCCACCTCAAAAACAGGAAGAAGAGGGGCCTATTTAATTTTGTGGGTTCGTTGAGCCGTGCCCTGTTTGGCACAGCTACGGTTGGACAGGTCGAGGAATTGCAAGCTGCAGTTCAAGCGACCCACAATAGTGAGGAAATATTAGCCCATTGTCAAGAGGAGATGGTGTCTGTGCTGAACCAAACTAGACTCTATATGAGAGAAAACCGTATGGACATTGCTGCGCTCCAAGCTGCAGCCAATAACATCTCCCGTCAGGTGGCTGATATCTTAACACATTTGAATGGTTTTAGTATAGAAATTCACCGAATCCACATGCGAAGGGAAGTGGATGTTCTATTGCAACAAGTAGGTAGAGCGGTAGAAAATTACTACCGTCAGAACGAATTGTTCTATCGCCAGCGAATTCAGCTGGAAAGGGGATTCTTAACTGACCAGATTTTACCACTGGCATATTTATCAGAAATTCTGTCTAAATTACAA
The DNA here is from genome assembly GCA_942159475.1 of Sthenelais limicola. Lineage (NCBI taxonomy): Eukaryota > Metazoa > Annelida > Polychaeta > Phyllodocida > Sigalionidae > Sthenelais > Sthenelais limicola. Next base: position 147,606,954 of record OW804095.1, read on the forward strand.
GAAGGGAAGCATTATACCCCACAAGATAACCGCTGGTATTACAGGCACCTGAACGTCCAACTATTACTAGATGGCGAGCAGGAGTTGGTATATCAGACGGTAATTCCGGCTGTTTCAGGCACCCAATTTCTACATTATAGACTAAAATATTTCCCCGTCCCGTATGGTGCTGACCACCTCAGAAAGTTAATGGGAGAGGAAGAAGTGGCCCTAGACAGCGTGTCAAGTGCATCTTTCCTCCCACAGCACTGTATTGGGTTTAAACCACAAATTTGCTCAGCTGCAATTGAACATCTAACCCCAACTTGTGAGACCAATATCATCATGGGTAAAAGACCCGATCTTTGTAAGGCCCAGATTTTGAAGAGAGGTAATTTGACCAATCAAGTATTTAGAGAGGGAGAGTCCATTTCTTCTATAATTTTAACAGTATATCAACCCCTAGAAACCATCCTGAGGTGTCCTGGGCAGAAGCCAGTAATTAAAACGTATCGCCAGCATACTAGGGTAATATTAGAAGACGGTTGTCTCCTGGTTGGAAAGGATTGGCGTGTGAGTAGCATCAAACGCCATAAGTCCCATATAATTCTCCCCACCCCCACGATTATGCCCCTCCCCGGGTTTAATCTGACTTATGGAAATTTCTCCCTTTACCCCCAATTAACCCAACAATTGACCCTTTTACAGAGAGCTGAGATACCCTTACTCTCTCTCACCGATTTTCCTAAGCCCATTTCCCCCACACCTATCCCTAGCCCCTGGTCTGAAAGTTCTATCTGGGGTATAGCCACTCTCATCCCCACCCTCCTAGGAGTCATGACCCTGGGAATCCTCTACCTCCGCCGCCGAAAGGGGCTTGCCCCCAGAGGCATGGTCAACCTCCAGTGTTGCCAAAGGAACCGTAGGCCCCGAGAGAACGCCCCCGAAGAACCCCCAACCCTCACCCTGGAAATCCTACCCCCCCAAGACGAAGATCGAGAGGATGGGGAATCTGACCCTGGCGCCAGGGCTGATTCCCGCCCCTTTGAACACCTCCCCGCCCACCCCTCTACCTCACCATATTACGCTGCCAATCTCGGACTGACCAGGATGAAGTAATAAGTTTCAGCTATTTTGTTTGGTTTTCTGGGTAGTACTTTAATCACTTTATGAACTTGTCTTTTCTTTGTAGTCTTTTAATATTTTACTATTAATGCTGTTTTGCCCTCTCTCGGGTGCGAGAGAGACCGCAGAGCAAAGAGTAACATACCTGGGTGAAATCCATTTCTCCCTCAGGAGAAAATGGTGGAATCCACGGACAAGGATCCAGCCCAAAGGTATTTTATCCAACTCTCGCTATGAGAAGTTGTTTTATGCAGACAGAATGGGGCGAGTAAGAGGAGTCTGAGAAGAAGCACCACAGGACCAGAGCTTCTTGTCTATCTCCAAACCATTCTGCTTTGAAGTGTATTTTTCATTGAGGAGTTTTATAAGCCAAACTGCAGGAGAAAACATGTGCTCTGCAGTTATTTTAGGGTTTTTAATAATGAAAATACGGTAGTGTTGACTACCCAACCGTTCTCGCTCTCAAAGGCCAAGAGAGAGAGAGAGAGACGGGCGCCCAGTCGGCCAGCGACGAGGTCCAGCGGGGGCCTCGGCTGGTCAGGCGGGCAGAGGAGACGTCGGTGACGACCGCACTAGAGGAATTTGTGTAGTAGAACCCCCAGAGGGAGACGGACATTTGTAGAAGTGTTCAGAAGCACACTTATATACACAAAGACTTCTCTTACCCATGTTGACTAAAAGACTTTTTAGTAATTGAATGAAGGCATCATACGATAATGAACCTTCCCCTAAGGAGACATCTCCAGAGACATTTTTCTGACCGATTAAGGTCCCAAAGAGACATTTTTACCTTTGACTCGTATTATATCTATCTTCTTATCTTACTGCTTTAACATGTATGTTTTTAGTAATGTTACTTGTATTGATGGGGCGGACGGCTAGTATTTTGTTTGAAAGACTGTGTTTTCAATCAAAAGAAAAATATTGGACGAATGTAAAGAATTGCAATTCTTGCGAGCGGAATTTACCCATAGAGTGGCCGTCCCCCCCTCCCCCTCTTCCCCCCCCTCCCCTCCGCCTGGGCCCCGACCGCCACGCGGGACCTGGGTGGAGCGGGGGAGAGCGGGGCACTGGACATCTGTTGTTATGTGTCTACCTGTTTGATTGTCTTAGCAACCGAAATAGCATCGCCAATTGTTCTCCGGCGTGACTCTCATTACGGGGTGGGGGGAAGGGACTGGGGGAGGGAGGGGACGCTACATGCTTGGGTCAGGGATGATGGGAGGGGAGGGGGGGTTGAGGGCAAGGGATCCTCCGCGCAGGCGCACAGCGCATGGCCTTGGCGTGGGAGAGCGCTGGGGGTCATGATCATGTGGAGGAGGATCCCCCTCAGCCAATCATAAGGGTGGATCGCCGGGAGCGCACTTTGCTATACCCATTTTGATGCTAATGAATAATTAACGTGTGACTATAAATAAAGAGGACAGAGTAAGCTTGGACACACCTTGCTGCCTGGCCGAAGACTACTATCATCCGACTTCTCTGACTTCATCATTTTACATACCGAATCTCTGGGCAAATTGCCATTGCATTCTCACAATTGCCCACCATCCTGCCCACCAACCCCCAACCTCCAAAATCGTTTAATTTGACTCTTAAGTCAACGCGCAAAACGATCATTGATGTTTTGCGCATCTTACGATAGCCCCATTGGTGAGAGAGTGAGAAACCATCTCCGAACCTACCCGACGTTTGGTCACACAAGTACGGCCAAGTGCGAGGAAGAAGGGTTAAGGCTTAAGCATTGGGAGCTGGTAGACATGCATTGGGAAATCAGCCTATGTGCATTACGAGTACAATATAGACACTATGAACCCCCAACGTTTTGCTTCTTAAAAATGTTGAGGATGTCAAATCTGGCATTGGTTTTTCACCTGGATGACGAAAACATAGGATATCGGGACATCGAGCCAACTTTTATAGACTAATTTCGTCGCTCCAGGTGGCTGGTGGCGCGCTCTTGTGCCTATGGGAGAATCAGGATTCCAAGGGAATGCCACTGCGCCATTTCGTCTAGTTATTGTATAAGTCCTATATAAGAGAAACCACCTTGTACTGAACACTACGTTTAAACTGGATTTATTCTGGATAAGAAATAATATCCTAATTTCACTTCGGATGTATTTAAGGGTTAAGTACCGTACTGAACTATATCCAGATTCTGATGTATTAATGTGGATATAATACCTATATCATTTGCAGTTATTTTCTGTGCATGTACCAAATGGAGATAACCACTCAAATCGTTCTTTCCTGGTTATATGAAATATTTTTAAAAGAATGCATGAAAATGTGATTATAGTCCATATTTAATTCCCATTTTATTTTGAGAACATTTTTGTATCAAAAAATTATGTCAGTTCGACTGGTTTCCTTTGTAATATCATTTTGCCAGGTGAGGTCCAGTCTGAGAATATAACGCGCATGTATGAATGGATATTTCTAGATATTTATTTTTCTCGCATAACATCACTTCAGAAACAAGTATACTATATAAACAAGTTCAAAATCGTAATGTTAGAAATCATTTTTTATTCCAACTCACATCAATGGCGGAAATCACAATCAATCTTCTCTTATTCCTGATTATTTTATCAAGTCCCTTTTAAAGTCCATGTATCATTACAATATATACAACCGCTTAACTTAACCTGCGAAGTAATAAATTAATTATCACAGCTATATACATAGGCTTCCTTTTGACATTCTATGTCAAATGTGAGCAGAGATGTATGAGGAATGTAACGTTATAAATAAATCGATAATACTTTTTATATCCAACACAGCATTGAATGAAATATTTCATAATTCATTCTAGTATAATTTGCAGGTTTTAATCATGTGATGAACACATATAAAAGGTAGTTATTATATAAAATACTATGTCCTCCAAACCTCTTAACTCGTTATTAACAAAAATCCACCCCCTTCAAACCATTCGTTAAATGAAATTGGGAGTTTTGCTTTAGTTAGACCACAGAGGTACACTATAGATACTTAACATTTCCTGAGTGATAGGCAGTAAGTCCTTATCTCATACATCAATATTGGTGTCCCACTGTGGCGACCTCATGTGAGAAGCAATAGAACTACATATTTCCTAAGCACGCCGTGGCTCTTCACTTCATGATCGTATAATCACAGGTTAAATTACAGAAACAGAAATGAAATATTTTAAGAGACAAGATCAGAAAACAGTAACAAGGACACGTTAACAAAACCTGTATCTTCAAAATTCAGCAGATAAGTGTCAATATGGTTTCCGGGCGATAAGTGTAGTAGCCTCCCTTAGATTGCTAGCATGTTAAACCCATCTCTGTATTGTAATATCCTAAAATTATCTAAAAAAGAGGACGGCTTGGACATTACTGAAAATGTCCCGTAACAGGGCTCTCAGATATTACAAGTTTCTCAATTCAATTCAATAGAAATATTGTTAATTTTAGTCGTGAAATCCTGCTCCCAATATAATGTATGCTATTGATTATTGACATTGTTTACAACCATTGTTTACAACCATGGAAGTATATCATACTAAGATATCTCCCTGTTCCAATCATACACCTCACTGGTTATAATCTATCTGTGACTCTGCCATTCCTTATAATATTGAATTTTATGAGTTTAATTGAAAGAATTTCAACTATTTTCAGTCTTAAGCCACTTTAATTTCCCCCTATATTAACCTCCCTGAGGGGGCGGCTAGAGGGAGAAGTTAGGGAGGTCGTCATCCCCACTGTCACTGTTGTCCAGCTCGCTAGGGTTGGAGAAATCATCAGCGTTGAACACATGAGACCTTGTCTTCCTTGCGGGCTTTGGTAGAGGCTCTGACTCTGTTTCAAAATCTTCCATGTCCCCATCCTCCTTATCTATAAAAGAAAGTATCCAAGGGTTTAAAATGTCAATAAACCGGTTAATCATCACGGTGCCATAGAAACCAATATAAATATATCCTATTAATATATTATTTGATTTGATTAAGCATAAAATGATCTTTACTGTGAGTATCTGCACAAGTCTCTACGATCAACAGATCAAAAGATCTGCCCCTTCTTTTAAAATTACTATTTTTTTGCCTTAAAATGGTTGCCATGGCAACATCTTAGATATTTCAGAATGGGTCTTCATCCTATTTAAAACTACAAGTCATTAGCTAACTTCGTGCAAGATTTGATGCTTTTATCACAAAATCTCCAAATTCCTTAAAATGTTGGGACAAATCTGCTGGACTATCTGGGCCTGAAACCACTGCGCTATCACAAGGACCCCTAGCTCCCCCCTCCCCACACACACTTAATCCAAGCATATGGAAATCCATACCCTTTAAGTGATAGGATTTGACAATCTCTCCATACCGATTGGGTCAATGTCAAAACCCTAAACAAGTGATGATATTGCCAGCATCAGCCCTTCTGACTTAGAGCTCTCTCACACTGGATCAATGTGTGGATAAGACCCAAGTAAACGGACTGGTAAGATATAGAGGCAGATGGAGGGGGAACATATTAAGAGAATATAGAGAGGGGTAATAAGGTATAAAAAGAGGGAGAAGACAGGCAGATAGGTATGGATGTTAAGTTGGGGCAGAGAGAGAGAGAGGAGAGAGAGAGAGAGAGAGAGAGAGATATGGAGGGGAAGAGACAGACAGACAGGAGCTAGAGAGAGAGGGACAGAATTACAGGAGAATTAAGAGATCAATTAGGAAAGTCTGAAAAAGAGGGAGAAACAAACGCAGAGATACTAATCCTTCCCCCTCAGACCCTGCATAACACTAGCATAGTTTAAGGATAAGCCCACTAACAAGTTCTCAGTAACAAATTATCACTGACCTACGCCCTCTGTGAGATCAATGCAGGAACCTGACCCTCCTGTGATGGTAATGGGAGAACCCTCAGAGGGAGCCACTGTCACTGGTCCTGGATTGTTATCAGCAGCGCCATCTCCCAGACTTTGCAGGAACTCCTCGCCTTTCTTCATGCCCCCTGGCGCCTCTGGCGGGGATGAAAAGAAGCACTTGTGTAATAAGTTTGAAGGGGCAGATGTGATAACGAAATGAGGAAGTGTTTAAAGGGAAAGGTGGAGGCACTGGTATAACAGCGATTGTGGCGTCTACTTGTAGAATAGTTTATTACCAGCAGTGGAGAGACAAGCTGGGCCATGTTCAGAGAGTATCTAGTCTCTGTATAGACCAGGGAGGGAGGATAATAAATGTTGGCCAGTCTTAAGAAATTGGATAACTAGTGTGAGTATTTTCAAAATACAGACTGACAGGTTTGGCGGTTAGGGGAGGGGGGGGGGAGACCTTTCTTTTCTCTTTTCTTTTTTTTAAAATATACTTTTTATACATGTATACACCTATAAAATTGGAGCATCCTATAGCATATGATATACATTCAATGATAAGGAAGAAATGTTACAATAGGGACAGGAATGTTTATGCATACAATATAAGATGGTAAAGTTTATGTAACAAAAACATGAGATATGAGTTAAGCCAATTTAAGTTTATAGTATGTATGATGTAGGGAGCAAAGAAATTTGAAGCATGCATTCATTGTCATCCTTGATGATGTAATAATATATCTACATGTAATGGTGCTAATCAAAATAGGTATGTAAACTCTACAACACCTCCCAAATTGTAACAAAACGGACTGGCTGGTGTTCCCAAACAAGAGATTATGCCTTCTACTTGTAGATTACTTTGTTACCAGTAGTGGGGAAACAACCCGGGCCATGTTCACAGAGACCCTGTATAGACCAGGGAGGGAGAAGAATATATTTTGGTCAGTTTTAAGAAATTGGATAAGGAGTGTGATTATTTTCACTGGGATCCCTTCTGAAGAATGGTCAACCTCTAATATACTTGGTTTAAGAGGCCAGGATAGTGTGCCAAAGATGTGTATTATGTACAGTGGAACCTCTCTATCAAGACCACCCTTGGGACTGAGAGAAACTGGTCTTAATAGCGAGGTTGTCTCACTAGAGGGGCTAATCTAATAAGAGAAGTAATTCGGGACTGAGAGAAACTGGTCTTAATAGAGGGATGGTCTCTATAGAGAGGTGGTCTTTATGTGAGGTTCCACTGTATATTATAGTAGTAGCGATAAAGAAATAGATCATGAGGAACTGTAAGCCTGAGGCTGTTGTGTGACTGAGGGCTGTAAGTAGTGGGGATCTATTCCATTTAGACAACATCAAATACTTAGTAGGGGATTTGCATAGCCACCATTTTGAATCCTGATTCGCATGGAATTATGGGACTAATGGTACAGTATAAAATCTATAGAAAACATGCCATGTATTATTTATAGACTATTTATCAATGCTCTAATGTCAATATTTATGTGTTTATATATGTTTTCATAGAAGAAGCCTCTATCTTTCCCATCAAATTGGCTTTCATAATCATTTATAAAAGCGATGATATTGGTGAAAACATTATTGAAATTTTCGATAAAAATGTTGTCAAATATTTGTATGTCAGATTTCATCAGAATCTATCCCAGGATGCATTGTAACAGACATGCGCAGTGGCACATGCAAATCCCCTATTCCCTGTTGTGGTGTTCTGGCTGTTGCTAAAGGGCGGGAAACAACCACGAAACAGGGTGATATACTTTTACCATTCCATTATCATAAGATTTATGACTGACATTGATGACGGGGAGAGGGCTATGTTTGTTGACAATGCCAACAACAAGGCCCAAATTCTGTCCAAAATGGAGGTCATTAATCTGATTAGTCTATTTTGGGTAAATTTCAAAATTCTTTAACCAATTAACAATGTGTATTCATAAGGAAATGTCCTCCCAGGGCAGTTATAATTCCCTCAGAACATTATAGCTCTATAATGGCTGGCCTCAGTCGGCAAATTTAGCCCAAAATCATCCCACCGACGGACTAAAACATTATATTAGTCCGTAAAAATTTAAATGTGTACTTTAATGAAGCCCTGCAGCAAAAACAACAGGGAGCAATCCTCCACCATTTTGGTCAAATGACTTTCAGACAGTCAGGAAAACAATGGAACACTAAACAGAAAATCTTTCGTTTTTGATCGACGTTATCTGGGAGTACAGCTGTAAGAAGTGTTACCTAAGCAGTATTTGATGACTTTCCTCCACAGAGGGTTGTTGGTGAGGTTGCGTCTGTGACCCACAATCAGCAAATGGTTCTTGGCTCTACTCAATGCAACATTAGTGCGTCTGAAACAAGAAGTGGAAAAACACTTTTAATGGATAGGATTTTAGGATAGGATTTGACAATCTCTCTATACCGATTGGGTCAGATGTCAAAACCCTAAACAAGTGATGAGATTGCCAGCTTCTCACTTAGATAGAGCTCACTCACACTGGATCAATGTGTGGCTGGTAAGATATAGGGGTGATGGATGGGGAGACATAGAGAGGGGTGTACGTATACCATGATAAGGTATAGGAAGGAAAGGATAAGACTTGTACAGGATATTCAAAAACAAACATGTTGAAATAATTGATTTTGAGAATTTTCATCTTAGCCTATCAGAATTTGAGAATTTCTTTTGGAAAACGTTGACAATTTATATATAAATGGAGGAATTTGAGGGAAGTTATCGAAAAATACTGATTTCCGTAAGAAGAATACTGACAGTTGCATTCTAGTAGGTCTTTCTCTTGGCATAATGGCGAATTTAATTTTTCTAACAATTTGTATCAGTTGATTAGGTTCTATAGTCTCAGAGAATTATTACATAATGTAACTAATTCTTGAATATAAGCCTGGTTATTTTATGAGCTAGGTAGGGAAGTAGATTAAAAGAATTATGAGGTGGGGCTTATATTAGAGAAGATACGGTAGCTATAACTGAGGCCCAATAAGAAACTGCAGGGGTGCTGATATCTGTAAGTGAACCATAGCACCATGCTTGGCATCGCGCCCCCTATGGAGAGGCAAACTCATCATTTTATGGAGGAATAAAAGTGATCAATCACTGCAGTTAGGATTTTAACCGAGGGACATAGACATAGGAGATCTCAGCTGGAGGTGATATTTTGGAGAGAAACAGAGTGGGAGAGAGAGAGAGTGGGAGAGAGAGAGAGAGTGAGAGAGTGAGAGAGAGAGAGAGAGAGAGAGAGAGGCAGACAGGCAGGAGAGAGAGAGAGAGAGAGAGGGAGGGAGGGAGAGAGAGAGAGTGAGAGAGAGAGAGAGAGAGAGAGAGAGCCAGACAGGCAGGAGAGAGAGAGAGAGAGAGGGAGAGGAGAGAGAGAGAGTGAGAGAGTGAGAGAGAGAGAGAGAGAGAGAGAGAGAGAGAGAGGCAGACAGGCAGGAGAGAGAGAGAGAGATCAATAGATCGACAAATAGAGAATTTTTATGAGACAGGGGTTAGGGGGAGAGGGGGAGAGATAAAGCGAGTGGGACAGAGAGAGGTAGACAGACAGACAGGAGAGAGAGAGAGAGAGGCAGATAGATGAGAGACAGACAGAAGAGAGACAGACAAACAGACAGAGGAGAGAGACGGTGGAGAGAGGCAGAGAGAGAGAGAGAGAGAGAGAGAGGCAGAGAGAAAGAGAGGACAGAGAGAGAGAGAAAAGTCAGAGAGAGACAGATGAGGGATCAATAGATCAACAGATAGAGAATTTTATGAGATAGGGGTTAGAGTGGGAGTTAGAAAGAGAGTGGGAGAGAGTGGGAGAGAGAGAGAGAGAGAGAGAGAGAGAGAGAGAGAGAGAGCGAGAGGGAGAGAGAGGCAGACATGTGAAATATATGAGAGATAGTAGATAGGATAAGGAGAGAGGGAGAGAGATAGAGAGAAGAGGGGGAAAGAGGGAGACAGAGATATGAAATATATGAGGGATACATAGATAAACATATAGATACAAAGAAAGAGAGAGAACCCTAAACCAAGAAACAAAGAGTAGATATGTCTCTAGAGATAGAGTAGAGTATAACTAGAGAGCACTATAATAGAGAGCACTATGATAGAGAGCACTATAACAGAGAGCACTATAACAGAGAGCACTATAACAGAGAGCACTATAACAGAGAGCACTATAACAGAGAGCACTATAACAGAGAGCACTATAACAGAGAGCACTATAACAGAGAGCACTATAACAGAGAGCACTATAACAGAGAGCACTATAACAGAGAGCACTATAATAGAGAGCACTATAATAGAGAGGTGCCTAATGACGACGGTTTGTAGAGCGCATTTCTGGCTGATGCCTGACTAGGTTTTTACCACCCACTTGTCAGAGTCTATGAAGCCGAGGTGACGGGTGCGGACGCATGAAAGAATGATGACTCCTCTTTCCCCTCCCTGGAAGGCATCCACAGTTGACACTTGTACCGCCCTCAGCTCACTGTAAAAAATACATCACAAGCAACAATCAATGATCCATGGGCTCTCAAATGTAATATAAATCTACCGTATTCTCTCTAATCAGGGTTATGTATGGTCTCAGTGGTAATACATTTACATTAAACTCAGTAATATTACATGGTCTTTAGTAAACAAGCTACTGTATACTCTTAATTGATAGCCTCCTGAGAGCCATGTTAAGGCTAAATAGTAATAAATCCGCCACTAAAATCTACCATCGTAAACTATTATTATCTCTATATAAGATAGTAAAATGGTTTTAGGATGTGGATGTATGAAAAGGTCCAGGATAAATAGAGAATGGAACGAGCTGCCAGTTATCGAAAATGTATTGGACGAGATTCCTCTGCAGAAGCACTTTGCCTACGGCTTTGTGCTTCCGTAGGGGAATCTGATCCAATAAACCTTTGATTATGAGTGGCGAGTTTAAATCTATAATTATGTGCTTGAATTTGACTAATTATTATGTAAAATTCGTCAGATAACTCTTGAGTAAATAGCCTACACGGTAGTAGGCCACTGGGGCGCTGTCTACTCGCATGTTACGTAACTTGTGGTGCTATTTTTAGACAACTACATTGTTATTGTATGTGTATAATAGAAATATGTTTATTGCACCCCAATTATTGCACTTAGTATTAATGGTTAATGAGTACATGTTAGTCGAGAGACACATTTTCCATATAGATCCTCTGTATCACCAAATGGAAATAAAGTTTCAATATATATATAAGTTCTGGTTGGCGGTAAATAGGAACGTGTACCAGGTTATGACCTTAACCCAGGCCTATTTAATGAAGCAGGTGCCACCCAAACACCAGCAATATATTAACGTACCTATCCGTGTGGTGAGTCAGTAGTTGGAGTATGAGTGCTTGCTGTGCCTTATATAGTGTGATGACTCCTATACTGGAGGTGTCCACCCCCGCCCCCACAAGTCTGTCTATGAGGCTCACCACAAGCCCCGCCTCCTGCTCATTGGAGTAACTCCCAGACCCACTCTTCACTCCTCCTCCTCCTCCCTTCTCCTGTCCATCACTTACGTCCAGGAAACACAGTGCTGGCCAATTGGGCTGCAAAATATAATTAAAAATATTATTCAGGATTCTAATAGTTTCCTCATTTCAGGTTATCAGTTGACATGCATACTCTAACTATTTTGCTTAAATGTTTGTGGTGGTGATTTGTGACAGAAATGTAAAGGGGGAGAGGTAGAGAGACGTACATTAGAGAAGGGGAGAGGCAAAGAGATGGAGAGAAAGGGGGAGAGGCAAAGAGATGGAGAGAAAGGGGGAGAGGCAAAGAGATGGAGAGAAAGGGGGAGAGGCAAAGAGATGGAGAGAAAGGGGGAGAGGCAAAGAGATGGAGAGAAAGGGGGAGAGGCAAAGAGATGGAGAGAAAGGGGGAGAGGCAAAGAGATGGAGAGAAAGGGGGAGAGGCAAAGAGATGGAGAGAAAGGGGGAGAGGTAAAGAGATGGAGAGAAAGGGGGAGAGGTAAAGAGATGGAGAGAAAGGGGGAGAGGCAAAGAGATGGAGAGAAAGGGGGAGAGGCAAAGAGATGGAGAGAAAGGGGGAGAGGCAAAGAGATGGAGAGAAAGGGGGAGAGGTAAAGAGATGGAGAGAAAGGGGGAGAGGTAAAGAGATGGAGAGAAAGGGGGAGAGGCAAAGAGATGGAGAGAAAGGGGGAGAGGCAAAGAGATGGAGAGAAAGGGGGAGAGGTAAAGAGATGGAGAGAAAGGGGGAGAAATGGAGAAAGGGGGATAGGGAGAGAAAGGGGAAGAGTGAGATGGAGAGAAAGGGGGCGAGAGAGAAAGGGGAGAGGGAGAGAAAGAGAGAGAGAGAGATATATCTAGAGAAAGAGAGGGAGAGGGAGAGAGATGGGAGAGATGGAGAGGAAGGAGGGAGGGAGAGAAAGAGACGGAGAGAAAAGGAGGAAGACAGAGATAAAGGGGGAGAGAGGAGATAGAGATGGAGAGAAAGGGAGAGAAAGGGGAGAGGGAGAGAAAGGGGAGAGGGCGAGAAAGAAGGAGAGGGAGAGAAAGGGGGAAAGGGAGAGGGATGGAGAGAAAGGGGGAGAGGGAAAGATAGAATGGGAAATGAAGAGAGAATGAGAAAGAAACTGATTCACTTGATCAACAGTCAACTCATAAAGCTAGAACATCTATCGATATATAAATACATCAATAATCAAACTGACGCTGACAAACAGATTATCGAACACAAAAATAAAGCATTAGAGAGAACAAAAAGAGAGGAGAGGAAAATACAAAGTATAAAAACCAGAGCTAAGAGACACACAGACAGACGGAAGCAACAGCAAACGCTGGGTGGGCACTTCCTATTGATTGTTTCTTGCCTCTTCCACTGAAGAGCTCTACATATAAGAAGGCCTGAAGCCTCTGTTAATTAAGTCTTTTATGTTTGAACAGAAGAATCAGTGTTTTCATAAGGGACATATGCGGGGAGGGATATTGCATCGATTGCTGCAAAGCTTACAATCAGGAGAGGGATGGGTCCCCCCGCCAGAAAATGTACTTTAAGACATACCATAGATATCACTTAACATTTTATAATAATATAATATGATTAATGTTGATGTTTAACGAAGGATAAATATGCTAGGACATAACAACCGCACATATAGTAAGGAAATTGAGTGAAAGCAAACTATGTATTGAAAAATGATTTATGATTTTGCAAACCGTATTTTTAACATTTAATTTGACTTAATGTGCTCCTATTCCTCATCACTTCATCCATCACCTTAGCATTCTCTAGTCCTTAGATAGTTCCTTTCTCTATACAGCTACATGATAAAAGTCAAGGTCTATCAGGTAATGGCCAACTTACCAGACTTGGCCAGACTAAGACTGAGGCTATTTCCTACTGGTTCAGTATACTATCAGCTTTATCTATTGATTGTCTTTTATGTTTGTATCACATTGTTATTTATGTATATTGACTGATAAACACTCCTAATAAAAAAAAAAAAAAAAAAAATTAACTTTGAGTTCAGAGCTCCCTGGAAGAACTGAGTTGATCAGAAGATTGGAATAATATTGGAATAAAAATACTTGCAATATAACAAGACTTTTAGCACTGAACTTCAATATTCTTTAGGTGTCATATATGATAAAATAATATGTGAAAGAGAGGGATATTACATTTATTTCTGCAATGTTTTTAATTAGGCTAGAGCCACCAAGGAATATAGCTACTATTTTAAATGAAAAATAGTTACATTTTGTATATAAAAACAACATGCCATCGTCACATACTATAATATACCGAGACCATCATTTTACCACTGAACCTGATATAAGATGCTTGACTTCCACTAAATATCTTCATACTTGGACGGAAAGTGCAAAACTAAGTATTTTATAAAAAAAATGTATGGTTGTACATATTCTAGTTACTATACCCACTGAGTAAAGCTCAACTGTGTCATAGAGAAGGAGAGAAAGGACCAGGGAAGTATGTACTAAGATTTCAGTACATACCTCCCTGCCAACATGCACACCCACAGAGGTTGTTTTACTTCAATCAAACTTTATAATTGTATAAGCTGTTGAGGCAGCAGTGGGGAAATAACAAAGGATGGGAGGAACATCAGTCTGGACACCATGGTGTGTGTACACTGGCGTGTTTCACACATGTACATGTTTGCTAACCAGTGCATTGATCAAGGGAGCAGGAATATCACAAGTTCCGCACTCGCAACGAGTGCGATATTCCAAGCGGACAAGAACCACAAGTTATGGTGCACTTTTTTACAATTAAAAATTGTGAAATGAAAATAATTATATAGGTTATAGAATTTAAAGTTGAAGCATAAAGGGACCGAATTTAAATGTTGACCCTAGCTATTGTAAATTCTGAAGAGAAAATTTATGATTATGGGTACAAAATTTAAAAAATAAAAAGAAAGTCAGAACTTTGCCTTCTTCAAGGTATTTCTTCTTATAGTAGGGTTTGCAATGTAGCAAAATTAACTCCCGTGGGAATTCAATGCTGAAATTGATTTTATTGCATAAATATTTCCGTCAGGGTCCAAGGGTTTAGGAAATCATGGGTGCCATTTTTTTTCAAACTTTTACATGCCACCAGGGGGCGCTTTGTACCCATTTTTTCACATTTTGCACCCTGACATATTTATTATTTGAAATACAGATTTGTGTATATTAGATTAATTAAAGTACATAAAAAGACCTTTTCAAATATGTATCATATGATACAATAGCATAATTAGGTGATTTTCTATGATTTTTCAAATATTTATCATTTTTGTGAAATTCGCGTTTAATTGGCATAAACCCCCAAACAGCCACTTCTAACTCAAAAGCATTATATCTGACAACTAAGTCAATATTAAATGTCTTGTAGAGTGTAAAAAGAGCTATCATTTGGTATAATTTGACAGTCATTCAATGAAAAACTCTAATTCTTATCAATTTCTTTGAAAAAAAACTAGATTCAATACCAACACCATTAAGTCAGGCCAGATTTGAGATGGGTGTGGATGTTTGGAATAAAATCCCCAAATTTGGTCCATATACTATTCATTGCCTTTGCTTTCAATTTTTTACAGGAGGGCTTTTAAAAAAATACATTATGGCCGCCATCTTGGAATTTAAAGGACGCCATTATGTAAAAACATATATATTCAAATATCTCAGCTTCCAGACAACATAGGCTCATGATCTTGGTGTCGAAACATAGGTTTCCAGGGTTAATGAACACAACTATACCATTTAGAAAAGCATAAAATTATATCATGGCCACCATCCTGGATTTTTCTGATCCCCATCATATAGAAACCTATATCTACCAATATCTCAGCTTTCAAACAAGTTCAATCATGGTCTCTAAACATTATGTATTCGGGGTCAAAGAATACAAACTGTACCTTTAGTAGAAATGGTTAGGTTATACTTATCAACACAGAAACTATATACAAAAAATTATATTCATCACACACTACTGTACATGTCATACATGTGCTTGCCTTCTTTTTTCACAATGGCAAAGGCAAATTTTAATGCAGTTTCAACTGGTCAGTAAGCACTCTTTTACTCTGGCATAAGCATTCGTCTAGTTCAATGGATAGGTTGCTAGTAACATTGTCATACAGGAACTAGGTAATCCAGCCCCATGCTTCCACTCTTGGGGCCACAGTCCAATCTGCTGACACTTGCTCCATGCTTCAATCTGAGAATGCTTCAAAAGATGATCCTTGGATGCAATGAGTGTCTCCAGTGTGGCTTCACCAATATGTCAAAAAACGTTCAATGTTCATGGTCACTGGCACTATCTTGTTGGATAAGTGCTCCAGTTGGTTGATATGTCAAGCACTGACCTCTACCTTTCTTTATGGATGGACTGTTGGTGACTGCATGTGTCATATCCTGATAGCAAAGGTGTGCCTCCCATGGTGACTTCTTGCCTCTTCCAATGAAGGTAGACGTGGTATCACCCCAATGACATGGTCAAATACAGGAGATGGCAGGGATTTTTCTCTACAGAAATCTTTGTAGATAACATTGATTTGAATATATATGCCTAGATTTTTTTTGGAAACGTTTTTATTCATGTAGTTGGCCTGACACCTTCTCACAGTATAGTGATTTTCGTGGGCATCAAGACCATAATCAATTACATAGTGCCGTAGGGTATAGCAATTCAATCGTGTTCCTTAACTATATAAACATCTCGTATAATTATTTAAACATCATCTTGTATTCCTTCTTTCCGAGCCAGGTGTGCCCGTGATGAATAATGAGTTAATGAGATGAGATGGGGGTGATATGGGGTGAAACGGTTACTGACTAATGTTATATACGTGCTATTGCCGTAGTGAGAGATTTGGAATGACATTACATATAATGTCATTTGGTTTCTTGATTTCATTTTACATAAGACAGTGTGAGTCTATGTTAGATACAATGCGTGTGTTTGTACTTATACAGTAGAGGGGACGGAAAAATTGTCCAGCAACGAGTTATACAATAAACGCGATAGGCGGTGGAGGTTATACAGTACCTCATAGATATAATGGTAACCAGGGTCCAACATATATACAACAATTATACACAGTTATACACTCTAAACACCAGGGGAAGAAGATTGTGTCTATGTGACCAGTCGGGAGACTGGTATATAACATAACAATGCAATTACGGAGCATTTTGTTCACCTAATATATAATATTTCAGCCTTACTTTAAAGCTAAGGGGATCATTCATCATACGTACATCTTGGGGTAATTCATTCCAGAGCTTTGCTTTACAGGAGTATACACATTTTTGGTCTCTCACATTATTGGGGCGGATAACATCAAGGGTTGGTGCATTGGCCTGTCGTGTCGGTCTGGGTGGTATTATGCCTTTATTCTTTACATAGACATCATTATGGGCTATTTTACATAAATTAAATCTTAATCTGCTTTCAATGTTCATGGTTTTCGCTGACACCCAAAGCTCCCTATTACTCATTGTATAGTTCCTATCAATCGCGACTCTAAGTATATTATTCTGTATAGTCTGGAGCCTTTTCATTTGTTTTTGATTCAAAGGAGTTAGTGCGAATAAACTATAGTCAAATATGGATAATAATTTTGACTTAGCAATTGTAAGTGCAGCACCTGTAGTCAAATTGTGTCTCAATTTCCTAAATACAAATAGTTTGTTATAGAGCTGACTCACTAAGCTATTGAATTGCGGAATCATATTTACGTTTTGGTCAATCACAAGACCCAGGTATACGTATTTCTCTACCTGTTCTATTTCTGTGCCACCCATAAGTATTGAGATCTCATTATTCAGTATCTTTTTCTTGGGCCCAAGTATCATACATTTCGTTTTTTTAACATTTACCAATAACTTATTACATTTACTCCATTTATAGAACCTTTCTAGATCACTATTCATAATTCTTGTACATTCCTCGACGCTATCTCCGCTATAGTAAAATACGGTATCATCAGCATATTGTATGAACCGGCTGTTTAAATTCAGATATTTAAGATCGTTCACATATATTAAATACAGTATAGGTCCTAGGACCGACCCTTGGGGTACGCCATAATCAATGGGTCTCCAATCGGAGACATATTCACCATTTATGACTCGTTGCATTCTGTCTGCAAGGTATGATCTGAACCAACGACAGGCTAACTCGCTCATACCACATTCACGCAGTTTCATATTCAATATTGTGTGGTCTACAGAATTGAATGCCTTAGAGAAGTCTATGTAACAGGCCACAGTAATCTTATTAGAATAGGTTGCTATATTTACATCAGTTAGGAATTCTATCAGTGCCTCCGTGGTGGAATGGCCACTTTGGAAGCCAAATTGTTTTGTACATAGGATATTATTTCTATACAGGTGCGACATTAGCTGCTCAACTACTATCTTTTCTGTAACCTTGCCAGCTACGTGGCAAAGTGAAATGGGCCTCGTGTCTGAGGGAGTAATGGGATTTTTGGTTTTAGGGATTAATTTCACGTTGGCATATTTCCATTCGTCCGGGAAGATTCCTAGTGCAAATGACTTCTTTATAATGTGTAGTAATTGCATTATTAGGATGTTAAATGCATCCTTATAGATCCTGGTGTTCACTTTGGTGCAACCAGAGTTCTTATTTATCCTGATGTCTTTTATAAGATCAACCAGTGGGCCTCTATCGATATGGAATTCCTCCCAGACAAATGGGGTTAATTCTTCAATACCTGTACGATGTACCATGCCTATTTCAGAGTTAATTTTCTTCCCTACATCGCAATAGAATATATTTACACCATCTACCAAATTTAAACCAGTTTGATCCTTCCCATCTATTTGCAGGCTGTTAATGACAGGGGTATTTTTATTCTCTATGTCTTCTACTATCCTCCAAAATTTTTTAGAATCTTTACGATGTGTATACAATAAGTTCTTATAATATTCAGATTTGGCAAGTCTAATACGCCGATTGCATGTGTCCCTCATATTTCTGGCTCTCCTGACATCTAACATATCTTTCGATTTATTCGCTATCTTGTACAGGCGCTCCCTCTCGGTATGCAATTCTTTCAGTTCAGCAGTGTACCATTCTGGTCTTACTGTGACATTTTTAAATACCTTGGTAGGGGCTACTTTATCTGCTGATGTGATAATTTCCTTTTTCATATAGTTCCAACAGATGTTTGGATCTTCAGAATCATACAATACATTCCAACTGGCCTTATTCAGATTATTTTCTAGTTTTTCATAAGAATAATTTCTGTAGTCTCTTCCTTCTAGAGTCCTCTTGACCTTTTTTACCACCACTTTTTTAAATATAGAGTAAATCGGGTTGTGGTCTGACAGCGAATATTGAATAACGCCTGATACAAAGTCAGTTTTACCTCCTATTATAAATAAATCTAGAATCGAGTTCTTGTAAAGACCATACCTAGTAATATCTTTCGTTGCTATAGTAAGGTTCTTAGAGTCAACATAGTTACGTAATGCTTTAGATCTATTGTCACTTACGTTGTTGTCAATATTAAAGTCACCACATATTACTAAATTACCGATAAGATTTGTACCATTATTGAGGGATTTCCTGGCTGTTTCTAGATCGGTCAAGAAGCATGCAATGTTGCCTGCCGGAGGCCTGTACGCAACTAGGAGGTTATATGTTGGTGCTTTTTTACGTTTTATGACTACACTCATAATTTCACTATTAGCGTTAGATATCTGGTTTTCTGCAAAATATGTGTGGCTGTAATCATTCCTAATATAACAACACAGTCCTCCACCTCTACATCCAGTCGTTCTATCTAGACGGATTAAGTTATAGTCTTTGCAACTAATCATACTATCTGGAATCTCTGCTTTAAGCCAGCTCTCCGAGAAGCTAATGACATCTAGGTTGTTCGTCATAATTTCATTCTTAATTGTGTCTATCTTGGGTAATAAAGACCTTATGTTGTAGTGAACCATTTTAACACCCTTAGTCTTTTTTAAATCGTTCCATGATGTGATATTAGTATTAGACATTATACACAGTGGACAGTGTTCGTTATAGGAATTCTATACAAATATTGGTAAATATTACAACCTAGTATGGACACAAGTTCTACAAAAGACAGTCTGCCTAGTATATAAATATAACATACACAGGGGGGCTCGTTGGGATAGAGGTGGGCCCATGTGCATAAGATACCTTCCCTTTTCGCATGGCGAGCCGGGAATAATATATTAGTGTACATATGCACCATGCGCAACATATCAATAATTAAGACAATAACGTCGAGTAAGACACATGTACTTACTATTCTATCGTCATGAGAGCAGTAAATCCTAATATTATCAAGCTGGGAGTACCGGTATAACCTCAGACACGACTTGCGGTTGACATCACCTCTGCACGAATGCCGGCTATAGCAGGCGTTACCGTACACAGGGACAATGACAGAATTAGAAAATGCACAACACTCAGTGTTATATAATTCTAGACTAGGTGCCCTTTTCGCATGGCGAGCCGGGCGCATACCAGATATATATAGCTGTAGAGTACATTTACACTTTATACGGATCAGCTGATTTATTGGGTAAAGGCCGTTATAATAATTAACCGAGGGACAGGACAGACGTTTGATTGCCATACTATTATTAATCACACCAGAGAAAGATATGCAGAACAGAATAACATAAATATCCATTTTCATTTGAATTTTAGTGTGTTCATTATCCCATATAGCATGGTGCGCCGGGTTGTGAAGTTCGTGTAAGTCTTTAAATGATAGCCAGTTTTGTGATATGAATATAACTAAAATATAAGTGTCAAAGCATAGATCTATTTCCAATACGATAACATCCCCTTTTCGCATGGCGAGCTGGGGACTAGAGTCAAGTAGCTTTGAGTATTGGATCATTATGGAATAGAATGACTTGTTTGGCCCATTGTTGTAGCACTATATTATCCAGGTGTACACCATCCGTCAACCTCTGATAGTGGTGTATATACGCCCCCTTACTCCTGGCATGTACCTTGTGAATTAGATTTAGGTGTCTGACATGCCTGTTATGGTTCAGCTCTATAATTCTTTTATTGATACGAATGACTGAGTTATCAACTATATTCTGATATATGGAGGTGCCCTCCAAGTGATTAGCAGTGTTTAAATTAGCACCGATCAAGCTGCCCAGGCCTATATAACAGGAACTGGGCAGGGTTTCCAATTTAAGTAGACACATTTCATACAGCTCTACCATGTAATTGGTGAGCTCTTCTTCATCATAGATCGATAAACTGATCTCCCTCGTCTCCCGATTTTTGGAGCACATATCACAGATGCCCCCAATGAGCATAATCCTATTTGGTCTGTGAACTCGGTATAGTTCAATGCACTTGTCAGTTAGATAGCTAAGCCTGCCTCCACTATAAGGGATGCAAGTTATGTCTTCGCTCATTGGAAGGTATGAGTTCAGTTCTTTTCCCCTGGAGTCAGTAATTATAAGTGACTTGTTGCTAGACATTGCCCAGGCCAAGATAATACGCACTGCTGCTTTCCCTTTCACTGGGGTTGGAGAATGTCGGGGCGTAATGGGATGGACGATTATTGTATTCGTAGAGAATCCTTTGCATTTCCACAGGGTCAGGTGTGTGACGGTGGAAACAGACAGGGCTGTTAACTCTTTTGTTATCCCTTAATCCTTCCTCACTGGAGAGGGTGCGCCCTCTTTTTTCTTGTTGTGTCTGACGGGAGCGGTTTGCTCCTTTACCTTTACCTTTGCCTCTATTACCTCTATTAGCACCCCTTCCTCCACCTCTAGATAAATTCTGGCGCACGTTTGGATTAGCTGCGGGACTTGAGGCCGCATTGTCTATCCTAGTAACATGGGGGGGTGGTCGGGCGTTCAGTCCATCATGGTCCATTTCAGCCATGTTCTCGGTGTGCTCATTCATTGGAGGGGCTTGGTTGTTCCTTTCCTCGGCATTCTCAGTTTGCTCAAGTGGTGGTAATTCATCTTGATCCTCATCGTCCTCTTCATTATCAATCACCTTCTGACGGGGGGATTTGCTAGAAGCTGGATTCCACTGTGCGCCCTGGGCATTGGCTGTAGTTATATCCTTACGCTGGTAACCTATGTCAGAGGTTAGAAACTCTCTGTAGTCCTCGAGAATAGCGCCAATGGCGTTATTCCCTTGGTGTGTTCCTTCAGTTATGAGCTTAGATGCTAACGAAGCCCCACAGGCCCAGTAACCGTCACCCGTCGCCTCATACAGATGCATGTCCCCAGTGTTCAGTAGGATTCTTTTGAGACTAGGGTTTTGCTCAAATTTTGACTCAATTAAAACCCGCATAACTTTGAGCTTGTCTTTGTCCCAGGCGGGGTTTGACTTGGCTGAGTGCGAGAGGCCCTTGGCCGCTTTAGCGTCCCTACTATCATATACGGCTTTTGCAACGTCTGGTCTTCCTAGTGCGTTGGCCCTCGCAAACTGATAGGCTTGCTCAACCGATTGAAAGAGGATACCTTCTATCAACAATTCACATGGAAAAAAATTGGATAGAGCACTAAACTCCGATTGAAAATAGATTTTTCCATCTAGTTGCTTTGTCTTGGCATCGGACAGTCTATAGCCGGGGGGAAGATGTTCGAGCTGATTGTATCTGTAGTTGATACCTTCAATCTTAATCTGGTCCTTATAGATGCCTCCTACCTCCTTATCCCCCTTAGATTTTATGTGTCTACTAACAGTAGTCAACATATCCTTTCTCTCAGCGATCGTGGTGGGGATATCTGCGTTGATGTAAACCCTGTGGTAATCTTCTGAGTCTTTTAACGATCTCCTCTTACTATATGCATAGTTCCTCCTGTCTTCGGACCTGAATTCTACTCGGATTTTTCGGCAGCCAAATTGGAAGGAGTTTATACGTTTGGCAGTTACAATATCATTGGCGGTGAATCGTTGATCCAGTTCCTTCAGTAACGCAAGCACAATGCCGGCAGTATTTTCCTTAGGGGTTTGCTGTACACCAGTGATAATCAGATAGATTCTTCTACGGTCGATTTCCCCCTCCAGAACCATATTCTCAACTTTATGCACATGATTTGACAACTCACGGTATTGCCTGCCCATCTTGGTCATTTCTTCTAGGTTTTCCCTGTCCCTTATGATCAATTCCTCCACTTTCCCTAGAACTAGTTCTAGGTTAGCTTGACTGTATTCCAAGGAGCGCCGAAGCTCTGGAATTGTACATTCCTCGTCTTCTTTTAATGCATAGTCAGCCTTCCGTTTTATCTCGTTGAATCCAAAAGGTCTTACATTTTCCAAGTGACGGGGGAGTTTCTCACGATAAATACTAGGCACTGGGTGTTTATAGAGCTCCACTGCTCTCTCCGCCGATACTGTTTTTTCGTGCCCGAAATACATAGTGATAAGTCAAGCAAAAGTCGGGTAAATACACCAAAATGTCACTAACACAAACCTTGCTTCAATAGATGGTAAATGTCCAACCAAATCAAGCTCACACGGCACGAACACTAGGAGATTTCCAGTATTATTTGAATGAAAATGATTTTCGATGCAGGTGAACGTATAGGATAAACCCTTTGTTTGCGTGTGTTTGAACGTGCAGCAGGGAGAGCCTCCCAAGCACGTCTTGACCCTACGGCTGCGTGACTACTAAGATATAGTGCTTGCCTTTACCAAAGGCAACCCAATGTTCACAATTTGGCACAGGATGATCAGATGATGGAATTTGCCTATTATGGAACATCATTATATGTCATCAATATGCAACAGGCATTTGGTGGAGCAATTGGTAAAAGAATCAGCATCCCTAGTCTTTACTTTCTCATGAACAGTTGCTGCCATGCTTACATAGGTTCATCAAAGAAGGGTTGTGTCACCATATATGTAATTGAAGATGTGTTTTAGGGTCGATCTTGTTTAAAATTCATGCAAACAGTTTCCTTTGTTGGATGGGTCATTTAAAAAGATGGCCCTGTTCCCTAGTTGTCTTATGCATCTGGGACAAAGGCCTAATCATATTGATTGTTATTGTGATTTTAGAAGGGAGCAAATACATTAAAACAGCTCCATTAAGAAGGCTCACATCAATAGATACAGGGGGATCATTCTGCTTTAACATGGGTAGAATATCAAGCAGACGTATTTCATTCTGAAGTAACCTTTGGAGGTTGTTCTAGCTTTTTTTGTCTTGTCAATAAGTAATGGAAGAGATTAAAGGGAAGAGAACTGACCTTTTTATTTAATCAGCTCATAAAAGAATGATGGATGATCGATAATCTTTTTTTTTCTGTACATGATAAGTGTAACTTTATGGGTCCATCCAGATCCCGTTTGTCTTCTCTTGCTTTTACAATCTCTAAGTACAGTCCCTCAAATATTTCTAGGATCTTTTCTTCTCCACAGGTCAGAACCCAGTCAGAATACAGTTCCATGTAAACTTGTCAACAGTATCTATAGAGTGGTAGGCCAAAGGTAATTACTGGTATATGTACATTATTGAGAATTCAGTAGCACAGTGCAGCTCATTCATTCCATGCCATATCATAATAGCAAAAGCTGCTTTTTGTAGAATAGGGGCAAGAGCTGTGTAAGGGTTGTGTGCAGTTGAGCTGATGGATCTGCCAAAAAGGCATGAATTTCTGACTAAGTGGCACCATTTTCAATTCTACCTTTTTTAACAGATGGCTAGAATGCTCCTGGCGGTTTGCCCTTAATCTGTAAAGCCTTCAGAGAACCAGTCTATCTATCACACAAGTATGAAATGGGATATGGTGCAAAGTGTTGTGCTGAAAGGCCAGTTGAAATTGGTCTAAAATATACCATTGCCATTGTGAGAAAGGGGGCAAGCATAAACAGCATACATGTGCTGTAGTCCATAATGAATATGTCATGTATACATTTTTTCATTGAAGAATACAATCTGATACTTTTCTAAATGGTATAGTTGTGGTCTTTGACCCTGGAAACCTATGTTTTGACACCAAGATCATGAGCCTATGTTGTCTGGAAGCTGAGATATTTGAATATATAGGTTTTTACATGATGGCGTCCTTCAAATTCCAAGATGGCAGCCATAATGTATTTTTTTTAAAATGCTTCTGTCAAAAATTGAAAGCTAAGGAAATGAATAGCATATGGACCAAATTTGGTGATTTTATTCCAAACATCCACACCCATCTCAAATCTGGCCTTAAGCTGCCTGACTATAAGTGCTAGTATTGAATCTAGATTTTTTTCAAAGAAATTGATAAGAATTAGAGTTTTTCATTGAATGACTGTCAAATTATACCAAATGATAGCTCTTTTTACACTCTACAAGACATTTAATATTGACTTAGTTGTCAGATATAATGCTTTTGAGTTAGTAGTGGCTGTTTGGGGGTTTATGCCAATTAAACGCGAATTTCACAAAAATGATAAATATTTGAAAAATCATAGAAAATCACCTAATTATGCTATTGCATCATATGATACATATTTGAAAAGGTCTTTTTATGTACTTTAATTAATCTAATATACACAAATCTGTATTTCAAATAATAAATATGTCAGGGTGCATAATGTGAAAAAATGGGTACAAAGTGCCCCCTGGTGGCATGTAAAAGTTTGAAAAAAAAATGGCACCCATGATTTCCTAAACCCTTGTACCATGACGGAATTTTCTGTGCAATAAAATCAATTTCAGCATTGAATTCCCACGGGATTACATTTCGAACCCCACTATTATTAAACATAGTAGTTATTGTATATAAACAGAATACAACTCAAAGTTGATCAGTTCAAGGTTGTTAGTTGGACTTGAAAAAATCCAGATAAACCAACAACTCAGATCACCTTGGAGTTGTAATCTGTTTAAATATTAGACATATAATATTAGACCAGTAGTTACATAAAGCCTACATTTAACTCACTAGTTGGATAAAGCCTATATTTATTCCACTAGTTGGATAAAGCCTATATTTATTCCACTAATTGGATAAAGCCTATATTTATTCCACTAGTTGGATGAAGCCTATATTTATTCCACTAGTTGGATAAAGCCTATATTTATTCCACTAGTTGGATAAAGGCTACATTTATTCCACTAGTTGGATAAAGGCTACAATTAACTCACTAGTTGGATAAAGGCTATATTTATTCCACTAGTTGGATAAAGCCTATATTTATTCCACGAATTGGATAAAGCCTATATTTATTCCACTAATTAGATAAAGCCTATATTTATTCTACAAGTTGGATAAAGCCTATATTTATTCCACTAGTTGGATAAAGCCTATATTTATTCCATTAGTTGGATAAAGCCTATAATTATTCCACAAGTTGGATAAAGCCTATATTTATTCCACAAGTTGGATAAAGCCTATATTTATTCCACTAGTTGGATAAAGCCTATATTTATTCCACTAATTGGATAAAGGCTATATTTATTCCACTAATTGGATAAAGCCTATATTTATTCCACTAATTGGATAAAGCCTATATTTATTCCACTAATTGGATAAAGACTATATTTATTCTACAAGTTGGATAAAGGCTATATTTATTCCACTAGTTGGATAAAGCCTATATTTATTCCACTAATTGGATAAAGCCTATATTTATTCCACTAATTGGATAAAGGCTATATTTATTCCACTAATTGGATAAAGGCTATATTTATTCCACTAATTGGATAAAGCCTATATTTATTCCACTAATTGGATAAAGGCTATATTTATTCCACAAGTTGGATAAAGCCTATATTTATTCCACTAATTGGATAAAGGCTATATTTATTCCACTAGTTGGATAAAGCCTATATTTATTCCACTAATTGGATAAAGCCTATATTTATTCCACTAATTGGATAAAGCCTATATTTATTCCACTAATTGGATAAAGGCTATATTTATTCCACAAGTTGGATAAAGGCTATATTTATTCCACTAATTGGATAAAGGCTATATTTATTCCACTAGTTGGATAAAGCCTATATTTATTCCACTAATTGGATAAAGCCTATATTTATTCCACTAATTGGATAAAGCCTATATTTATTCCACTAATTGGATAAAGGCTATATTTATTCCACAAGTTGGATAAAGGCTATATTTATTCCACTAATTGGATAAAGGCTATATTTATTCCACTAGTTGGATAAAGCCTATATTTATTCCACTAATTGGATAAAGCATCTATTTATTCCACTAGTTGGATAAAGCCTATATTTATTCCACTAGTTGGATAAAGCCCATTGGGAAACACATGTATTTTTTCCTCTCCAAAACAAACCAATATAAAACCACATGCACTGAAGTAAACAAGAGATAAATAAAAAATTCACCGCAAGAGGTGGTCTGTCGGTCGGTGTTACCCCGTCTTGGAGTTGCTTGTCATAGAAGAGTTTATTGGGGATTGCGCTGATGAGTGGATGACATCTGTACTGGGTACGCAGCATGACAGCAGGGTGACCCTGTGCATTATAATGAGAAAATAGGAGCAAGCGAGGGAAATATTAGATTCATATTGCCTATATGTTTACATAGTTAGATGCTTAATGGAAGCCCAGGAGGAGCCGTTTCCAGACAGGACCATCCAATTTCTATATATATTGTAAAGAATGGGCATCTTTGGATCCCAGACCCGACCTATTTAGCCCTGATCATGGTCAGGGCACGCACGCCACACGTGGCCTGGCCAGGAGGGAGGGGGAGATGAGCCACTCAGGGCTCACCCCACCTCCCCCAGCCCGACCTAATTACTTATACACTGCTCTGGGGTATCAAGAGGGGGGAAGGGCTAAGAGGGAGGGGGGGGGCTGGCACGAGCCATGGGATCCATGAGTAAGGGGTGGGAGGGGGAAGGCTGAGGAGAGGGATCCGACCTGCATGCATTCCATATATGGTCTCTGCCTGGGGAGCAGAGGTCGGCGTGTGGGCAAGGAAGATTCTCTCTCCCTCAACCAATTAGAGGGAAGGGGAAGAGCTAGTGGAATATTTCCTGGGTTTGATTGTATGAATAATTCATGATTGTGGAGTATAAAATAAAGTGACCACTCGGACCTAGGTACTCTGTTACTCGCTGAGTCACCACCGCCTAGGCCGAATCCAGACGAACTACAACCTCGGACTTCTTGTCTCACTTCTTCATCTTACTGAACCTATGGGCTAAAAACCCTTAGTCTTCTTTACACTGGCGACCACGATGGGACTTGTTGCTAGGTTGAGCAACAACCCAATCTTCTGACTGGAAGTGAGACATAGCCTAGGAGAGGCAGGATGAGCTGGAAGAGTAGGTGAGTGGAACTCTAAAAACTCTGATTGAGCTTATAAATTGTATTTATGGGATGTATGGAGGGTGGATCTGGGCCACTGTATAGGGTTGGGAGAATGATCACACTCAAACACTCATAATACAAGGAGAGTGGGTGAGCAATGTTCGGGGTAAAAACTTTGCTAGGTTCTGGGTTCTGTTGGTTATAACTCTGTACCTTGTGCCATCTAGTTTTTTTTTCTTTACTCTCACTCTCTCAACAAAGTGTAAAACATGGCGGACATCAATTGGGATCTCAATGCCGCGGACTTGGCCATGCTTGACGAGGGTCAAAGGAGGGCCAGGTTTGCAGCTATTAAGGAGGTCAGAAGGCGCATGGAACGCCATGGCGCCATGCTAGGAGTAAATGATGGGTCCAATAAGGACACTTTGAGAGAGTGGCTAGATGGAATAAGCAGGGCAAAAGCCTACTGTGTAGCGAATGATACGCTCACTCTAGAGCTTTTGGGAACTCTTGCCAGCGGGCCTCTAGCGAGGTGCGTGGCAGGATTCCTACAGGTACCGGCCAATAGGACATGGGATCTGGCGAGGGCTGAGATTTTCCGCCTCTTCATGAATGAAGAGGAGGAACAGCAGCTGCGAGCAAGGCTCACCGATCTCTATCAGCTCCCATATGAGGATGCAAAACAATACGGACGCAAGTTCCAACTAGCGTCTCAGAGGGCTTACAGCGTGGATAACCTGGACCACGAGATAGTCCAAGAGACGTTGGTCAGGAATTTTGTGTTGGGACTCAGGGATGAGCAAATACGTCATGACGTATTTGCTGCTCGCCCTGATACCCTGGCTGAGGCAATAAGACAAGCCTCAGCTGCGGCTCACACATTCGCTCTGGCAGGACAACCTACCAGAGGGGATAGGAAGGATGAACCAATGGAAATTGGGGCTATCCTCCCTAAGAAAATGGCCCCCTCTGGGCCAAATCCCACAGATGCTTCAGATTGGAAGCTGATAGCTGATTTGGAGTCTAAGGTGAATTACCTTACGAAATTAGTAGAGAGGATGGAGACGGGGAAACCATCCAACCCCACAGTGATCGTTCCCCAATCAGGTGCAGCACCCCAGTACCCCTTTCAGACACCCATGTTGCCTATGTATCCCCCATATTTCAACACGTCCTATCCCCCACCCCCGATCGCCAGTTCTCAGGTAGTAAATCACCCAGGGAAAGGGAAGGGGAAGGGAAATGATAATCCAGGACCGGAAAAAAATAAGCAGGGAGGAGGGAAGAGGTTTAGGGGTAAAAATGTCTGTTATGAGTGTGGGGAGGAGGGACACTTCGCAAGAGAATGTTCCCACCGCTATGCACATGTACAGGCTGCAGTGGTGGCAGCCATGCAGATGGCCTCTACCACTCAAAAGCCAGCCAAATATGTTAACCAGGGGGAATAGAAACGCCGGATGAGAGGTTCTGCCTCTCCATCTCAGTGGCGGGGATGGAGATGCGTGCCCTCATTGATACCGGCGCATCAAGGAGTCTAATGCGGGAGGATGTATGGAGAGCCTTTTGCAAAACCCATCATCGGCCTCTCGTATTGACAAAGGGGGAATCTCTTAAATCACTCTCTGGTCATGATCTTAAAACTGAAGGGCAGGCGATAGTTAACTTGGGGGGTAGCTCATTTCCAGTTTACATTGTAAGAAAACTTCACCATGAACTGCTTCTGGGGGATGATGCCTTATTTATATTAGATGCCCAAATTAGCTTCAGAAAAAGAAAGGTAATTTTGGAAGGAAAAAGTTACAGAAGGCAACAAGTGGGTAGTGCAGATCAAGAATTCGCCTCTATCCACACAGAGGCAGAAGCATGGGAAGAAAAATACCCCGCTGTTTTTGGCATAGGAAAGCAGGGAAAATTAGGTACCTTTAAAGATGTGAAAATGCACATAGATACTGGAAATGCGCGCCCAATTAATCAACGCCCCTATCGTTTGCCCCTGGCCAAGAGAAAACTTGTAGATAAAGAATTAGATGAAATGCTGGAGCTGGGAGTAATAGAACCCAGCAGCTCAGCATGGGGAAGCCCGATATTGTTGGTCCCAAAGAAAGATGGGAGCAATAGACCTTGTGTCGATTTCAGAAAACTAAACTCTGTAAGCAAAAAGGATGCTCATCCACTTCCAAATATTCAAGATATTTTTGACAGTTTAGCAGGATCAACTGTCTTTTCCACCATCGACCTAAAAAGCGGCTACTGGCAAGTAGAGATGGACCCGGATAGCATGGAAAAGACAGCGTTTGTGTGTCATAGGGGCCTATTTCAATTCCGTAGGATGCCTTTTGGACTCACTAACGCACCAGCCGTCTTTCAACGGGCCATGAACAAAATGTTTTCGGAATTTATTGGCAAATTTTGCATGACTTTCATAGATGATATTGTAATCTATTCCAAATCTGAAGAGGAGCATGATCACCATTTGGCTCTGGTGTTTGATAAATTAGAAGAATACGGAATTACAGTCAAAAAGAGTAAATGTATTTTCAAACAAGAGAAGGTAGATCTCCTCGGCTACCAAGTTTCAAAAGATGGAATTAATTCCCACCCAGATAAATGTAGTGCTATCAGGGATATGCTACCTCCAGAGGATGTGAGCGGAATTCGCTCCTTCCTAGGAATGACTGGGTATTACCGTCAATGTATCCCAGATTATGCTAAGGTAGCTCATCCTTTGGTCAAACTTACCAAAAAGTATGCCAGGTTCGAATGGTTGGAAGAGCAGCAAAGCTCATTTGAAACTCTGAAGGAATTACTAACTTCAGATAGAGTAATGGCGCACCCCCAGTTGGATAAGCCTTATCGTCTCTATAGCGATGCGTGTGATTACGCAATAGGGGCCATATTGGTCCAGTCTGATAGTGAAGGCATAGAGAGGCCAGTTCAGTATATCTCTAAACAACTCTCTGGGCCACAACTCAATTGGGCTACGATTGAAAAGGAAGCTTATGCAATCGTGTATGCCTTAAACAAGCTCAGACCTTATCTACAGGGTAGCGAATTCAAAATTTACACTGACCACAAGCCTTTAAAGTCTCTGTTTGTGGGAGAAGTTAAAAACACCAAAATTCAAAGATGGGCTGTATTAATAGCAGAGTTTGGGGCTCCCATTGAATATAGGAAAGGGGCAAACAATATCCGGGCAGACATGCTTTCTCGAATAAAAACAAACCCCAAGAAGGAAGGGCCGACTCTCAGTTCTCTTGAAGTCTGTGCCTTGGAGGAGATAGATGAAATTCCTTGGGAATTTGATAAACTCGAGAAAGACAAAATACGTTTAGAACAGAGGGAGTTGGAACAATTTCAACAGGGGATGGAGGATGAGGGGGATTACACCATAATTGATGGCATGCTGTTTACTCTCACCCCTCCCCCAGGCAAGCCAGCCTACCCCCGCCTGGTCCTGCCACCCTCAGCTAGGCATAGAGTAGTGAGGCGCGCCCACACTGAAGTAGGCCACCAGGGCATGAGGAAGACCCTAGATAGGATCCAAGAGGCTTATAAATGGCCCACCATGAGAAGAGATACCTATAATGTCTTAATCCGATGCGCTAGGTGTGCTGTAAACAGAGTGGGTAGGGCGCGTGTACCTCCTACTGCGATGCCAATAGCAAAATATCCTGGTCAGATACTGGGAATGGATCTCTGTGGTCCCTTCCCAGTCTCTGATAAAGGTAATAGATACATCTTGACTGTAATAGATCACGCAACTGGCTGGGTAGAAGTCAAACCCATACCCTCCAAAGCAGCTAAAAACATTGCTGATTATCTGGCTAATGAATATGTCCCTAGGTATGGCCCCCCAGAGGTGCTCATCACCGACCGGGGACTTGAATTTATGAACCAGCAAGTGGAAGGGTACCTTAAATCCATAGGCACTGAAGTAAGGCATTCTACAGCTTTTCACCCCCAGACAAACGGTAAAATCGAAAGATTTAACAAAACTTTTAAAAATATACTAAGAAAATTCATCAATGCAAGACCAGCAGAGTGGGAGAGCCATTTAGGTCCAACCCTCTGGGCACATAGAGTCTCCACTTCTTGTGTAACTGGTTTTACACCATATTTTTTAACTTTTGGCACCAATCCAAGATATCCCTTTTCTAAAATATTCCCCACTCCAGAGGGAACAGAAGATGCCGTACTCAGTGAGCGCCTACAGGCCTTAACAGATGCGTTCAGAGAAGCTGCTGAGCGCACTGAGGCCAGTAGAGTGGCTAACTATGAGAGATTAAGGGCCAGAGCAAATGCAAAGGATCTAAAAATAGGGGATCATGTGGTGGTGCTATCAGGCACCAGCGCTCCATTAGATCCCAAGTGGGATCATGGTTATGTAATAACGGGGATAAGGGGTACCACCCTAACTATGAGGGGACCCCAGGGTGAACGCAGGCGTATAAATAGGGATAGGGTAAAAATGGTATCTGGGGAAATAGAATGGGATATACTGAGAACTAGGCAACCGAGGGCGGGTCAAGGAAAGAGAAATAAGGCTCGGAGACAAGCCCAAAAAGCTCAACAAGTTCATGTTCCACCACCTCCCCCACCCCAGCCTAGGGCAGTGCCCGACACTGTTTATTTACCCATACCAAACATGCCTCCTCCAATTCAGATAGAACAGGAAGACCAAGCGAGAGCAGAGCAACCAGAGGACGAGCACATGCATGTGGAGGACGAGGACCAAGTGCCACGCCCACCTCAACCACAACAAGTGCCACGCCCACCCCAGCAGCGACCGCCGAGGGAGAAGGTGCTAGTACTAGCTTCACCTAAGCCAGTTACATTGCGCCGACCCCTGCCACCAGCCGTTGCTGTGGAGACTGCTCCCCCGCGCACACCACCACCAGGTCCTGTTACAAGGTCAAGGGCAAAAAGAGGGAGGATAGAGACCCCAACCAAGTGCCCTAAACCCAAGGCTTTGACCACCACCTCTGAATGCACTGAAAAGAGGATCAAAGTGTTCCACCCTCTAGGCTCTACTAAGAGGGAAAGGCCTGACTCCTCACCAAACCCAGCCACGCCCACTTCGCCCGTGCAGAGGCCGAGGAAGCTGCCCTGTATACCCCCACCATCGCCACCACCATCACCACCACCTACACCCCCACCCCCACCGTCACCCCCACCACAGCCCCAACCATGGGAGTTCGACCCAGGGGCACCACCAGTGACGGACTTCTCTCAACCTACACCTTCCAGTCCCTCCTCATAATCACCCTGGCTATGATGGCTAATGGCGATTTGTTTGAGGAGGAAGGGGTGTTGGTGTATGAGGAAGGGGAGGTCAGAGCCCTGACCGCGACTTGGACAACAGTGATCGTTCTACACCCCCCCACGCCCCCTCCTGTCAGTGCTTGGGTCTCCGTCCTAAGAAGGCGAATTGGAGAACTCAGACAGGCGGAGGTTGTGGGAGACGGAGATGTCAGTGCCTGGGAGGAGCACATGGGTTTCCTCCAGGCAGAGATTCCAACACCAGTCCAACAAGACACCCGAAGGAAGAGAGGCCTATTCAATTTTGTGGGCTCGCTAAGCTGTGCCTTGTTTGGCACCGCTACTGTAGGACAGGTGAACGAATTAAGGTCTGCAGTACAAGAAGCTCAGGCTAGCGAGAGCGCATTGGCCCATTGTCAGGAAGAAATGGTGTCGGTGTTGAACCAGACAAGGCTCTACATGACAGAGAACCGCTTGGACATCGCGCAGCTCCAAGCTGCAGCAAGTAACATCTCCCGCCAAGTGACAGACATTCTAACACAGTTAAATGGTTTCAGTAAAGATATTCACAGAATTCATATGAAAAGGGAAGTGGATATTCTATTGCAGCGAGTGAGTAGGGCGGTGGAAAATTACCACCGTCAAAACGAATTATTTTATCGCCAGCGCATTCAGCTGGAAAGGGGATTCTTAACAGACCAGATTTTACCACTGGCCTACTTATCAGAAATATTGTCTAAATTACAAGAAGGGAAACATTACACCCCACAAGATAACCGCTGGTATTATAGACACCTGAACGTTCGACTATTATTAGACGGCGAACAGGAGCTAATATACCAGACAGTAATTCCGGC
Source organism: Sthenelais limicola (assembly GCA_942159475.1). Lineage (NCBI taxonomy): Eukaryota > Metazoa > Annelida > Polychaeta > Phyllodocida > Sigalionidae > Sthenelais > Sthenelais limicola. The sequence goes on from OW804095.1 coordinate 147,640,804, forward strand.
AGTTTCAGGCACTCAATTTTTACACTATAGATTAAAGTATTTTCCGGTCCCATATGGTGCTGACCACCTGAGAAAGTTGGTAGGAGAAGAGGAGGTGGCCCTGGATAGCATATCCAGCGCGTCGTTTCTTCCTCAGCATTGTATCGGGTTTGAACCCCAGATTTGCTCAGCTGCAATAGAGCATCTAACCCCGACCTGCGAAACAAATATTATTTTAGGTAAAAAGCCAGACCTTTGTAAGGCGCAGATTGTAAAAAGAAATAACTTAACAAACCAAGTGTTTAGAGAGGGAGAGTCCATTTCTTCTGTAATTCTGGCTATTTATGAACCTCTGGAAACAATCTTGAGGTGCCCTGGGCAAAAACCAGTGATACAAACGTATCATCGGCATGCCAGGGTGATTTTAGAAGGCGGTTGTCTCCTGGTCGGAAAGGATTGGCGTGTGAGTAGCATCCAACGCCATGAGTCCCATATAACCCTCCCCATCCCCAAGATTATGCCCCTCCCCGGGTTTAATCTGACTTATGGCAAATTATCCCTTTACCCCCATTTAGATCAGCAATTGACTTTCCTGCCAAGAGCTGAAATACCCTTACTAGCCCTGACAGATTTTCCTAAACCCATTTCCCCCCTGATTTCCTCCACCCCTTGGTCCGAAAGTTCTATCTGGGGTATAGCCACTCTCATCCCCACTCTCCTAGGAGTCATGACCCTGGGAATAATCTACCTCCGCCGAAAGGGGCTCGCCCCAAGAGGCAAAGTCAACCTTTTGTGTTGTCTGAGAAACCTTAAGCCCCGAGAGAATATCCCAATAGGACCCCCAACCCACCACCCTGTAGCCCTAGCCCTCCAAGACCTAGATCGAGAGGAGGGAGAGGCCACTCCAGGCGCTAGGACTGGCTCTCGTTCCCTCGAGCATATCCCTGCCCCCTCCCCCGCCTCACCATATTACGCTGCCAATTTCGGACTGACCAGGATGAAATAATTAGTCTACCAATGTTTATTGGGTTTCTCTGGGGTAACAAACACTTTTTGAACTTGTCTGTAACTTACTCTTGTTTAATATTTACTATTAATTTTTGTTCTGTCCTCTTCTCGGGTGCGAGGGAGATCACAGAACACAGAGTAGTATACCTGGGTGAAATCCATTTTCTCTCTCGGGAGGAAATGGTGGAATCCGTGAACAAGGATCCAGCCCAAATAGGTATTTTTATTTCAACTCTCATTGTGAGAAGTTGTTTTTACACAAACAGAATCGGTCGAGACAGAGGAGCCTGAGAGGAAGCACCATGGAATCGAAGCCCTCACCTTGTCTCCGACCATTCTGCTTTGAAGAGATATTTTTCCAAATAATAAGAGTTTATACGTGATGCTACAGTAAAGTCGACATGTGTTCTGTAGCGTTTGAGGTTAAAAATGGAAATATTGTAGTGTTGACTACCCAACCGCTCTCACTCTCCATGGCCAAAGGAGGAGAGAGAAAGAGACGGGCGTCCTGTCGGTCAGCGACGAGGTCCAGCGGGGGCCTCGGCTGACCGGCCGGGCAGAGGAGACGGCGGTGACGACCGTATTGAAGAACTTTGTGAGTACTAGCTCAGTACAAAGGAAGACATTTAACAGTGTTCGGGAGCACACTTAAAAACACAGAGACTTCTCTTACATAATATTCGACTAAAAGACTTTTTAGTGCAGGGTGATGGCCTCTGATATAAATGAACACTCCTTTTAATAGAGCCACTCCCTTTGGAAACTTTCTATCTTGACCCGTTAGGTCTACAGATATAATAATTTATAATACTTTTACTTTACCCTTTTCTATGATTTTGTGTGTGTAAATTATGTAACCTTATTTCTATTTCTCTTGTCTGGTTGGACTGGGTTGATCAGTGGCTAAATATTTTGTTCGAAAGAAAGCTTTCAACAAAAATAAAATATGGGACGAATGTAAAGAATGGGCATCTTTGGATCCCAGACCCGACCTATTTAGCCCTGATCATGGTCAGGGCACGCACGCCACACGTGGCCTGGCCAGGAGGGAGGGGGAGATGAGCCACTCAGGGCTCACCCCACCTCCCCCAGCCCGACCTAATTACTTATACACTGCTCTGGGGTATCAAGAGGGGGGAAGGGCTAAGAGGGAGGGGGGGGGCTGGCACGAGCCATGGGATCCATGAGTAAGGGGTGGGAGGGGGAAGGCTGAGGAGAGGGATCCGACCTGCATGCATTCCATATATGGTCTCTGCCTGGGGAGCAGAGGTCGGCGTGTGGGCAAGGAAGATTCTCTCTCCCTCAACCAATTAGAGGGAAGGGGAAGAGCTAGTGGAATATTTCCTGGGTTTGATTGTATGAATAATTCATGATTGTGGAGTATAAAATAAAGTGACCACTCGGACCTAGGTACTCTGTTACTCGCTGAGTCACCACCGCCTAGGCCGAATCCAGACGAACTACAACCTCGGACTTCTTGTCTCACTTCTTCATCTTACTGAACCTATGGGCTAAAAACCCTTAGTCTTCTTTACAATATATTGGTAAGATTGTATATACATGTATATATATATGTCTAAGACTTAATGAGATATGGGCTAATTCTTCAACAGGCAAGATATGGGTTCATTCTTTTGTCAATTAACAAGAACAATAAGACTAGAATAAAGTATAGCAAATTATAAGGGTAAATCTTCTGCATATTAATGCAGAAGATTTACGCTTATAATTTGCTATACTTTATTCTAGTCTTATAAGTGGCCATGACAAAATAACAATAGCAACCACAGAGCATGTCTGACCATCTTCCAGCATGACTGTACATTCACTCTACATGCGGGGAGTGAATATATCCCACAAAAAAGAAAAAGATAAGATAATTCTTTATTTGCCATAGAGTATTTGACAAAAAGGTTACGTTCTTCTCAAGTGGAGGTCTTCCCGAACATGCCTTTCTTCATTACCTTTTTTCTTGGTTACATTTTGGTTACATTTTGACTAAGCTAGCTACATTCATATTGAACACTATAAATATTAAACAGTAATCAGAAAACAATTAGTTAATTAATTCATTCGAAAAAATCAATCAATGAAGAAACTAAGGTACATACCATGAGTAGGAGTCTATCAAACAGGGTCTGTTCCAGGCCCTGTCTATGCGCCGCCTCAGAGCCCTGAATGGTGGGATCTAGTTGCTGAAACAAGCAATAGCATGTGGGCCATTTTGAATTTAGATTCGGATGGAACCATGGGAGTTGTGTGGTGAATAACATTTATATATGAGTGATTACAGAAATGTATGAATCTTTAAAAGTAATGTAATCTATTACGTTAAATAGATTCATATTATGTCTATGGGGTTTTATCATGCATCTTGTTGTTGTTGTTGTTGTTGTTGTTGTTGTTGTTGTTGTTGTAGTAACGTTTTTATTGCTTTGTTTGTTTTTTTTAAACATTTTTATTAGGAAGATTTCCTCAATGTGGTAGGTCTCATCTCCTACAAAAGGTATATACATATTTTAAGTTTAACTGCAATCGAATAATATTATGACAGAAAATTCATATTACACATTACATACAATCCATAGCTTACATACAATTCATATCTACTAAATCACCATTCGAAATTAGTACAGTCATATAGGTGATAAGTTTTTGAGCGGTTTACAAAGAGTTTATAATACTCTTTACTTAAACTCAGACAACAGTTTACAAGCTTCATGACGTAAATGTCACGACACAAATTATTTTTTTTAGGTATAGGCCCAATAGTTAAAAACCAAAGATCAGTATTACACGTTTTCGCTGGGATAAAAAGAATTCGTCATCAATTTTCACCGATTTTTGAGACAGTCATAGTAGTTACCACTACTTGTTTCTACTCTTTCCTGTGTAACAGGAACAAGACATACTTATTCTCATTTATAACATCCATATATCATCGGCCTTCAGATGAGTTTTTAGGGCCGGCCACGATGTTAGGTACATCAGCTTGTAACATCAGCTTAGACTGAACATATTAATTGTTACAAATGTTTCAGCTGAAGAAAAATCCAAAAATAAAGCTATTCATGTAATAAAAATTAATCTGTGATTTTGATTCTGATTCGGCATAAAGTATCTAAAAGCTAATAGTGCGTGTCAGTCTCATGGAGGTATTGAGTAATTTAAAGTAATTGAGTCGCACACTTGTACTTGCGCATGTGTTGAATGGAAATAATCCCCAGGGACTAAATATTCACTCTTAACATGACCATTATAGGTTTAAAGTGGCTAAGGTCACTATTTGAGTATATGTCATTTAGAAATATGTTTGTAGTTTTCGATTACCTGCACAAGTAAGAACATTTGTGTGGAATACCAACTCTATATATTCCTTAGATTAATTGATATTTGTTAACGAAGAATGTGGCAGAGATTCCATTGAGGAATTCAAATCTGAGAGAGAAGTAACTTGACCATAAGGTGCTGCCCTCAGTGCATGGTGAAGTAGGAGCGGGGCAGGAGTTACATAGTGACATATCTACCCTGTTCCATCCAGCTGGTATCACTTAACTCATTAAGATAAGAGGCGTCGGGGACCTTCCCTAACTGTCTGGCAGTTGGGTAGGGTGACTCCAGCACCCTACGAAATTGGAGTTTTAAACTCTTAAATACACACAATATATGTAATTCCTACATTAATGCTCCCGGGTATACATATACAAATATACTAATCTAGAACATAGTTGAAATTCAGGCAAACTTTCCCCAAATCGGGAGCTCAGTGGCATGTGTCACTTTAAAGGTCCTGGAGGTCATAACTAAAATGTTTGGGTGCTATTAATGGATATCTGGTCGTCAGAATTGTACTCTTGGAGTGATGAAATAATATTTCTATAAATTAGTATTGTGAGAATATTCACCAATATAATGTAAATCATCATGTACTGAGATAAAGTGTGAACTGTACATAATGTCGTGATGAATAAAGCATTTAAAAACAAAAAACAAATAGAGAATAGTTATATCTGCAATGCTAAGCCTATGGGAGTTACAAAGCGTCAACAATCTGGTGCAGTGACATGCCTCTCAAAGTCAGTCATGGGCTACTTAGCCTCCCTATAGAACAAGTTGCTCATATTGAGTACAATATGTATACTTTTATTACCTCCCCGCCTATATTGTATACTTCATACAACATGGATATATATCAATAAAGTAAAAGAAGGAGCAATAAACTGACGCAAAGGTATGTTGCTGTGTATTTTTTTATGTAGACAGCAACTTATGTACCCCTTGTCTAAATTCATAAAATAAAGTTTTGGTACAAAAAAAAAAAAAAAAAAAAAGGAGCAACAAAAATAATACACCTCTCTACTCTCACTGTCCTTCCTGCCCATTATAGATTATATCCTACAATAAACATACATATCGAAAAAAAATTTACAAAATTACAAAAAAATATTTTCGAAATAAATACAGCAATATTTGGGTACTAACTTTGGGGTCGCCCACGAGGACCAGTTTCTGGCAGCCAAATCTGGCTATGGGCAGGAGCGACATGGGCTCTGTCATTTGGCTACATTCATCCAGCAGCACCACCTAGCGGAGAAATGTCAAACTACAACACGAGCAAGCCAATCAGAAACAAGTACAAGAGCTGCAGGGGTCTCATCCTGACAGGGAGCTCTCAAACATGACTCAGCGAATTTATATGAGGACTGACATGTATATAAATAGACAACCATGCGTAGAAAACAGGGTTTTCTACAGTATATTCTAGTGGAATTCGATATATGTGTAATGTGGACTAAATTGATATAGTATTGCCACTATTAGCTAATTATTAAAGAATTATCAATTTCAAATTCAGTATAAGTGAACAACAATTTAAAATCCAATCCAATCAGAGTTTGTATAATGAAAGGATTGTATACATGTTAAGAACATGGTCCTACCATGTTACTGTATAATTGTTGATGATGTTATTCATGTTCAAGGATAAGCTAAATGTGATAAGATAGTTAAATAGATAAACTATAACTTGTAAACTATAAGGATTGTCATGATGTTGGACAACGCGTTGGTGTTTGTTTTTATACATCTATCTTATCGATAATATGGTTTTACATTGTTTTTATATAATCATATATACTATTATTATTATTTATGTGAACAACATCCTCACTAAAATTCTGAGAATTGTAATAAATTATGGAATACATTAGGAAATCAGCAAACTCTGAGATTAATGTACTTGTACACAATGCCTTTGTCTGAATAAGAAAAATTTAAATACAAATACAGATAGATAGATAGATGGATAGATAGACACGCATGCAAATCCCCTTTTGATGGGAAAATTATTTCTGTATTCACCTCATGTGGTCAAAAAATGTACAATCAGCAGCTCTACATATTTTGTAAATTGTGCTAAATTAGGCTGAAAAATGGTAACTACTAGGTATATCTGAGTATGTTTGGTATTGCGTTGATTCTAAATGTCTGTTTTGTTATGTAGTATATTTTGAACCTCATTTTTGTCTTAAGTTGGGATTATTTGAGATGATTGGTGCAGGAAAATTGTACATTTTCAGGCGACTTCATCCATTTTCACCATGAAGTAGTAAGACGAGACAACAGGTCCACTCACTATGGATGCTACCATGCAACTGGACGTTAGGAACGTCTTCAGCCGAGAGGTAACCAACACCTCACGGAGCTCTTAACGACGTTGATATGACGTCATAAGAGGTGCACTTGTTACCTGGATATATTGTCCAGGAGAGTATGTGGCACCAGTTGGGCGCCATGGGCGCTTTTTTTTTCGGCATTCGCTGCCTACTTGCGGTTCATCTAATTTGTGTATGTTCGTTTCAGGTAATTGTTTAATTTTATACTTCCAAAAAGGCCGGAAGTGTATTTCTTTTTATCATTAGGTTCCAATAATTGTTTGGCTGGGTATTAAAAGTGGAGAAATATTCTATTTATTTGTGTTGCAGAAATTATTGTAATTAACTTTGGCATGGAGTAGGTGGTTATGATATACTATTGCATGGTTTATTACATTCATACTTGGTCGTTTTTTATATTGCTGTTCTCTTTTGTGTTGATTTACGGGTGACAGTGTGGAGTGAAATATGATACTAAAGTTTTTAACCAATATCGTTTGGACAAATTATACCTTGTTTCCACTAGGGTTATGTTGGCTTGGCCTTAGTTAGGGCTAATATGTCATATTGTACCTTCTTCTGTGCCTGTTTCTTGCTTTTATGTGTTTTTAGGAAGTGTTTAGAAGAAACGTTGATACTGATGGCAAGCAGTCGATGGCGGACGCTGCAGGGTGTTCGCCCTTTCCTGTCGCCCGACTTCCGTCAGGTGGCGTGTGTGTTTTACTGTTACATAATAGTGCGCTATATTGCCTTGGGTTACAACGCATGTGTTCACAGCTGACTACAGACGTACCTGGAATTCTGCCATAGTACTTATTCTTCCATTTCCAACGTAAGTTATAGTTACATATGAAGACGCTTATTGTATCTGTTTGTTAGGTGACAGTGTATGTTAGTAATGACAAGCGTTAGGTTAAATGTTGTCGTAGTTTCTTTCACACGCATCGGATCAAGCCGTGTGGTACGCCATTGGCCTCCACTTTATCTGAGGCTCTGGTTCCATCTAGAACGGCAACAGTAATACAATCGAAACTTTGACTCAACTATTTGTCAAACATCGTTTGTAAAGATACCATTTACATACCAGTAATTATTGGCTGCCCATATTTGGAACAGTGATGTAAATTTGGTAATATGATCATACACCTACGGCTACAGCCGAACGTGATGCACGTGTGGCGAGTACATTAATCATTAACGCAATCGACATTCCTTCTAGTCCTTGTGGAAATTCTTAGACGATCAAAGACAGCCATATTACGATTTAGTTGGCATTTTTACGTTACCTGTGCCATCGTCCTTGCAAGGGCGCACATTAATTAAACAGTCACGTCGACACTAATGAACCTGTTCAGCTGTCAATCGGATAACTTATTCCTTGTGGCATGCCTGGAAGTCTTAACTCGTTTGAGACCCTTCTGTGGTTCCATTGTAATCTTATTATTTCGGGGCCGTAAAATGAAATTAATAACAGTAATCCTCTGTTGTGTTTCTTTGTATTTTTAAATAGGGAACGTCACGTAAATAATTTCCTTATGGGCTTGCATGGCATTTATTAAAGGGTATACCTGTACCGATTGTTATTGTTGTTGTTCTACTCATTTGTTTTCATAAACTATAAGCATGTTTTTGTTTGAATTTATTATTGTACAAATAATGAACAGTTTTTTTTATATTTGACAGGTCATGACGTGCAAAGTGAATGATTTGGTATTGAAGGGTGACTTCAAAGCTGCCCGTCAACATGTCATGCGTGCCGCTTGCAAAATAAAACGACTGAACCAAGTGACTAAGGAGGAAGAGTCTGACAACGCTTACATGATTGCGGTTATTCTTAAAATAAAGAAGGCTTCGGGCAAGAGGGTAGCCAAAAACAACGAGCGTAACAAGATGGTCAAGTTGGATGTCGGATATGATCGGCTTTTTATGCTCAGGTATGTACTTAGGTCGACACATGACAAATTTAATTACCTAAGATGTTGTTACAATGTAATGCAGCTCGGTATTTTTGGGATATATTCCCAGACTTCTCGTCCAGGTGAGATTAGTTGACACAGAGATTACTCTGTCAACTAATGAATGTTAATCTGTCAATAAAGTGGCTCACCATTAATGTTTTAATGGGGAGATGCTTCATATCTTCATACAAAAAAACGAAAAAAAAAAAACATTTTCACCATGAATGTGTAAAAGACTTACAGGGAACTGGAAGTTCTTGAGGCACTGGAATGAGGAGGCAGCACAGGTGACGCCCACAACACGCACACTCTCCAACCGCTGTAACAATAGCAGGGGGGCATACATTTTTTTTTGGACAATATGTTTATTCAGGAGGTATGTACAATTATAACCAACACAATTTCGCTCCTTAGAGCGGTTTTCTGCATGCCCTGATTGACTGGGCTATTACTCTTGTCCATATGGTGGGTGAAAACATTGTTATAAACTATTTACTGATCATATTCATAGGATTATCATATTCTTTATGCATTACAGACTGTTAATTATTAGATAACAGTTAGCAATCACTATGTAATACAGACATACACGATATAAAGTGGTGAGACGATCCTAGGATCGATGGTAGTAATGAAAATGAGGTGAGATGATGAAATGGAGTTTGACTTTTAACTATAAGGGCTATGTATGGTGGGTGAGTGAGTGGTACCTATTTGGGACAGATTTTTACAAAATGTACAATTGGAAAATCAACGCATTTAGTAAATTCTTCTAAATTAGGCTGCAATTTGGCCAATGCTAGGTTAATTCGAGGATATTTGGCATTGCATTGATACTAGCAATCTGTTTGGTTAGGTTGAACTGTATTTTGAACCTGCTTTTTATCTTAAATTTGGGTTATTTGAGAGGATTGGTGAAGGCGAATTGTACATTTTCTGGCGTTTTAACCCATTTACAAAACATCAGGGGTGAGCTAGGATTAACTTCATATTAGTATCCATTTCTCAGGTTTCTCAATACATAAGAATGTTCAAGGTAAAATATTGTCTGACATCCGTCTAATGATTGTATGTTTGAGTGCAAGACTGAATTCTTTACATACATGAGTGTGTATGTAATACTTTTATTTCCAGATGTTCAATTCAAGGAATATACCAGGCCCTGTATGAACTCTGTTCTATGTATCTACTGTAAACTGATATCTAGATGGAATACAATGAACAGTTTGAGAGATGGTTCGTATTGCACTTGCAGTGAAACAGTGTGCATCATTGTGAGTGGCGAGGTATCCTTTTATATCACAGGGGTTACTGGGGATATTAACATTGTTCAATAAAGTAGTAGGGACTCCATTGAGATGAAAGTGAAACTCAATACCACACACACAACAACAGCACACCATACAAGAAAACATAAAACCAGACACCTGGTGTTCCATATGTATATATGTTGATAGATACTATCATTTTGATGTTATTAGTTCCTATTTTTAGTTACATTATATAGCCATGCACCTAGTTAGTTAAAACCACACTAGACACAGCGCCAAGCAGAATATCATTAAAGATGCTGTGAGCTTTGGGTCTTGACAAATAGTCATGTCTTGCTGTATAAAAATGTTGAATAAAAAAAAATAAAAAAATACAGGAATGGCCTACTCACCTTCTTGTTGACACCTTTCCTATGCTGGTCTATGGACCTCCGCACATGTCTGCAACACGAAGCAAAGTAGAGGAATGGGAAAACACCCGCGGTGGGGAAACAGAACCAGTTTTCTACACCTTACAGAGGTATAAATCACATATTATAAGCTCTAAGTGTTCTATACTTACAGAGGTATAAATCACATATTATAAGCTCTAAGTGTTCTATACTTACAGATGTATAAATCACATATTATAAGCTCTAAGTGTTCTGTACTTACAGAGGTATCAATCACATATTATAAGCTCTAAGCTTTCTGTACTTACAGAGGTATCAATCACATATAAGCTCTAAGTGTTCTGTACTTACAGATGTATCAATCACATATTATAAGCTCTAAGTGTTCTGTATTTACAGAGGTATCAATCACATATTATAAGCTCTAAGTGTTCTGTACTTACAGAGGTATCAATCACATATTATAAGCTCTAAGTGTTCTGTATTTACAGAGGTATCAATCACATATTATAAGCTCTAAGTGTTCTGTATTTACAGAGGTATCAATCACATATTATAAGCTCTAAGTGTTCTGTATTTACAGAGGTATCAATCACATATTATAAGCTCTAAGTGTTCTGTATTTACAGAGGTATCAATCACATATTATAAGCTCTAAGTATTCTGTACTTACAGAGGTTTTCACTAACATATTATAAGCTCTAAGCTTTCTGTACTTACAGAGGTTTTCACTAACATATTATAAGCTCTAAACTTTCTGTACTTAGAGGTTTTCACTAACATATTATAAGCTCTAAACTTTGTGGTTTTCACTAACATATTATAAGCTCTAAGTGTTCTGTATTTACAGAGGGTTTCACTAACATATTAAGCTCTAAACTTTCTGTACTTAGAGGTTTTCACTAACATATTATAAGCTCTAAACTTTCTGTACTTAGAGGTTTTCACTAACATATTATAAGCTCTAAACTTTGTGGTTTTCACTAACATATTATAAGCTCTAAGCTTTCTGTACTTACAGAGGTTTTCACTAATATATTATAAGCTCTAAGTGTTCTGTACTTACAGGTTTTCACTAACATATTATAAGCTCTAAGCTTTCTGTACTTACAGGTTTTCACTAACATATTATAGGCTCTAAGTGTTCTGTACTTACAGAGGTTTTCACTAACATATTATAAGCTCTAAGTATTTTGTACTTACAGAGGTTTTCATTAACATATTATAAGCTCTAAGCTTTCTGTACTTACAGGTTTTCACTAACATTATAAGCTCTAAACTTTCTGTACTTACAGAGGTTTTCACTAACATATTATAAGCTCTATGCCTTCTGTACTTACAGAGGTTTTCCCTAACATATTATAGGCTCTAAACTTTCTGTACTTACAGAGGTTTTCACTAACATATTATAAGCTCTAAACTTTCTGTACTTACAGAGGTTTTCACTAACATATTATAAGCTCTAAACTTTCTGTACTTACAGAGGTTTTCACTAACATATTATAAGCTCTAAACTTTCTGTACTTACAGAGGTTTTCACTAACATATTATAAGCTCTAAACTTTCTGTACTTACAGAGGTTTTCACTAACATATTATAAGCTCTAAACTTTCTGTACTTACAGAGGTTTTCACTAACATATTATAAGCTCTAAACTTTCTGTACTTACAGACCCGTTGGGCATGATGTGCAATGCTGTGTGCAATATATCTGCAATGCAACCGCAATAGACCGCAATGCAAAATCTGTTGCACATGTATTGCGGATCCATTGCAGACATGAGAAAAAATGACTGCAAAATTATTTGCGAAATCTTTTGCACTTGTTTTATTTTTGGAGAAAATAAGGACTGAAAGAATGATATATGATCTTCATACTCTGAAGTTCTTTTTTAGTTGATATAAAAATCAATATCGGGCCTGCTTGTATCAATGCCCAAGACACAATACTGCAAAATATCTGTATATTTTGAGTGCTAGTTTTGCGCAATGATCTTTGCTGATTCATTGCACTATAATAGTCAACCTGAGAAGTAAATTACTGCAACATAATTTGCGAATCTTTTGCATCTTTTAACAAACTGTCTTGTTTTCTTCTGAAGGGAAAATAACTGCAAAATATCTGCATATATTGAGCGCAACATTTGCGTTTTGATCTTTGCGGTTTTATTGCCCTTTAAACCTTGATTCCTAATGTATAATGCTGTATGTAGCTAGGTCGGAAACTGTGAGACAATTATACATACCCCGAGCCACACACTCAGGAGTGCAATGTGCATAATGATCATCATAATTTGAATGATTTACTTTGGTAATCAGAATAAACCAATCTTGTGCGTCAGTACCATGGTTAATCATTAATCTGTGATGGTATATATTTAAACCCATGGTCCCTGTTAACAACATTGGAACATAACTACCATGTACATGATAAGGTGATACATCAATTCTTAGGCTATTTAATTACTTCCTAGATATTTCTCTAGACTTACTATATTTATTTCTTTTTCTACATGGTTCAGAGTTTACATAAATAGCCCCAACCCCTCTGCCACCCCATTGTTCCTTCTCCTTCCAATTAATACCATCAGTTATCCAAAGTCCCCACTACTCCTTAAGCCCCTGAACAAACAACCCATGAAGGGTATAGGGCGGAAGTACAAGCAACAGCCATCCACTAAACACAAGGCCTAGAAACAAAGGATTCAGGGTTTGGGGCGGGAATTATTGGCGTGGATACAACAGATGCCATCTTGCAGTCACAGAGGGTAGGTGTCTATGCTGCATGTACTGTATATATATATAGAAGCATACTTAGTAAGTTGTTCATTTTTGTAAGGTCTGTGCCATCAACGTGTTAATATAGTCTCGTTGGTGCCATTGAGATTCATTTGATTAATTGTGAACATCATCATATTTTCTTTATACATATTCAAAGATTTTGAAATTTACATATAATTCAGAGACTGTTCATATTCAGGCAATATTAGTAGGTAATCATGTGCTTTCCCCCTCTCTCTCTAGGGTCACATACAGTGTATGTGTGATTTGTGTATGGAACAGATTTCTTCATTGTACCATTTGAACTTCACGGACGCATGCAGCTGCATGTAAAATAGCGGCATTATTCAAAATCTGCAGTGGCAGGGGGTATAGCGTCGCCGCAATGTTGCCGCATTTTCCAAAGCTCACAGAAGAAGAACCACTAATGCCAGAAACGTATATTATACCTCAAACGAACCGGGAACATATCAGGAACATGGAGGAGTGAGATAATTAAAATCTGTTTAGATCTCGCAATGCAGCGATCAATGATATAAGACTATGTTTATCCCCATCCAGTCAGTGAGTATGCAACTATTTGCCCGGCCTGCCCCCCCCCCCCCCCCCACACACACACACACACCGTTTGCTTATTATTATGATAAAATAAGGTTTATATTCCGCTCAATATTAAAAGAGTTTAGGTTCCTTTGTAAGGGTCTATTAGGGTTTTGATCATTTTCTAGTAATACTATAAATGCTAGGGAAAAACACTTGAAGAGAAGGCGAAATAAGTCAGAAACCTGTTCCCGCATTTATAGGCAGATTAACTAAAGTCAATCTTTACATTTGTGAGAGTATGAGTTTCAGTTTATCCGTGTCCTGCCCCAACATCCCAAGGGTACAGACAAGGGACTGACCAGTAGGAGGCTTGTTGTTTCAGTCTGTAACCGTTTCCTGGAGGTCTGGTTCCCCTAAGCTGTTTCCCGCCAGGTTTCTTTTGTCTTTATCAATTACTTATGTGGGGCCGACCCGTGGGTTTGGTTTTCCATATATGGGAAAGTACCCCGATAGACTCTTTCCTTTTCCTTTGTCTTAACCTATCTTTCCAAATATGATAATTTCGCAAAATCCATCTTTTTCTGTAACACATCCTATTAACTTTGTTGAAAACCAAAAGAGATCAGAGACATACTTGTATCTCGAGCTCATCATTTATTACATTGATTATAAACCAAAGTGAATATTATAAAATGTTGCCTATACTGATTATGTATATTTCATTTTATATTTTCTCATTTCAGCTACCACGCTAGGTGCTTTTGATATGTGCTTGCACCACACATATAAATTAAAAGACCAAAATGAGGAGAGAACTGATGAAACAATAAAGATGAATAAAAATATTCAATATAGATAAATTAATAAATGATTTACCAATATGTGACCCCATGCCCAAACAAATAATATACGCATTTTAGGCGCAAAAAAAGCGCATATTATATGCCATATAAATCCGCCCAATTCCCGCAATAAATGAGCATTATATATGCAAACATTATGCGCATATAATTGGGGTCAAAATTCAGAATAATTGCGCATTATGTATGCAAAAAGTGTGCGCAATTTCTCCGTTTTTCAACGCAATTAAAATTGCGCAAAAAATGTAAACTCTCAACTCAGAAGTATTGCGCTTTCAGTTGCGCCCATATTTTTGCGCATATATTGCGCACCAATGCCCGTCGGGGAGGTTTTCACTAACATATTATAAGCTCTAAGTGTTCTGTACTTACAGAGGTTTTTCTGTACTTACAGAGGTATCAATCACATATTATAAGCTCTAAGTGTTCTGTACTTACAGAGGTATCAATCACATATTATAAGCTCTAAACTTTCTGTACTTACAGAGGTTTTCACTAACATATTATAAGCTCTAAGTGTTCTGTACTTACAGAGGTATCAATCACATATTATAAGCTCTAAGTGTTCTGTAATTTACAGAGGTTTTCACTAACATATTATAAGCTCTAAGTGTTCTGTACTTACAGAGGTATCAATCACATATTATAAGCTCTAAACTTTCTGTACTTACAGAGGTTTTCACTAACATATTATAAGCTCCAAGTGTTCTGTATTTACAGAGGTTTTCACTAACATATTATAAGCGCTAAGCTTTCTGTACTTACAGAGGTATCAATCACATATTATAAGCTCTAAACTTTCTGTACTTATAGAGGTTTTCACTAACATATTATAAGCTCTAAGTGTTTTGTACTTACAGAGGTTTTCACTAACATATTATAAGCTCTAAGCTTTCTGTACTTACAGAGGTTTTCACTAACATATTATAAGCTCTAAGTGTTCCGTACTTACAGAGGTATCAATCACATATTATAAGCTCTAAGTGTTCTGTACTTACAGAGGTTTTCACTAACATATTATAAGCTCTAAACTTCCTGTACTTACAGAGGTTTTCACTAACATATTATAAGCTCTAAGTATTTTGTACTTACAGAGGTTTTCACTAACATATTATAAGCTCTAAGCTTTCTGAACTTACAGAAGTTTTCACTCACATATTATAAGCTCTAAGCTTTCTGTACTTACAGGTTTTCACTAACATATTATAAGCTCTAAGTGTTCTGTACTTACAGAGGTTTTCACTAACATATTATAAGCTCTAAGTGTTCTGTATTTACAGAGGTATCAATCACATATTATAAGCTCTAAACTTTCTGTACTTACAGCGGTTTTCACTAACATATTATAAGCTCTAAGTGTTCTGTACTTACAGAGGTTTTCACTAACATATTATAAGCTCTAAGTGTTCTGTACTTACAGAGGTTTCCACTAACATATTATAAGCTCTAAGTGTTCTGTATTTACAGAGGTATCAATCACATATTATAAGCTCTAAACTTTCTGTACTTACAGCGGTTTTCACTAACATATTATAAGCTCCAAGTGTTCTGTATTTACAGAGGTTTTCACTAACATATTATAAGCGCTAAGCTTTCTGTACTTACAGAGGTATCAATCACATATTATAAGCTCTAAACTTTCTGTACTTATAGAGGTTTTCACTAACATATTATAAGCTCTAAGTGTTTTGTACTTACAGAGGTTTTCACTAACATATTATAAGCTCTAAGCTTTCTGTACTTACAGAGGTTTTCACTAACATATTATAAGCTCTAAGTGTTCCGTACTTACAGAGGTATCAATCACATATTATAAGCTCTAAGTGTTCTGTACTTACAGAGGTTTTCACTAACATATTATAAGCTCTAAACTTCCTGTACTTACAGAGGTTTTCACTAACATATTATAAGCTCTAAGTATTTTGTACTTACAGAGGTTTTCACTAACATATTATAAGCTCTAAGCTTTCTGAACTTACAGAAGTTTTCACTCACATATTATAAGCTCTAAGCTTTCTGTACTTACAGGTTTTCACTAACATATTATAAGCTCTAAGTGTTCTGTACTTACAGAGGTTTTCACTAACATATTATAAGCTCTAAGTGTTCTGTATTTACAGAGGTATCAATCACATATTATAAGCTCTAAACTTTCTGTACTTACAGCGGTTTTCACTAACATATTATAAGCTCTAAGTGTTCTGTACTTACAGAGGTTTTCACTAACATATTATAAGCTCTAAGTGTTCTGTACTTACAGAGGTTTCCACTAACATATTATAAGCTCTAAGTGTTCTGTATTTACAGAGGTATCAATCACATATTATAAGCTCTAAACTTTCTGTACTTACAGCGGTTTTCACTAACATATTATAAGCTCTAAGTGTTCTGTACTTACAGAGGTTTTCACTAACATATTATAAGCTCTAAGCTTTCTGTATTTACAGAGGTTTTCACTAACATATTATAAACTCTAAGCTTTCTGTACTTAGAGAGGTTTTCACTAACATATTATAAGCTCTAAACTTTCTGTACTTACAGAGGTTTTCACTAACATATTATAAGCTCTAAACTTTCTGTACTTACAGAGGTTTTCACTAACATATTATAAGCTCTAAGTATTGTTTACTTACAGAGGTTTTCACTAACATATTATAAGCTCTAAGCTTTCTGTACTTACAGAGGTTTTCACTAACATATTATAAGCTCTAAGTGTTCTGTACTTACAGGTTTTCACTAACATATTATAAGCTCTAAGTGTTCTGTATTTACAGAGGTATCAATCACATATTATAAGCTCTAAACTTTCTGTACTTACAGAGGTGTTCACTAACATATTATAAGCTCTAAACTTTCTGTACTTACAGAGGTATCAATCACATATTATAAGCTCTAAGCTTTCTGTACTTACAGGTTTTCACTAACATATTATAAGCCCTAAGTATTTTGTACTTACAGAGGTATCAATCACATATTATAAGCTCTAAGCTTTCTGTACTTACAGGTTTTCACTAACATATTATAAGCTCTAAGTATTTTGTACTTACAGAGGTATCAATCACATGTTATAAGCTCTAAGCTTTCTGTACTTACAGGTTTTCACTAACATATTATAAGCTCTAAGTATTTTGTACTTACAGAGGTATCAATCACATATTATAAGCTCTAAGTGTTCTGTACTTACAGAGGTATCAATCACATATTATAAGCTCTAAGCTTTCTGTATTTACAGAGGTTTTCACTAACTTATTATAAGCTCTAAGCTTTCTACACCATATGGGTCAGATTTCCAGAATATGTACAATTGGCAGCTCTACACATTTAGTAAATTCTGCTAAATTAAGCTGCAATTTGGTCAATACTAGGTAGATTTGAGAATATTCGGCATTGCATTGATTCTAGTAAACTGTTTGATTAGGTTGAACTGTGTTTTGAACTTTATTTTCGTCTGAAATGTCGGTTATTTGAGAAGATTGGCGAAGTAGAATTGTACATTTTCTGAAAATCTGACCCATATTTACATTATTACTACACCATTGAGAAATAGAAAAATACATGTACTCACACTCTCTCGGCCGGGGTGAGTGCCTCAGACCTGAGCATGTCTTGTAAGTCCCTCAGCTCCTGGCTCTGGCTTCCAGTAGCGTGCACACTGCAATAGAGTTGAGGTTTTTTATGGAGTTGGTATTGTATTCAGCATCAAGGGGAAGACAAGGGAGACCAACAGTTCCTTTTTTCCAGTCCAAAGTTTCAGTCTATATGGGTCAGATTTTGGGAAAATGTACAATTGGCAACTCTACAAATTTAGGAAATTTTGCAAAATTAGGCTGAAAAATGATGAATACCGGGTATATCTGAGTATATTTTGCATCGCATTGATTTATAGTATCAGTTCTGTTATGTTAAACTACATTTTGAAGCTTATTTATGTCTTGAATATGGGTTATTTGAGAGGATTGGTGAAGGCGAATTGTACATTTTCTGAAAATCTGACCCACATGCGCCTTCTTCAGGGACTTAAATGATCATGATCGTTCATTTAGGTTTAGTAATGTAGGTACTGTAATGACCATAATAAGCATACACATCTTTTTGGTGATGGCACATGATTCAAAATGTCACCAAACATCACCATTAATCAAAATGGATGTGTGTGCAGTTATTAAGGTGAAAAGGAGAACCTACACCCGGTTTTGGGGTAAAACATTATTATGGCTTAGTATGGCGATTACACTATGTTTATCTGTCTCTTGTCTCCTCTCTTTCCCTCACTCACTTTCACTCCCTCTATCTCTAATTCTCTCTCTCCCTCTCTGTCTCCCTCTCCATGTCTCACGGTCTCTGTCCATCTCTCCATCAGCGTGTCATTAGCAAACAGTAGTAAACCTTTTCCTAAAAACACTCATTCCAGCCCAGACAAGGGGCTATAAAGAGTGGCTGCCAATGATTAGGTTAGTACGGCTGACTGTCCAGTAATGATAGGCTAACCCTCGAGTGGTATCAGACACTATGTGAGGAGACACACAACTTACTAAATACGCCTAGACATACACTGCCTGACTCTTAATTGTTTGCCTCCTTTTCCCCTCTTTACTTTATCTCTTAGTTTTGATTTAAATCTGTCTTTCTCCTCACTCAGCCCCACCTCTCATCTCTTTCTCTCACTGTCCCGTCTCCCTCTCTCTCTTTTCACTCTCCCTTCATACTCCCTCTCTGTGTCCCCCCTCCCTCTCTCTGTGTCCCCCTCCCTCTCTCTGTTCCTGTCTCCCTCTCACTGTCCCGTCTCCCTCTCTCTTTTTTCACTCTCCCTTCATACTCCCTCTCTGTGTCCCCCCTCCCTCTCTCTGTGTCCCCCTCCCTCTCTCTGTGTCCCCCTCCCTCTCTCTGTGTCCCCTTCCCTCTCTCTGTGTGCCCCTCCCTCTCACTGTCCCGTCTCCCTGTCTCTCTTTTCACTCTCCCTTCATACTCCCTCTCTCTGTGTCCCCCTCCCTCTCTCTGTGTCCCCCTCCCTCTCTCTGTTCCTGTCTCCCGCCCTCTCTCTCCTACTTACCTGTAAGGTAGCACAGGTTTGGCGATTTTTTTCACACTTCCAACCCGCACGAAATCATCATGTCCCAAGTCCAGTAAACTGCAAGTGTAAGAAAACAAATAATAATATTTTTCACTATTTCTCCGGTACCATGAGTAAGATCATTTATAAATTGTACAAATTGCTGACAGATATAAGTTAATAGAGGCAAAGTGAGAGTCAGAAACATTAACCCCAATACATAGAATATTTAACCACAATACATGAGTTAGAACCCTATCAATGTGTCATTTTACCTCCCCCAGAAAAAAAATTAAAGAATAAATTAAGAAAACAACAAGAAAAACAATTAAGTATAAAAAGGAGCAATAATACTGCATAAGAGAGAACCTACTTGAGGAGTATCCGATCGACGGCAACATTGGTGGTGGAGGCAATGAGTATCTTACTGGGGTCGGGTACGCCGGGTGTGTGACTGTCATTCTCCTCAAACAGTTTAATTAGCAAGAGTACAATAACAGCCAGGAGGTAGGACTTGCCTGCACCAAACACACCTACAGCAAAATACAAATATATAGACATAATATATGGGTCAGATTTTCAGAAAATGTACAATTGGCAGCTGTACAAACTTAGTAATTTCTGCTAAATGAGGCTAAAAAATGATAAATTTGGGGTATATCTGAGTATATTTGGTATCGCATTGATTTAAAGTATCAGTTCTGATATGTTAAACTGCATTTTGAAGCTCATTTCTGTCTTAAATGTGTGTTCTTTGACAGGATTGGTGAAGGTGAATTGTACATTTTCTGAAAATCTGACCCATATAGAGTTATACTCAGTAGCATTAGTAACTTGTCATGGGTTTGAACCCAGGCCCGGCCATAGTTTCATCCTTCCCCCAGGTACTAGAGAAAGACCACATCTTAGTAAAGAATTGCCCAGCTTGAGTGTCTGGGGTGAGATTCTAAGCTAGGGAAGGTTGCAGGGAAAGCGATGATCTAAGGCATAGATATGTGATCTCTAATTCTACCAACATTTAGTGGGAATATAAATGGTTTTAAGCCACGGTTTCATATCCTTTCTGAAAGGATAAAATATAGACAACGCTTTTATATATAGACCGCCTTTCCCCTGCACCCAGTTGTCAATCTGTTATCTCTCAGTCAGATCTCTATAATAAATGATGATGTGCGCTGAGGGACCAAAGGCTGTCAAACACCTTGCCTCCCCTAGTGCCAGGAATGAAGGAGAGATAAGCAGTTTATATGACAAGTGAGATGCAGACTCGAGGGGGATTCTTAAACTCTAGGGTTTGTCTCCTTCAAGAAGTGATTTTTTATTAAGATCTTTTATCAAAGTTGTCTACCAACTTTTTAATTAATTTTTAGGCTATATATACCTCGTTTGTCTTTTGAAGGTAAAGATAATGGTAGAAAGGAGAGTGAGTGAGATTGGTGGCTTTACGCCCTTATCAACACTTTGAAGTGTTATATCAAGGGCGGGAGAGCTGAGAGGGAGGCAGTTTATGATCATACCCAAGAAAAAGAGATAGAGATGAAGGGAGAGAGAGACAGAGAAAAGAGACAGAAAGGCACTTTATGGTCATACCCAGGACCATTCATACCCAGGAAATAGAGTGAGTGAGATTGGTTGCTTTACGCCCTTATCAACACATTTAATATGGTTATATCAAGGGCGGGAGAGCTGAGAGGGAGGCAGTTTATGATCATACCCAGGAAATAGACATAGAGAAGAAGGGAGAGAGAGACAGAGAAAAAGAGACAGAAAGGCCAGGAAATAGAGATAGAGAAGAAGGGAGAGAGAGATAGAGAAAAGAGACAGAACAGGGAGAGAGAGAGAGACATTAGAGGGAGAGAGAGAGGGGATAGCCTCCGAGGGCCTCCCTCTTCCCCACCTCGGCTACCCACTCCCATCTTTACTATAGATAACAAGAGAGGGGATAGAGAGGGTAAGAGAGAGGAGAGAGGAGCAGAGATGGTGAGAGTGTATGATAGAGAAAGAGAAAGAGAAAGACAAGAGTGGGGATAGAGAGGGATATATAAAGATAAAGGGTTAGAGAGCGTAAGAGAGAGGAGAGAGAAATGGTGAGAGAGGGAGAGAGAGTGAAAAGAGAAGAGAAAGAGTGAGGAGAGAGACAGGGAGGGAGAGAAAGAGGGAGGCAGAGAGCGGGATGAAGAGAAAGAAAGTGAGAGAGAGGGAGAGAGCAAGTCGTTCAATAGATTCAAATCTGGGTTGATTGTACTTTCTCAGATATGAGGGATGCACTTTAATGGAAGAAGAGAAGCACCTCTCGAGGGGACTGATATGTGAGAAGGGAGAGGAAGAAAGGGAAAGAAACTACATCTTCAAGTGGAATAGGGGGCACAGTGTCTTAGTGCTGATTCCTATTAGCATTATTTGAAGAATATCTCGTTCCTACCACAAAATCCATTTGTCTTAGTGCCAGATTTTGTGGAAACGAGCCTCTGGTGTCCCATTGTAACCAAGGTTGTAATCTTGTGCTATTCTTGTGTTTCTTACTATGCATTGACTTTCTGCACACCCATGGACTGGGCACGGTTTAAATTGAATGAATCTTAGAATTGGGGACTTGCATGCCCGCCATTTTGAATCCTGATTTGCCTGGCAGTATGGAGGTTGTATGTCAGAGTAAAAGATGTAGAAAACATTCAAAGAATAGCATGGATTATTTGTGATCTGTCACAGGAAAATGAGTCTTAAAGAGATAAACCACTGTCATATGCACTGCTGCAGGCGGGAGTTCAAGGAACTAATGCATGAAAAATAAGGAGTTACAATAATTTTTTCAAACTTTGTCTTGAGAAATAACATGGTTGGGGGATAACAAAAAGCAAAAATGGATCTCAGCATTTATTTTTTCATTCTAGAGACCATCAAAGTTTAGTATTTAAGTAAGATATTTTCTCAGTTTTTCCAAGATTTCAGACAGACAAATAACATTTTTTTTAGTTGAAATGACTTCTAAAGATAGCCACTATACAGGTTTACCCTCATGCATGACAGAACAGGGTATCACCATATTTTGAAAGATATTATTCAGCATTGAAAATCTTCAAAATTTTGAATTCACATAACCTTGTTCTTTCACGAGGCAAAGTTTAAACAAAATGTTATTTTCAGTTTTTTTCCCAGTTGAACTGTGGTTTATCTCTTTAATCTGCGATTTCACTGGATTGTTCTTTTGGTCCGCTCTTTTCTTTTTCCCGAGTGCCTAACAAGTGAAGATGAAATTAGTTAATGCTCTTTCTATACGCTCTTAAAATTTTATGTTGGCACTTCTTCAAATGTTTGATTTGAGTGCAACTACATGCCGTTCTTTCCATGATTAACCCTTTGTCCTACCATGATTATGTGACTGAGAGTCAAAAACTGATTAGGATTTTGTTGTTTTTCCTAGATAATACTTGGTTTCTATTATATTCACTTTCCCTTGGGTACAAACACATTTACCTCCCCAACCTAGTTCTCAGCTGGTCTAAACTGGAAAAACATATTTGTGACGTGTTTCAGGAAAATGAGTCATAAGTCGCAGAATGGATATTTTTCAAAGTGTTTTTTTTCACAAGATTTCTTTATTGAAATGTTCTAATTTTCAGAGGGTTTAGCAGTTATAGTCATATGAATCCATGTACCAAATTTCGGGACATTGTATTAGATATATCATTGCGTTTTGAAGGGATTCTTATGGAGTATATTTAGTTACTTTACTGGTTTACCCAGTCAGAAACATTGAAAACTTTTTTTTCAAAAATAAAAATATCAAACTTAAAATATAGAAATACATGTTAGGTACCCTAGTGTTTACTATCATTGGAATCAGCTTGATCCCCTCTTTTCAAATATAGTGATATCTCAAAATCCATATTATGCGACTTATGACTTATTTTCCTGAAACGGATCACATATTTTTTTCCCGTAAGTAAAAGTGTGTGTGAGTTCTCATAAAAGAGTTGCAAGATGTGGGAAGACTTTTATAATGGCTTATGTATAAATAAAGGAATCATGAAGTGTGTACTTGGTTCAGGTTGAAGGATAAGAGACAGATGGTATTTTAGATTATGTACAGAAGTGTTTCTAAAGAAATGTAAGAGGCGATCCTCTAGATTTTTTGATTTTTTAAAAATTCATTTACGGCATTAACATCTAGATATGGAGTAATGGGCCCAGTGTTAACCTATAGTTAACCAACGCGGCCAAACTAGCGCCTGACGAGACCTTATAAGGTCGAAACCACACAGAAACCCCATGTGATGTGACTGAAAATATTATATTTTATTATAATCTCACACAGTTCATCAAATAAAATTATTCTGATCTAACTCTATAGACAGACCGAGTCCCACGGGTCTCACTTGACCAAACCCGAGTTGTTGCAACAACTCGGATGAGGTCACAATTACGGGGTTACCACACTCACTAAGCAACAACAACAGTTGCCCAGGTGAGCTCAGGTAGAACGTTCGTTTCTGAGGCCCAGCCTCAGTTGTGGTAGCGCTATTCAGGTGACACACACGTCCCACCCTAGATATGGAGTAATGCGGTAGTCTTCACTCATACAGTGGAGTATGAGTTCTGTTCTATGGTAAAATTATTTTATTGCTAGAAAATTGAACGTTTGAGCTGGTGTAATCCTTGATGTAAATGGCAACGTATGCACCCCCTGTCTTAACTCAGTAATAAAGATTTTGTACAAAAATAAGTGTGTGTGAGTGACTAATAAAGCTTGATATAGGCTAATAGGTTTAGGTTTAATTCTAATTAGAGTCCAAATAAGATAACATGGAGTTTCATTAAAGTCCTGTATGGTTCTGTAGTCCATAAAGCTGTAAGACACCAGACTATAGCGAAAAAATGAAATAAATAAGAGTTATAGATGTGTTGAAAACTAGATAAGGGTGAGGGAGGGTTAGGGGAGTTAACTTTTTTAATACTAAGCCTATTTGTTTTGAGGACAAAAATCGATAAAAAAATTGATACTCACCGTGAATAAGTGTGATGGGAGGGCCTGGTTCAGCCCCCCCGGGGGTGGTGGGGGCAGCAGCAAACATGGCGGCCACCCGCAGTAGAGCAGCTGCCTGATCAGCGTTCAGTCTGTGCTTCTCCACCATCTCACACGCCATGTCATCCTGCAACATAGAATAGCACAACTTTTATTTTATTATTTTTATTTTTTCCTCACTTTCATTTATCATTTGTACTATAAAACACAAGTACCTGCATCGATGCACAAATTAGGGAATGACTGAATGTACAAGAAGGAAATGATGTACCCTTAAATATCTTATATTAAAGAGATAAACCACTGTCATATGCACTACTGCAGGCGGGAGTTCAAGGAACTAATGCATGAAAAATAAGGAGTTACAATAATTTTTTCAAACTTTGTCTTGAGAAAGAACATGGTTGGGGGATAACAAAAACACAACTTTTTATAAATCTTTAAAACTTTAAACACTTTTCATCAGCATCATCAATTAACTAATGTGTACAGTCTGTAGTAGAAAGCCTTAATATTCCCATTAACACTTTTAGCCTTAGTCTTAGTCTTGTGGTTAAGCTTATCGTTGTATGCGGGGAACTGCAACGCTCGAGGAATGTGGCTTTCTGGACAGGACTGTATATGTATAGATAGCACAAAGATATGTAAACACCCTAGCAATTATAACTTCAACATTCTATCGTATATTAGTGAAGAGCCTTAATGATTAAGGGCATGACGCAAAATGCAGTTCTTGAAATTGAGAGAGCTACGATGTAAAAATGCCTATAAAGATTCTTTTTAAAAATACTGGATTTCTGAATGATGTGTGTCCACGCCTCTAGGGGCACCAAGTAGCCTTAGTGCAGCCAGTGCGCCTAGTCATGCAAATCCCCTATTGGACTCAATTTTTCCTCATGCATATAAGCTCCCTTTTATATGTAGGATTCTTGCAATCTCCACCATACCCTATGGGTAACAACACACCGCATGTTCACTACACATATATGGGTCAGATTTTCAGATAGTGTACAATTGGCAGCTCTACACATTTAGGAAATTCTGTTAATTAGGCTGAAAAATGATGAATACTGGGTATATCTGAGTGTATTTGGTATCGCATTGATTTAAAGTATCAGTTTTGCTATGTTAAACTGCATTTTGAAGCTCATTTTCGTCTTACATGTGGGTTATTTGAGAGGCATTGTGAAGGCGAATTGTACATTTTCTGAAAATCTGACCCACATATATAGCAACTAATTACGGTTATATCAATTGAACATTTCCAGCATATGTCATACAGTAACACAATAAGAAAATACAAAGACTCAATTAAAACAGGAAAATGGAGGAAGGCTATAATATAACAATATTAGAACAGTATTTTGTTTGTTCTAACATTCTATATCTCTATTCTCTAAACGAAACACAACACAAATCCTTTAACATTATTACTTTATGGCTGAATTCAGGAAATGTTCAAGTAGTATTTGGGTCAGATTTTCAGAAAATGTACAATTGGCAGCTGTACACATTAAGGAAATTGTGCTAAAATAGGCTGAGAAATGATTAATATGGGGTATATCTGAGTATATTTTGTATCCCATTGATTTAAAGTATCAGTTCTGTTATGTTAAACTGCATTGTGAAGCTCATTTTTGTCCCCAATGTGGGTTATTTCAGAGAATTAGTGAAGGCGAATTGTACATTTTCTCAAAGACTGACCCATTTACGGGGTTAATAATCGCCCCCCCCCCCCTCCCCACTTGTCTCCATCTCTTCCACACACAGAGTACAGGATAGAACACGGGTGAGCTGGAGTCTTTATTCTAGACTATTACATTTCTCACACCCTTGCCTTCCAATTGATTCACTATACCCGCCAATCTCAAGTCTTGTGTTTGATGTGGTGGAGGAAAAACTTTAAGCTAGAGCGGATGAGGTAATTTATCTCAAGGGATGGGGGGAGAAGGACAAGCCATTGGAAAAACCTTTAATACTAGATGGGGAGTAATAACAAATCTATGATTAATACACAGGTTTTGAATATAATTGGAGTGGTTTAAAATCGAAAACAATGTTAAAGGAAATCCACAACATTTTTCATAATTATAATGTATATAAATCTATTGTAGCGCAATAACATGAACAAAAAGAAAGTTATATTTCTATAACATTCTATCCAGACTTTCCGACAGGTTGGGGAAAAAAAGCCTCATAGATTTTGAGGACAAAAGATTTCGTTTTTAATGAAAATAAACTGACGAATATAGGAGACTATGTAAACACAAAACCCACATAATGCACACTCCAGAAAGCCATTGATCAGCCTAACACTTTGGCCAAGTTATGCACCTACACCTATGATACCTCACTCTTCTGTACAGTAGCAGAAAAATAACCATATAAATGGTAGAGTTGTAATTGAACAAATATGAAATAACCCTAAATTATTAGTAGAATCTAAGGGGGGTTATGTAAGTCAAGATGGCTGAGTACCGATTGCTCATGTGATGAGAAAACCTCAGGTACTCACCCAGTTCTTCCTTTGCAGGGTTCCTGTGCAAACGAACAACCCACACACCCGTCCTTATGGAATCCCACAAAGCCCCCCCCCCCCCCCACACCTACGCCATCTAAGAGGAACAAGAGAGATGGGCCGAGCTTGTTCCATCCCACCCTAGAGTAGGTAAGCTTGGGTGTCCGTGTGAGGAAGTGAAGCGGACTTACCACTAAGTTGCCCGGTACAAAGAAGTTAGTCTTCGCCCGCAGTTTTGGCATGCTGAATTGACCCCGCTTTTCTCTCTCGCCCGGGTGGTCTCTTTAAAGTGTGAGAATAACAAGATTTTAAACAAAAATTCTATGTATTGATTTGATATGAGCTCTGTGATTATGTGGTAAAAAGGTGGGAAAGTACTGGGATGTCAATCTATAGTGTATTAGAGGGGTTGAAGAAATGGAGGGGGCTGAGAGAGGGGATGGGCGATATGTTGGAGATAGATGGGACTAGTTCAGTAGATAAAGAGGAGAGCGAGAGAGGGAGGGGGAGGAGAGCGAGAGATGGGGGATGGGGGATATGGAGAAGAGTGACAGAGAGAATAGAGGGAGAGGAGAGAGAGACAGAGAGGGAGGAGAGGGGAACGGAGAGAGAGAGAGTGAGAGAGGAGAGGGCAGGAAAGGAAAGGAGAGGGAGAAGAGATACAGAGAGAGAGGAGAGGGCAGGAAAGGAGAGGAGAGGAGAGGGGATATGGACAGGAGCGACAAAGAGAGGGAGGAAAAGGAGACAGGGAGGAAGAGGAGTTCTAAAGAGATGATTGAGGGAGAGATGTAGAGGAAGTGCTACCCACAGGTGCAGTAGGTGGGGTAGGATGGGTAGAGTATAGTACTTACAGGTGCAGTAGGTGGGGTAGGATGGGTAGAGTATAGTACTTACAGGTGCAGTAGGTGGGGTAGGATGGGTAGAGTATAGTACTTACAGGTGCAGTAGGTGGGGTAGAGTATAGTACTTACAGGTGCAGTAGGTGGGGTAGGATGGGTAGAGTATAGTACTTACAGGTGCAGTAGGTGGGGTAGAGTATAGTACTTACAGGTGCAGTAGGTGGGGTAGGATGGGTAGAGTATAGTACTTACAGGTGCAGTAGGTGGGGTAGGATGAGTATAGTACTTACAGGTGCAGTAGGTGGGGTAGGATGGGTAGAGTATAGTACTTACAGGTGCAGTAGGTGGGGTAGAGTATAGTACTTACAGGTGCAGTAGGTGGGGTAGGATGGGTAGAGTATAGTACTTACAGGTGCAGTAGGTGGGGTAGGATGGGTAGAGTATAGTACTTACAGGTGCAGTAGGTGGGGTAGAGTATAGTACTTACAGGTGCAGTAGGTGGGGTAGGATGGGTAGAGTATAGTACTTACAGGTGCAGTAGGTGGGGTAGAGTATAGTACTTACAGGTGCAGTAGGTGGGGTAGGATGGGTAGAGTATAGTACTTACAGGTGCAGTAGGTGGGGTAGGATGAGTATAGTACTTACAGGTGCAGTAGGTGGGGTAGGATGGGTAGAGTATAGTACTTACAGGTGCAGTAGGTGGGGTAGGATGGGTAGAGTATAGTACTTACAGGTGCAGTAGGTGGGGTAGGATGGGTAGAGTATAGTACTTACAGGTGCAGTAGGTGGGGTAGGATGGGTAGAGTATAGTACTTACAGGTGCAGTAGGTGGGGTAGAGTATAGTACTTACAGGTGCAGTAGGTGGGGTAGGATGGGTAGAGTGGACACATGCACTGCCTCCTCCAGATTCTTGATGACAGCCAGTTCACTCGCAGCGTTCCCCACATGTATAGCATGACATGCGCCTGAAAGGCAATACAGCAGAATCTGATAATAGGAATGGTAATGCACAAAATACTTTTCAACTATTCTAGAATAAGTTCAATTTAAACAGATAGAAGGGATGCATAATGTCTCAAGGTATTCCCATAGAAACAATTAATATTACTTACATGGAGTCCAGGCATTCGCAAAAAAAGGATGCATATTGCTTACTATATAACACCATATTCACATAAGATTCTTTATTACGTTTTATTTTTAGCAATTGCGGTTGAAGCATGTAGTCTCTTAGGTTACATTGTGAATTTGTCCCTGTATATATTGTCCAAGGCATTTGGTCCTATTTGAAAATATCAGTTTGATTTTGCCATTTTTGTTTGCTATGCGCACAAAAATTTTAAATTATATTGTCCAGTTTCATGTGTTTTGAAGATTAAGAAACAATTTTAATCAAAAGATTTCCAAAACTTAGCAAAAACGAAATTATCAGAAAGTTCTCAGCTAAAAGTCTTTTGTCAAGGATTTTATCTTTTATGCTTTCAATTCTATTCAAATGCCAGACGGCCTCTCTCAGACATGTCTTGTGTTTTGTGCTTCAGTTAACTGATTGTTAAGCATGACAAATATTTGAAAGATTTGAGGGAACGTGACAGGTGCAATTATCTTTCTTTTCACTCATATGCTAAAGGGAAAACAGTTGTTCCTCAAATCTAATTTTTTTTATCGAACATGATTGTATTGTATGCTAGATAACCCTATGTATTTATGTCAATTACTAAAACTTAAAAACATTTTCTTGAGAATGTAGAGATATGGATTGTTCAATAATCATTAACTCTGAATGTACACAGCCTGGTTGTAGCTACGCTTGGATTAAAAGAAATTTGAACTTAGAAATCTCTATACAATAAACGTGAAACAGGGATTTTGTTACGGTATGATGGATAGCTTAAATTCTGATGAAATGTTCAAATAATCTCTCCATATTTCAGGAAAGAATTCGCTTCTTTATGTGAGATTTTATAAGTCCAAGATCGAGCGGGTTGTCCGCCAGTGTTAAGGTATGATGGAAGAATACAAACGAGCGTGTGGTCTTCGTGAGAAGAGCGAAGCAACTGATTTAATGAACTAGGATCTGTACATATGTTCCTTCAGGATGTGGGTAAAGAGTAGGGGGCGGAGCCCTTACGTAATACATATGGCTTAGCATGAATAAGTAGACTTGCACAGTACTGGGTAGCTAAGTATAATTAGTGATTTTAGTAATGAGATAAAATAATTAATGGGTGATAATTGATAGTTAATGAGGTTACACAATGTTACGTAATGTTACATAACAATTTTTTGTCATGCATGTTCAGGGAATCTGTGATCTCCCCAGCTGTTTTTCTGCCCTGTACTATCTCGTCAGTTTTACACATGGTATGTGAAACAGTGATTTTTGTCAGGCATGTTCTGGGAATCTGTGATCTCCCCAGCTGTTTTTCTGCCCTGTACAGTTCTGTCAGCTTTACACATGATATTTGATCAAGTTTTAGGCCCATATAATAAATATAGAATGGAATGAGCTGTCGTAATCGAAAATTTATTGGACTTGATTTGTCCACATAAGCCCTCTGCCTGTCATCGTGCTTATGCAGACAAATCTCGTCCAATGAATTTTCTATTACTGGCGGCTCATTCCATTCTCTCTATTTATTATATACGCGTTGCTGTTGAAACAACGTATTGTAGAGTTGTATACGTTGTGTGCGTATACAACTCCACACTCTGAGTTGTGTCATATACAACTCCACGTTCTGAGTGGCATCCCAAAGGCGCCTATGAGAGCGTGGCCGCCAAAAGTAGACCCAACTGATATCACGCCATTGAACTGATTAGCTGTCAACGCAGGCAAAACGGGAGGTAAAACGGTAAAACATAGATCAAAATGAAGGAAATAAACTAAAATACTTTGATCTTTATTCAAGAGTATCCGTTGTTAAAGGATTACTGAAGTTTTAAAGCTGTGACAAGGATGGAAATTGATTAAAAAACGTGAGCGAGTTTCCCGCAGTGCCCAAATAACAACAAAACGATCTGTAGAGATCGCCGTAACTTCCAACGAAGGTAGAGGTGTAATTTACCTATCAAATGAATTAATAAATTAAAATCCTTTCATCATTATCGATGCCTACCTTTTTTTAAACCATTACTTTATTTTGAAAAGATTTAAAGCTGTGAAAGTGTCTAAAATTGATTCGGAACTGTGAGCTATTTTTCTCAAACTTTCCCTTCGCACCAAGGCCGGTAGGCTACAACAGCGCGGTGCATAGTAATAGGCCTACTAAAAACAAACCATGATCAAGTATCTTATAAGGTTGCAATTTGATAATATTTCTACAAAATATACATTGCTGTCTCTTATATAAAGCATATATAATAAATCAAATAACTAACTCGTTGGTTGAAGGATTGTGAATATTGCACTCGTTGCTGCACCACTCGTGCAATATTCACAATCCTTCAACCAACGAGTTAGTTATCCTGTATATATTGCACCCCACTTATTGCACCTCTCAAGAGGAATGCACACTATAATAAATTAGCTAAAATGTTTCCCTAAAGTCATTCATAGAGCTCTGTCCCTAGTTTTGATTGATTTCATGAATTCTTTTATTGCAGATGTTTTTTAATAGGTAATTGGATTCTGGAAAAACAGTTCTCCTGAATAATCAGTTTTTCCGATGATTGAAAATATTTTATTTTGCAAATCAGTTTAAATGACCCTGATCAGTTTAAATGAATGGCGTCCTAAACCATAATGGGGGCTAGACTTGTTAACATTGAAGGCTAGCATAGATTATTCCCTTGTTAAATATACAGGACATTAGATTCAAGCCCCCCCCCCCCCTCCCTCAATTATGATGACTAATACAAGTTTTGACTAAAACAACAAAATTTTTTTATGATTGGAGTATCTAAAGCTGGCCGTGTGAACGGCTGTCCGTGGCACTTTGCATGCTAAAGATCCATTGGTAATATTGGCAAAGAGTATGGTATATAGTCTGTCTAGAAAGTAGTTGACACGTGATTCCTTAGTCCCTTTAAGGGGAGGGAAAAGTGGGGGAGTTTAGACTTCAAACCTTTGCTCCTTGAATCGCCGTTTGCGACCGACCATGGCCAAATATCCAGCTGCATTGTATTACCCTGTCTCTGTTCTATGTGGAGCAGCTGTTGTTTTGCTTAGGTGGAAGGAAGAGCTGATTATACTGGCCCTGTTTCTCCATGGTTGATTGCAATGGGCGACTCGCTGGTCAAAGGGTGAACAAGTCCTTGTCATAAATAGAAATACAAAATCTCCCACTTTTCCCTCCCCTTAAAGGGACTAAGGAATCACGTGTCAACTACTTTCTAGACAGACTATAGCACCCATTAGCCTGTTTCCTCTCAACCATAGATGACAGTGTTCTAACTCAGGAAAGACTAATTGTTGACTTTTATATTTGAGTATATTTACTGGCATATACATGCACCAGCCAGCAGTCTATCAGTGCAGCAGTGAGGGAGATGATTGACCACTCGCTACTTGTAATGATAGATTAGTGACTTATA
This sequence comes from Sthenelais limicola, assembly GCA_942159475.1. Taxonomy (NCBI): domain Eukaryota; kingdom Metazoa; phylum Annelida; class Polychaeta; order Phyllodocida; family Sigalionidae; genus Sthenelais; species Sthenelais limicola. The sequence goes on from OW804095.1 coordinate 147,673,216, forward strand.
CATCCCTCTATATCTACTACTACAGTATGTGTCACATAGCTTGGTGCTGACTTATACATTCCTCCCTCTATATTTACTCCACTACAGTATGTGTCACATAGCTTGGTGCTGACTTATACATTCCTCCCTCTATATTTACTACTACAGTATGTGTCACATAGCTTGGTGCTGACTTATACATCCCTCTATATCTACTACTACAGTATGTGTCACATAGCTTGGTGCTGACTTATACATCCCTCTATATCTACTACTACAGTACATGTCACATAGCTTGGTGCTGACTTATACATCCCTCTATATCTACTACTACAGTATGTGTCACATAGCTTGGTGCTGACTTCTACATCCCTCTATATTTACTACTACAGTATGTGTCACATAGCTTGGTGCTGACTTATACATTCCTCCCTCTATATCTACTACTACAGTATGTGTCACATAGCTTGGTGCTGACTTATACATTCCTCCCTCTATATCTACTACTACAGTATGTGTCACATAGCTTGGTGCTGACTTATACATTCCTCCCTCTATATCTACTACTACAGTATGTGTCACATAGCTTGGTGCTGACTTATACATCCCTCTATATCTACTACTACAGTATGTGTCACATAGCTTGGTGCTGACTTATACATCCCTCTATATCTACTACTACAGTATGTTTCACATAGCTTGGTGCTGACTTATACATTCCTCCCTCTATATCTACTACTACAGTATGTGTCACATAGCTTGGTGCTGACTTATACATTCCTCCCTCTATATCTACTACTACAGTATGTGTCACATAGCTTGGCGCTGACTTATACATCCCTCTATATCTACTACTACAGTATGTGTCACATAGCTTGGTGCTGACTTATACATTCCTCCCTCTATATTTACTCCACTACAGTATATTCTGCATATAAATGTAGTTTATCCTTATCATGACCTATGGAATAACGGCAACACACACATAGTACACTTTATCTCTGTACTGGATCCAATATAACCGTCTTTTAATGTTTAATTATAAAGTAGATTGGTCACACCAATCTTCAAACCTCACAAAACTACTGTAAAACCTGTACTAGAATCTGTGCCTTGTTTTACAGTTCAAGTTTCAAAATTCCAGGCCAAAGATGGGGGTGCAGCTTCTATGGGTTGTTTTGATGATTGTTTGGATGGTCAAAATGGTGATTGGCTCAATCACTTAAAACAATAGGAGAACAAATCTTTGAATATTAGTGCAAACCTTTGAAGCCATTATGTCAAACAAAGATTTAGTCAGACTACACATTATTGGTTTTGCTGAGATTACCCTGCATTGTAATTTTATCATACAATATTTTCCTGAATTCAATAACCTAACGGTTGCGGTACTGCTTCCAGGTTTTATGGTAACACAGACTCCTACAGCTATCTATTCAATACACTTAAGGCATGACAAAAATAAAGTTTTAAATCTCTAGAGTCATAGGAGTACATAAATGTAAATGGAAGAACTTATCAGTGTGTACGTGGGTAGAGCTAATGATTGATGACTCTCTCATGATTGATGATGTATGAGGGCGTGAGAGCTCACATCTTACATCTTAATGGCTTTTATTGTCTCGCCTCTCTCCTCCCCTTCTCTCCTCGCTTCTCTGCTTATCTTCTCTTTGTCCTTTTATTAATTATTTCTCCTGTTCAGTTGATCCTTTCTCTCTTCTTTACAGTGTCCAACTGGTATCTCTTTATACCACTCTCTTCTCCCTTTATTTCTATTTCTCATCTCACCCCTTTTCCACATCCCTACCCTCACAAAATTTTATATAACGCATTTATGTATACCCTTATACTCATTAGCATAAGAGTAAGTATTGAAAATACTAGCGGTAGCATTAGTGAATAGCTAGACACAGCAGTGGGCAGAATAACCATGGCAATTCTTATATGAATTAAACCCGTGAGCCTATGTCACAATTATGTTTCACTGTATTGTTTGACTTGCTGTATAAACATCCTAAATAAAAAAAAAAAAAAAAAAAAAGTGACAATGAACCCTAACATGAGTGGCACGTTATAGGATTAATGACTGACATTGAGGGCCTGCTGGGGAAATGTTGGTGTATAATCTTGGGGTGAAGCCGAGCCGATAAATGGAGGTTATTAATCTTTTTAGTCTCTGCCTTAGATAACTATAGTCGATTAGGCCCAAGAGTTCCAAGGCAGTGATTAATGTGGTTTAATCTTGGGCACAGATTTCACCTCCTCCCCACAAGGGGAAGACCACCAGTGAGGTGAACTAGTCCTGGTAGAAATGTTTAAAAAAAAATACCAGCTTCATCAATAGATGAAGAAGACAAAAGTGGATCTTCTCTGATAGATTACATGTTTTAGTAATGTTCAACATTAAATGCCCAAAGGAAGGAATGCATCCATGCTAAAAAAACACATTAATTAATTAATTAATTAATAATTAATTATAAGACTTACATTCATGTCGCCAGTTTGATGGCGAGAAGCGACCAAGAGGTTCCACCTCGACCTCCATGTTTTGGTTCGGTCCATAGAAGCTACTGCGAGCTAGGAAGGTGGTGGAAGGGTGGCTGTAAAACTGCTGAGTCACGATCCATAGGTCGTCTGATACAAATGAAAACCACTAAAACTATCACATTCTTTAATCTTAAGATTCTGTTAAGGTCGATTAAAAACTAAAGATTTTCTTTGTTTTGTTGTGAAAGGATAACTAGTAATAAAATAAACTGTCACTTGGTGTAAAAAAAAAAAAAAGAAAAAAAAGTATAAAGTCAATGAAAGTTTTAACGTCAAATTATGATTCTGAAACAGTAGTAGAAAACAAACCAGCTACATAAGATAATACAGTGCATCTTAAACATAAACATGGTCTAATTGCACGATACAGTGCATTAGTGCGTAGACATGGGAAAGTAGATGAATATCTGTGAAGTATAAATACATACATAAAATGATATAATATTTGCACGATACAGTGCACTTGGCATAGAAACTGGCTAGCCTTTTTAATTCAATATAGAACATCTTTGGGTGGAAAATAAGATAAAATAAAATAAAATAGAACAGAATAGAACAAGGGTTTATCTTTTCCGACTGGGTTTGATAGGGTATCGTAATAATTATAATTATTATAATTATACGCCACCTAGCTAGATCTAAGGTAATGCTGTCCAACTCATTTTCTATGAGTTACTATTTAGAATAATGAGATATTAGTTCTTGTCTAAATTGTCTGTGATCCTCCAATTTATGCAATTTGGTGGGGAGATTGAGGAAGTTACCTTTTGTGTAGGCACTTGAAGCTTCTTTTCTGGGTAACCTAAGGTACCACCTCTTCTCTCCTCCCTCCTCCTCTACCATCCCCATCTTCTTCTTCACCCAGTTCTGCAATAAACGGGCTTACTTGATGTGAAAATATTTACAGACCTCATAGTGTCATATCCGGCCTTATATTATTATGTAATAAGGCATAACCTAATTAATATGTTTATGAATATGATGATTTATGATTATAATGTTAATGAGAATGATAATAGTTAATTAATTCTTTAATGTAAACATAACATGTGAACATAGAGTAACATCCATGCTAGCACTGTCTAGAACCCTCTAGAACATTGCATCATCGGGATCCAGAACATTCATGTACATTGCATCATCTATCACATGGATCTTTCCAACTAGAAAGATCCACATGATAGACCCAGATCCTTCTGGAACATTCTAAAATGTACGTCGTACATATACAGACGTAGTAAAATATTCTCTACTCTACCGTGTTTATGAAGCTTTTGGTATCCCCCCAATTCTTTTTTTTATAGAAAATGTAGGAATTTTGCGAGGTTAAAATGTATCAAATATATATTTTTTATGCGTTTATTTGATTTAAATTTAAAATTGAAGAATACATTGTTTTAGTTTTTATTGAAAATCCTTGAACCTCCCCAGTTAGAGTATTTAGTGGACCATTAGAGTGGGAAAACGTCCTATCAAAACTCACAACCAGTCCACTAATTACAATGTAAGGCTTGCGTTAATTACCAATAATACCAAGGTGCTAATTAGTCTAAGTAATTAATGCATATAGGATGTATGAGAGAACGACAGTCACACAACTGTTACCATTCATTATATCGCAGGAAAAGCTTTGCTATGCTACTCAAGTCATGTGACTGGGGCCCTGACCGAAGGCAGAGCGGTATGGTACCAACACTGTCTTCCGAACGCCTTTTTTCATGCTTTTTTTTTTCTGGAACTTTCTAACCGATCCCAGAAGCTAGAGTGAGTCAAGGGTAGCAAGGTCCAAACTGTGTCATTTACTGATAAAATAAAAAGTTATCGCTAACCGCATATTCGAATCGAGACCTCTCAGCAATGGCCACCATATCAAAACAAGAAGTAGATGGGTAGCTATAAGGTTCATGGCACAGCGGCAGGGAATCAGCATGGAAGAGCCGCTTAGTTACATCAACTGACACCAGCGGCGCTGTTCACTGAGTGAGTGAACAGCGCCGAGGCCTGGGTGGGGTGGGGTGGAGAACGGGACGGCTGGGTGGAGGGTAGTTCGTCGGAAATGTGAACACTCCACATTTGTTGTTGTTGTTGTTGAAACTTTTATTAGTCGGTTAATACAGAGATGACAATATCGGCGGGAACTAAACTCCCTGCATAGGGAGGATCTAAAGCCCTACCGTAAAAATATTGTTTTAAATAAGCAAAGGTAACAATGCTCCCTAAGGTCGACGACAGTAGGGAGGCCTTTGCTACAGATGGGTTTAATAATTTTAGGTTTGTGCAAGCAGCACTACGCGCAAGAAGAAATAACAATCAAATAGTTCAATATGAGTTTTAAATCTCGATTGCTTATACGAGTTATTGGATAATATAGTTTATAAGGTTATTGTTTATATATAATGTTGGTATAAGCATGAGTTTTCTAGCATGATTACGATATAGAGACAGATAACTCGTTTAAAATACCATAGGCATCAAACGGAGTGATCTAGGGACGTATTCATTTTTTATGATATGTTGCAGGAGATCAGGATATAAGTCATAGGTTATAAGTTATAAATTATAAATTACAAGTTATAAGTTATAAGGTTATGAAGAGGGGAGTTTCAATGTATAATTTTTAGTTTAATATAAAAAGTTTTGGTCAATCTTAATGGCTGCTCTTTTCGCTAAATTTGTGAAGCTCTTGGCAGTATCAGCTGTATGCAGATTTATGTCGAGAGAGTTCCAATAAAATGGGATTTTGTAATAAATAGATTTCCTTATCTACATTTATACAAGCAACATGCCCACACCAAAGTCACATGCCCACACAACCCAATCCAGTGGTATTCTTTCTGGATGTATTACCTGCTACACCAGAAAACTACAAAAATATTTCCTTTTCTTTTTTAATATTCATTATAGGCCTAGAGTATATTTAAACAGTTACATTGAAAAGACACAATATTCATCATGAATGTCTTCATGCGTTGCCTTATGGAGAAGGAACAGGGACTGAGGCTATGGCAGATGTTCCATCTCTCCCTAAGTTAAATCATGAATACTCACAGGAATGCTGGTTTTGCTGGATAAGGTGCGACACTTGTAGACCAGGCTGCATCCACAGTAGAAGTTAATACTGGCACTGCGTAAATAGGTGCTGATACTGGCTCCATCACTCAGCTTCAACACTCCTCCTACGCATGAAGAGAAACACATACATGGGTCAGATCTTGAGAAAATGTACAATTCGCCTTCACCAATCCTCTCAAATAATCCACATCTAAGACAAAAATAAGCTTCAAAATGCAGTTTAACATAATAGAACTGATACTTTAAACCAATGCGATACTAAATATACTCAGATATTCCCGGTATTCTTCCTTTTTCAGCCTAATTTAGCAACATTTCCTAAATGTGTAGAGTTGCCAATTGTACATTTTCTGGAAATCTGACCCACATGTAGAGATAAATCTCTGCAGTAGATTGAGGACTTCAGTTCGGGAGACAGCGGAGATAACTATTATTATGCCAAAAACTCAAAGGCTATTTTTACTCCAACAAGCAAATGCTTGGTCACTGTTTTGATGTAATCTTCCAGTATATGATAGATTTCAATACAACAAGGGTTCATGCTTTTATGATTTGTATGGCTTCAAGACAGAATAACAATGTAGCATCTGAAGTACTTAATGGCAAATGGCATATATTGAAAATTAAAAATTTTTGTAGGAAATATATCACTCAAGTCGTCATCTTCGAAAGTATCATTTTATTCATCCAATATTTCGCCCTATAGGGGGGCTTCGTCAGGGATAATGAATTTTCGATCGGAATGCTACATATATAGAAAGAATGTGTTGATAATGTGTTATGTGTCACGGATCCTGTACTTGATTCTGATAGGTGCAACACATTAATGTGTTGTGACACATAATGTGTTGCAGGGGGGGGGGGGTCAAGTGGAGCTTGTTTCTTTCTGGAGTTAAAAATTAAAAAAGTTAAATTAAAAAATTGTTTGATAAAAAATTACACTATAAACAAACTTCGCCCACCTGGATTAGCCTGAGCCCCTGTAGAACTGGAGGCAGCCCCGTGCTTGACTTCATCAGTCCACTTGAAGAAACCACACTGCTGGTCTCTATCACTGGCACATGCGTAGAAAAACCGGCCCTGAAACACAGAAAACTGTTTACTACTTCATCAATGGTTGAAGGACTAACTACTGGTTGAACACTATAATTATCTGGGTATGATGTTGCCAATGTTGATTATCGAGAGAAGAATACTGGTTGAAATTAATCAGTGCCCTGAAGGTCTTCGGGCTGTAACTACCTTAGGCAGTGACTGAAAGGATTAATAACCTCCATTTTGGGCCTGCTGGTGCAGTTTGGTGTATTATTACACACGTGAGCAGTTAGAAAGGTGCAGTTTGTGGGTGCAGTTCGGTTGATCCGAATTGTTCACGTGAACAGTTCGGCCAAAGACGCAATCTCATTGGCGGAGCGTAGGCCAGATGACGTTGTCCCGACCGCGTAACTAGGCCTACAAATTGCGGTGAATCGAGCTACTACAGTTTTCCCGTTTTCTGAGGGGTCTCGATCAGTTTGAAGCCTCCATCGTGCCATTTGCTATAATAATCCCCCAGCTTCACCTGGGGAGTATACACCAAACAGTGCACCAGCAGCCCCTCAATCTCAGTCATTAAATATTTTGTGATTTTATTTAGTGGCCTGTCCTTATATTACTATTTAATTATAGGCATTAGATTTGAATTTAGTTCATCCCAATAAAGGATATATCTAACTAGTTGAATAATAGCTAGTGCCATGGCTGAGGTAGTAACACTGATTACTGCTCAAGTACACATGTTTTTCCAGTTAAATTAATAGAGCCAAAGCTACGAGGCACTAGTTCAGTAATTGGAAATTTATGGAACAATTGAGTTCCATTACTGTGCCAAGTACCAGTAATTAATCTATCTTAAGGACTCACCCCACCACCCAGATAGTCCTTTAATAAATCTGATAAACTTGCAAAATGTTAATTTGACTCATTAACAACATACTTATTGTAACCCCTCCCCTCCCCCCCCCCCCCCCTCCAATGGTGCAACAAAAATAGCCCATGCATAATACGCTTCACACTTTGGATTTGAACAGAAACACTAAAGCTGCGATTCCACTGGACTGCTCTTTAGTTACACTCATGGTTTGCTTTTTCTTTGCTAGAGTGTATGAAGTGACCAAATTTAAAAGCGATGCAAAAGTGGTCAATTGGAATCGCTTAATCTACTCTGTTTATGGGTCAGATTTTCAGAAAATGTACAATTGGCAGCTGTACACATTGAGTAAATTCTGCTAAATTAGGCTGCAATTTCGTCAATACTAGGTAAATTCGAGTATATTCGGCATTGCATTGATTCTAGCAATCTGTTTGGTTAAGTTGAACTGTATTTTGAACTTTATTTCCGTCTGAAATTTGGGTTATTTGAGAAGATTGGCGAAGTTGAATTGTACATTTTCTGAAAATCTGACCCATATGCTCATAACATTTTTGCACTCTTTTGGGGGCTCTAGGTTAGTAGCAACCTATATTTCTGTGTAAAAATTATAAGAGATTTAAATAGACAACACAGAATAGTGGCAAATACAAACCCCCTGTCAGAGAGGTAGTGGAACACTATCCTTTCTCTCATCCAATTCCCACAGCCTGTAATATATAGGGACATCTATCTTGCCTCACTCACGACAATGATGTGGAAATCACATTTTAAAATGATCACATCTAAAAATAGCTACCTCATTTGCTATCATATGTCAAGAGCCAATTCCAAGTTTTAAATGTAGACTTTCAATATGAGACTACCATAGAAAGGTAGGGATACAGCAATTTCTGATGTGATGGGTCGTGAATATGAGAAGTTGGGAGGAGTGGGGGCACACGGGGGACTTGTCATTTACCTAGCTTGAAATAAAACAGTGGTTCATAATAAACGTAAACATTTCTTTAAAGTGGCTAAGATAGTTAAAACGAGTAGTCACAGAATCACATGAAACTTATTCAGTGTAACCATATAGGATATGTATGACAATATCTAAAGTATGGAGCACCAACATTGTTTCCTCATTCAATAATCATTAAATAAGTTTAATGAATAGACCAGCTTTCAAATCACAGAATAGTAGCCGTCAAGTGCTGCCCCCACTCACTAATGCCATGGATGTAACTAGTTTTAACCCAGGAGTCTATGGACGAGCTCTGGTCAAAAGCCTGGCATTATGTAACTCCAGATGACAACCCAACGGCCACTTTGACATTTTGGGTTGGTGTGCAAAAACGATTTTGCTCGCTATTTTACCAAATATCTGATATGATATAAATGTTAGAGTTTTGATATCCACAGGAGTTAGTTAGGTAGGGTAAGGTGAATCAAATACTAGAAAATGAAGTAGAAATTCCGTTACTCCATAATCTAGCCAACGACAGTGAGAAGTGTCACTTTAGGTTTAAGTGTTTATTTATCTCATTTATCACTTTCAAGAAGCATTTTTTTTTTACCAAATCACATGATGGAGTAACCAACTCAAGGTCGAAACACTGGGCAAAACTCATCCAAAACTTCACGTCTTGTATGTTTTGCCCAGTGTCTACATTGTAAACTGTACGGAGTGACATCTTGTATTTATTACCTACTGATTTGTTGAGGAGGTAGACACATGTATTTTCTTTTTTACCTTCTCGATGTCTGTAACTTAACTTTGGCCTTGGAATAAATCTAGTGGCCTTGGAGAGTGCCCTGTGGACAATTCTTAAACCAACCAGAAGTCATAAATGATCATGCATCTGATTATGACATGCAGACGGCACCTCCAAATCGCTTACTTATAAACGATCAAGTATGTTATGAGAACTAGATTTGAATGGGAAAAAAATATTTCTGATCTTGCTAGTCAAGGGAAGCTGTAGAAGCTGGAATAGAAGGAGGAGAGAAAGAAGAGGACGAGCAGAAGGCAGAGGAGCAGCAGCAAAAGGAAAGAAGGGAAGAAAGAAGAGCAGAAGGAAGGGGAGAATCAATAGCAGAAGGAAGAAAAGCAGAAGGAAGAGGAGTAGAAGGGGAGATGGAAGGGGAGTAGAAGGGGAGATGAGGAGAAGGAAGAGGAGAAGGAAGAGCAGAAGGAAGAGGAGTAGAAGGAAGAGCAGAAGGAAGAGGAGTAGAAGGGGAGATGAGGAGAAGGAAGAGGAGTAGAAGGAAGAGGAGTAGAAGGAAGGGGAGTAGAAGGGGAGAAGGAAGGAGAAGGAGAAGAGCAGAAGGAAGGAGTAGAAGGGGAGAAAGAAGAGTAGAAGAGCAGAAGGAAGAGGAGTAGAAGGGGAGAAGGAAGAGTAGAAGAGCAGAAGGAAGAGGAGTAGAAGGGGAGAAGAAAGAGTAGAAGAGCAGAAGGAAGAGGAGTAGAAGGGGAGAAAGAAGGAGAAGAGCAGAAGGAAGAGGAGTAGAAGGGGAAAAGGAAGGAGAAGAGCAGAAGGAAGAGCAGTAGAAGGGGAGAAAGAAGAGTACAAGAGCAGAAGGAAGAGGAGTAGAAGGGGAGAAGAGCAGAAGGAAGAGCAGAAGAAGGGGAGAAAGAAGAGTAGAAGAGCAGAAGGAAGAGCAGAAGAAGGGGAGAAAGAAGAGTAGAAGAGCAGAAGGAAGAGCAGAAGAAGGGGAGAAAGAAGAGTAGAAGAGCAGAAGGAAGAGGAGTAGAAGAGCAGAAGGAAGAGGAGTAGAAGGGGAGAAAGAAGAGCAGAAGGAAGAGCAGAAGAAGGGGAGAAAGAAGAGTAGAAGAGCAGAAGGAAGAGGAGTAGAAGAGCAGAAGCAAGAGGAGTAGAAGGGGAGAAAGAGTAGAAGTAAGAGGAGTAGAAGGGGAGAAGGAAGGAGAAGAGTAGAAGTAAGAGGAGTAGAAGGAAGAGAAGAAGGAAGAGGAGTAGAAGGGGAGAAAGAAGAGGAGTAGAAGAGCAGAAGGAAGAGGAGTAGAAGGGGAGAAGGAAGAGCAGAAGAAGGGGAGAAGAGCAGAAGGAAGAGTAGAAGGGGAGAGGGAAAGAGAAGAGCAGAAGGAAGAGGAGTAGAAGGGGAGAAAGAAGAGCAGAAGGAAGAGGAGTAGAAGGGGAGAAGGAAGGAGAAGAGCAGAAGGAAGAGGAGTAGAAGGGGAGAAGGAAGGAGAAGAGCAGAAGGAAGAGGAGTAGAAGGGGAAGGAGAAGAGCAGAAGGAAGAGGAGTAGAAGAGTAGAAGGGGAGAAGAGCAGAAGGAAGAGGAGTAGAAGGGGAGAAGGAAGGAGAAGAGCAGAAGGAAGAGGAGTAGAAGGGGAGAAGGAAGGAGAAGAGCAGAAGGAAGAGGAGTAGAAGGGGAGAAGGAAGGAGAAGAGCAGAAGGAAGAGGAGTAGAAGGGGAGAAGGAAGGAGAAGAGCAGAAGGAAGAGGAGTAGAAGGGGAGAAAGAAGAGTAGAAGAGCAGAAGGAAGAGGAGTAGAAGGGGAGAAGGAAGGAGAAGAGCAGAAGGACGGTGGGAGGAAACAAAAGCAAAAAGGGCAAGGGTGGGAAGGAAACATGAAAAACAAACAAAATACAACTGCCCTATTGTCAGGCAGACATCTCTGTATGTATGTAAGCATTTGTTCCTTGATTCTTGCTAGTCAAGGGAAGCTGTAGAAGCTGGAAGAGGAGGAGGAGGTGGGAGTATTGACCGACCCTAACTTACCAATGCTAATCCCTTAATACCCAGGCTTAAGGGGGGCTTTGCTCGCCCACCTGTGTCCGCATTACTAACGAGCCCCCAGCCAGTATCTATGTTCATTACAGAGGCAGTGAGGTAATCCTCTATGCCATCAACCACTGCCGTAAACTTATACGTCGCTACGCTTGATGAAGGATGGACTGTGTGGCTTGCATTGGTAAAGTCTCTTACACCTACAACTCCTCCCCGAGCGGTGGTGTTTTACTTACTTTTTGTCAATATTTATTTTATTGAAAACAACATTAGATGTATAGGATGAGGAGGGACAGGGTCAGGAATTGCGTATATTTGTGATAGAGTATTAAAATATTTTGATAGCTGATTAGTTTTTAGATTACTTTCCTATCACCTATAATCATTTTCCTCCCCTTCCTTCACTAGTTTCCTCCTTTCTTTTTATACCATTTCTAAACCTACAATTATATTATATTGTACACAGCAAAAGTAACTACTTAAGTAACACAATTTGGTGTTACCGTGTATTTCATATATATTGCAAATAAAAGTGAAGTATTAATACTTTTGTATATTGGGATCAGCACGGTTTCTGAGAAAATAATTTCAATCCAAATGATTAATTTACTTAATTTAATTGATATATTTGGGCCATCCATTGAGGTTATTCCGTTGCACCAGTTTTCAAGTTTTCAATGCGATTTATGTTTCATTATATTTGAGAGATAGATAATATTTAGGTAAACAGTAAATTGCAGGCACGTTAAAAATATTACCTGATGAAACAGTTGAATTTTTAAAGCTATTTTTAATATTTTTCCTGCTATTTCCTAATTATTGGCAGCTTGCAACTGCCTAGTGCTCATATTGAGGTTAACTGGCCCATGTTTGACAAGGTTAGACCCAGCATATATGTGTCAGATTTTCTGAAAATGTACAATTGGCAGCTGTACATATGTAGTAAATTCTGCTAAATTAGGCTGCAATTTGGTCAACACTAGGTAAATTCGAGTTTATTTGGCATGGGATTAATTCTAGCAATCTGTTTGGTTAGGTTGAACTGTATTTTGAACTTTATTTACGTCTGTAATGTTGGTTATTTGAGAAGATTGGCAAAGTTGAATTGTACATTTTCTGAAAATCTGACCCATATTCAAGCAATCAGTGGAAAGGTGGCATCTCCCAATTAATAAGATTCAACTGGCTCGCGTGACACTCTTGCACACTGGTACAAGAAACATTGACAGTCGCTCGATGAGGTATTCATGCCTGTGCACGAAACCATCAGCACACATGGGTCAGATTTTCAGAGAGTGTACAATTCGCCTTCACCAATCCTTTCAAATAACCCACATTTAAGACAAAAATGAGCTTCAAAATGCAGTTTAACATAACAGAACTGATCCTTCAAATCAATGTGATACCAAATATACACAGATATACCTAGTATTCTACATTTTTCAGCCTATTTTAGGAGAATTTCCTAAATGTGTACAGCTGCCAATTGTACATTTTCTGAAAATCTGACCCACATGGAACATTGTGGGTTTTTCCTCAAATGTTCCTTAGGGAAACGTTGTGTATCATTGGGAATCTAATATTTCTAGGCTGGTATGAACTGTTTGTAAAATTCCTAGAATTAAATTTCAGAGTAAAACGTAGAATCAAGCCAAGAGGAAGGAGAGAAATGTCCTCCCCATTTTAGTCTCCTGATTTTGTTTTTGTTAGAAGAGTGATCATGAAAATAGAGGAAATTAGAACTGCTCTTTTCTATAGAGGCATGTGACTACAATTACTAGCCTTTCACTCCTTTTTAAAAGTTTTGTAGTAACCCCGCAGGCCCCTGTGCCCTAATGATATTGTCTCTGTACTACCACCACAGTAGGGCACAGTGGTGCCACCTACCGCTACCAGAGACCAAACACCAGCCAACTTCCACCAGGTGGCACCCCGTTTCATCATGGAGTCACCCCAGAGGAAACACCTGCCTGTCAATTGTAGCAGGATGGCCACCACTCACCACCAGGTTTTTATCATTTAAAAGTAGTCAGAAACACGCTGGAAGACCTGAAATTCACTTTCAGATGCATATCTCCTAGGCCTATTTGTGATGCGTTTTAAGAAAATGAGTCATAAGTCGCAAAATTGATATTTTTCAAAGTGACTTTCTAAAGATTCCGTCATCGAAATGTTCTAATTCCTCGAGGGTCTAGCACACTTAGTCATATAAACCTATGTACCAAATTTCAGGACAAAGTATTAAATATATCCTTGCTTTTTGAAGGCCTTCATATTTTTTATTTTTTTTAAAGATTTTATTTAGACTTGGGATATGGATGATGTTTAGTTACTTTACTGGTAATTACCCATCCAGAAACAATGCAAACTTTATTTTTCAAAAATAAAAATATCAAACTTAAAATATCGTATTACATGTTAAATGTCCAGTGTTTACTATCATTGGAATCAGCTTGATCTCATCTTTTCAAGTATGATGATATCTCAAAATCCATTTTTTGCGACTTATGACTCATTTTCCTGAAACACATCACATTTGCACACCTCCTTCAAGTATGAATTGCTTTGAAAATGCTTTGAATTGAATTGATATTGTACATACTGATATAGCAACATATGGAATAAACTTTTTGTATTGTCAATCCACACCCAGATTGTTCTTTTCCCACACCTTGATAACATTATACAATTGTATTTATCCAGGAAGATAACAAGACAGGTTGGCCTTTGCCAAGCTGATGTTCAGGGATCAGAGGCGGACACAGCTTTTTACCCCATCCTGTGCTACTTTCTTGTTTAGCTAAAGGGTTTTGTACAGATGAAGGGGATGGAATGAGATGAGATGAGTTATAAAGATGCCTGACATGGTAAGTATCATGATAAGTATCAGTGAATTGACCGATGAAACAGAAATAGACATTCCACCCAACATAACCATCATCAACCGCTCATCTCACCCCTTTTCCACATCCCTACCCTCACAAAATTTTATATGACGCATTTATGTATACCCGTATACTCATTAGCATAAGAGTAAGTATTAAAAATACTAGCGGTAGCATTAGTGAATAGCTAGACACAGCAGTGGGCAGAATAACCATGGCAATTCTTATATGAATTAAACCCGTGAGCCTATGTCACAATTATGTTTCACTGTATTGTTTGACTTGCTGTATAAACATCCTAAATAAAAAAAATATAAAAAATAAGACAATCAGTAATGGATCCTTGGAAATAGATCTATGTTCCCCAAGTGGAGAAGATTTTTAAATCAAAGTTTAAAGATATCCGTGGCCTTCTATTTGAACATTATCTTTCCACATTTGTTGTTTTGTGAGGCTCTGTTAATGAGCAGACAAGTGATACACGCTGTTTCCGATAGAATCACAGTTTTCTTGCATTAATATCACATCAGAGTGAAATCAAACTTGTTTGATATTGTGTGATTGAAGCTTAGACATTATGTCAGACAAATATAGAAATGAAAAATGAAACAATGCATGGATATCTCACCTGATTTTGTCCTGATTTTTTAACTTGGACAATTTTGCTGGGGACCCCATGTCCACATTGTGGGTTAGTGCTCACAGCGGCTGATGGACCCCCTCCCCGCTGTAATGACGCTGCAGAGGCAGACAATGACAAAACACCTGATGAAGAAAATCAAATTACATTACTACATCCTCCACCATTTTTAAACCAATAAAATCTCCATTTGCTCCCATTTGAGATAATGATTTGAGGAAAAAGGGTGAAGTTGCCAGATCAGAGTCCAATGTTGGGGAGGATTTCTTGATTTGAAAACACAAGATGTTGTTCATTAAGGATTCGTTCATGGTTTAAGTGGATGTGCAATGCTGGAGGAAAGCACTAATTATGGAGTTTATTATAGGGCTGAGTATTGATTGTAGACTGGTGAGAGGGTGAGAGAACAGGAAAAGCACTGTGGATTTATCATGTGTGGGGAGTGAATGGCGGATGGAAAGGATGAGGGTGAAGAGGTGTATGGGAGTAGGAGAAAGAGGAGAAGAAGGAAGAGGAGAAAAAGAGGAGAAGGAAGAGAATGGGAGAACAGGAAGAGCACTGTGGATTCATCATGTATACATGAGTGTATGTGGGGAGTGAATGGCGGATGGAAAGGATGAGAGTGAAGAGGTGTATGGGAGTAGGAGAAAGGGAAAAAGGAAGAGGAGAAGGAAGAACAGGAGGAGGAGGAGAAGTAGGCTAAATAGGCGGAGGAGAAGGAAGAGGGGAAGGAGAAGGAAAAAGAGAAAGAGAAAGAGAAAGAGGAGTATGAGGAAGTGGGGGAGGAGGAAAGGGAAAAGGAAGAGGAGAAAGAGGAAGAGAAGAAAGAGGAGAAAGAGAAATAAAAGGAAGAAAGAAACAGGAGGAGAGGAAGGATGTTAAGAAGGAGGTGGGAACGACAGACAAGAGTGAGAGGGAGAGGGAGAGAGATCGTGGGGGGAGGGGTTGGGTGAGTGAGTGAGTGAGATTGGTTGCTTTACGCCCTTATCAACACTTTGAAGTGTTATATCAAGGGCGGGGAGAGCTGAGAGGAAGGCAGTTTATCATCATACCCAGGAAATAGAGATAGAGAAGAGGCAGAGAGAGACAAGAGAAAAGAGGCAGAAAGGCAGGAAGAGCACTGTGGATTTATCATGTATACGTGAGTGTATGTGGGGAGTGAATGGCGGATGGAAAGGATGAGGGTGAAGAGGTGTATGGGAGTAGGAGAAGGAGAAGAAGGAAGAGGAGAAGGAAGAACAGGAGGAGGAGGAGGTGAAGTAGGCGAAATAGGCGGAGGAGAAGGAAGAGGGGAAGGAGAAGGAAAAAGAGAAAGAGAAAGAGGAGTATGAGGAAGTGGGGGAGGAGGAAAGGGAAGAGGAAGAGGAGAAAGAGGAAGGGGATGAGAAGAAAGAGAAATAAAAGGAAGAAAGAAACAGGAGGAGAGGAAGGATGTTAAGAAGGAGGTGGGAACGACAGACAAGAGTGAGAGGGAGAGGGGGAGGGAGAGGGAGAGAGAGCGGTGGGGGGGAGGGGTTGGGTGAGTGAGTGAGTGAGATTGGTTGCTTTACGCCCTTATCAACACTTTCAAGTGTTATAACAAGGGCGGGAGAGCTGAGAGGGAGGCAGTTTATGATCATACCCAGGAAATAGAGATAGAGAAGAAGGGAGAGAGAGACAGAGAAAAGAGACAGAAAGGCCCTTTAAGGTCTTACCCAGGACCAGGCACTTTAAGGTCTTACCCAGGACCAGGCACTTTAAGGTCTTACCCAGGACCAGGGAGGGGTTGGGGGACAGACAGGAAAGGCCGAGGGAAGGGAGAGAAAGTACAGAGGAGGTGGGAAGGGAAAATAGACGATGACAGAGACAAACAAGCCAAGAGACACAGGGAGAAGGAGAGCTAGGTATGTATAAAAGCACTTGAGGTATTGAGTGATTGCTGGAGGTTTTGTAAGTGAAGTTGTTGCATTGAAGGGTGGCCTAATGAAGCATTAAATGTGCCCGATTTCTGTAATAAATGAAATCTCACTCTGACAATGATTGGATCAATCTCGGGCCCAGGCACTCTATAAAATACGAATGGGGGAGCGGGGGATGGAGGAGGAAGGACGCGGGGAAAGAAATACTTCACACAAGCAGGTATATAGTATGTGGAGGGGGAGAGGAGAGGGGAGACAGAGAGGAGAGAGAGGGAGAGAGGGAGAGAGAGAGAGTGGAGAGAGAGAGAGGAGAGAGAGAGAGGGAGAGAGAGAGAGAGAGAGAGAGGGAGAGAGAGAGGGGGAGAGAAGGGGAGAGAGAAGAGGGAGAGAGGGAGAGAGAGAGAGAGAGGAGAGAGAGAGAGAGAGGGAGAGAGAGAGAGAGAGAGGGAGAGAGAGAGGGGGAGAGAAGGGGAGAGAGAAGAGAGAGAGAGGGAGAGAGAGAGAGGGAGAGAGAGAGAGGGAGAGAGAGAAATACTTCCACACAAGCAGGTATATAGTATGTGGAGGGGGAGAGGAGAGGGGAGACAGAGAGAGGAGAGAGAGGGGGAAGGAGGGAGAGAGAGGGAGACACAGAGAGGGAGGGAGAGGAGAAAGAGAGAGGGGGAGACAGATAGGGGAAAGAGAGAGAAGAGACAGAGGGAGAGATAGAGAAGCAGAGAGAAAGAGAGTGAGAGGAGAGAGTGAAATAGGGAGAGAGCGAGGGAGAAAGAGAGAGAGACAAGAGAGACGGAGAGAGGAGGGAGAGAGAAAGAGGAGGGAGAGAGAGATAGAGAAAAGAGGAGAAAGAAAGAGAGAGAGGAGAGAGCGATATATAGAGGGGAGAGGAGGAAGAGGAAGGCGAGGGAAAGAAATACTTCCATACAAGCATGTATAGTAGGATGTGGCTGAGGGGGGATGGGGAGAGAGATGGAGAAAGGCAGGAGGAAGGAAAGAAAGGAGTGGAATATAGTATGTGGAGGGGGAGTGGAGAGGGGAGACAGAGAGGAGAGAGAGGGAAAGAGGGAGAGAGAGGGAGAGAGAGGGAGACACAGAGAGGGGGGGAGAGGAGAAAGAGAGAGGGGGAGACAGAGATAGTGGAAAGAGAGAGAGGAGACAGAGGGAGAGATAGAGAGCGAGAGAGAAAGAGAGTGAGAGGAGAGTGAAACTTAGGGAGAGAGAGCGAGGGAGAAAAAGAGAGAGAGACAGAGAGAGAGAGATAGAGAGGAGAGAGACAGAGATAGAGAGGAGGGAGAGAGAGATAGAGAGGAGAGAGACAGAGATAGAGAGGAGAGGAGAGACAGAAAGAGAGAGAGACAGAGAGAAAGAGAGAGAGGAGAGAGAGAGAGAGGAGAGAGCGATATATAGAGAGGAGAGGAGGAAGAGGAAGGCGAGTGAAAGAAATACTTCCATACAAGCATGTATAGTAGGATGTGGCTGAGAGGAGATGTGGAGGAAGATGGAGAAAGAAAAGAATGGGTGGAAAATATAGAGAGTGGTGAGACAGTGGATGGGGGAGAGACTGGAGGGATTTTCTGTAAAATAATACTTTATAACCGAAGACGAGTCCATAAAACTAAATAAATAAATAGGGTCACACCAGGACCACATACCAAAAGAATATCTCTATAAACACTTCGAACTTTTAACGGACTATACGAACTCAGTTCCCCATCAAAAGAACATTCAATTTACTGTACCGTTGATTCTATTTACACCTATGTTATTTATCATTCATTTGACGGGTACCCAGGAAGAACTATATACGTAGAGGTTCCGCCCGATTATGTACGCTTGAAGTCATAATAAAAGTTGTTATATATATATAGGGTAGATGGAGCGTGGCTATTTCCCATGGTCTTTTGAGAAACTATTTACAAATTTCAAGTGAATGATATTACAATGATATGAGTTATTTCCAGAATACTTGGACTTATAAGTTATTTGATTAAAAAGTTGCTACAGACCTGATTCCCCAGGTTCATATGCTGACAGGTCGGCCCGTGACAGTGCAGAGTAGTAGCGACTGGCAAGGTCATACAGCATGATGTTCAGGTGCTCTGTGATGGGGAGGAGATGTTGTTTTAGTTTGAGGAAACATTACTATTATTGCATTCTCTACTGTACAAATAACTCCATGCAATACGCTATACATATGTGGTAAACCCAAGTAGTGGTGTTTAAACTACCAGCAGTAAATAGGGTCACTTTTGCCCCGGCTTGCAATGGAGATGAGCTTTAATATTTTTGGGATGTTCCGCTCAATGAAATAGTTAACCAAATAGAGAGTCGACAGGTGACTTAGTTGGTCCTTTGTAGTTTCTGCAGTCAATATGTGAAACCCTTGACTTATATTTGAGAGAGGGTTTATTGTATTTCCCCATCACCTGAATCTCTCTCTGTCCATCTCCGTCTCGTTTTTCCTCTCACTCTCCTCCACCCTCTACCTCCAGTATCTGTCTTGCCCTCTCTTCCTCTCTCACCCCCCCCCCCCTTTCTCTCTCTCTTCTTCCCCAACCCTCCCCACTTCACTGTCCCTCTCCCATTTTCTCTCTCTCTCTCTTTCTCTCTCTCTATCTCCTTCCCCAACCCTCCCCACTTCACTGTCCCTCTCCCATTTTCTCTCTCTCTCTCTCTCTCTCTCTCTATCTCCTTCCCCAACCCTCCCCACTTCACTGTCCCTCTCCCATTTTCTCTCTCTCTCTCTCTCTCTTTCTCTCTCTCTCTCTATCTCCTTCCCCAACCCTCCCCACTTCACTGTCCCTCTCCCCCCGCCCCCCCCCCCCGCCTCCAGCACCACTTCACCCCTACACTTACCTCTCACAGCCTGTATAAGGCACTGTTGGTAGCTTCCCATACATGTAAAGGCTGGAGGAATGACTGCTTCACGTTTCAGACAAACTCCTACCTCCACCTCCTCCACACACACAAACCGCAGCTCTCCGCACATTCCAGTCACCTGTGGACAAAGTTAGATCTGTTTAAATAGTGGGAAATTATGAACAAAATACTTCAAAATACCGTAAGACTTGCGAAAACTTCCAATACTGTAACCTCAAAATCATATATACATGGGTCAGATTTTCAGAAAATGTACAATTCAACTTCACCAATCTTCTCAAATAAGCCAAGTTTCAGACGAAAATAAAGTTCAAAATACAGTTCAACCTAACCAAACAGATTGCTAGAATCAATGCAATGCCAAATATACTCGAATTTACCTAGCATTAACGAAATTGCAGCTTAATTTAGCAGAATTTACTAAATGTATAGAGCCGCCAATTGTATTTTCTGAAAATCTGACCCACATGTACAGTTAGGGATCTATACAGTACTATTAGATGGAACCTAGACCCATCGCTACGGCAAACCCTTGAACTAAGTCCAAAGAGTGTCTGTTATAGAGGCTTTACTATAAAGTCCATTTTCTCATTATCATTATAATCTTTGTTCAAATGTTATCATAAGCAGAAGAGGCAGATGTTCAAGATTTTAAAACCATATGAAAAAAATAATTTAATGATAGACAATCTATAGCGATGAAAAAAATGGGGAAAAGCAGCACAACTGCCTAAATACACTAATTCCACCAAAAAAAAGAATACCTGTCTTTTTCCATGGATACCGCTAAGGCCAGGAGTATGTGCAGTGGTTATTGACAGGGAATTACCCCCAGGATTGCCCTTGGGGTTTCCCCCTACTTGTACAAGAGGGGAAGTATCAGCCAGCCTCACATCCTGACATCTCACTCCGCTGGCTGGCCGAGGGGGACGGAACCCGCTTTTCTGTCCTCTCCCGGAGGAGCGATACGTCCTGCTTTCAGAGTCACTCTGAGCAACTGGTGTCATAATTGTGTCAGACAGGTCTTCCCTGGATTTAGCTTGGAATGTTGAAGTTGATGGAGGAAATTGAGGTGCTTGGGGATATTGCAGGTTGATTGTGGGATTCTGATGGGGTTGCGGTGAGACTGATCGGGTACTGCTTCCGGAGGAAATGTGGATCACTGAAGACTGTCCATATTGTAGGTCCTTAACACCTGGATGTAGTATACATACAGGTATGGTAGGGGAATTATTTAAGGCTTTAGAGGCATTCTTCTGAGAAGAGTCATCAAATGGATCATTAAAATCGAAATTGTTTAAACTCTCAGCCCCATTATGTACAACATTGTCATTATTGTGAGTTTCACAAGGGTCGGAGGAATTTGCTTGTTGGGAAGTTTGATGAAGAGGAGGAAGAGGAGGAAGAGGAGAAGAGATGTTATCAGTTGTTGTGTTGTCAGATGTAACGATGATATCATCCTGCCATTCATTATCTACTGCTGTAGTAACACTATCATCTATGTCATCCATCATTGATATGGGTATAGGGGGTGAAGGTGGAAGCAGGGGGGCTAGAGGGTTGGAGGGGGTGGTTTCCCTAGCAACGGTGGTGGTTGCTGAGGAGGTGGAGGTGGGGAAGGTGGTAAGAGAGGAGAGAGAAGGGAGCTGGGATTTTGGACTGAATCGTCCATGATACACCCCGCGTTCCTTACTGTCACCCGCCTCCTCTTCCTTAAAAAAATCCCATTTTGAGGAATTATTTGTGAATGTTTTTCCACTTTCAAGATTCTGTCCCTTCCATTCCTCCTCCTTGTCTTCTTCAGTAGTTTTAGAAGTGTTCTGGGTATTATTATTGCTCTCAGGAGTTGATTCCCAATCTTTGTTGTTCGCTATTATATCTGTTAAGCAAACTCCTTCCATTAACTCCTTGTCTTCGTTTACTCTGTTTTGTCCACCTTTCCCTCCCCTGATTTTTTCACCTACTTCTGATCCTCCCCTTCCTGACATTTCTCCTGTCTCTACTCTTCCTGTCCCACCCCAAGTTTTTCTGGCTCCATTTATTGCTTCTGTTCCAAATTGTTCTGCTCTTGTTCTTGCACCTCCATTTGTTTCTTCTCCTCTTCTTCCAGCTTCTCCTCTTCCCTCCCCTTCTTCTTCCCATATTGCACCAACTCCTGTTCCTGTTTTCCCACTGCTGCTATACCGTCCTTCTTCTGCTCCACCTGATCTTTCTCTTCTTGCTCTTCTGCTCTCTTCATCACCTATTCTTCCTCTTCTTCGTTCTGCTCCTTCTTCTCCCCGAGTCCCCCCACTGTCCCCCCTGTCTAAGACATCAATACAACTCCATCTATTATCCCAGCTATCCTTGACGCCTGGCTGACTATCAACTTGCAGAGATTGATAGATACCTCCAATACAACCTTTCTCACTCCACA